>JBBBDQ010032673.1:955000-995000 GCA_037127315.1 Ascarosepion bandense
TAAATTAAAATATAGAACAAGTTGATTACTGGACAATTCTCCGTGATTTAACAAATGGTCTTGTGCCAGATTTCATATAAAGGGATAATGAAATAAAATAATGCAAATTTTCAACCATTTTTTTAATCTCATGAAGAAATAGTTAAATGAATTCAACCATATTTTGATAGTAACAGATTGTACAGGTAACTTTGCTTGTTGTTGAAAATCATTTTACCGACGTACCAGCTGAATAAACAATTAATATGATCAGTGACTGCTTGCCTGTACCACCAAATCCCCATTAGGTTCTGCTATCTCTAACTTTTACATGTCTTACAGGAGATGGAAAGTGCGACACGGAGATCCGAAGGCGAATTGGCATGGCAAAGGACGCGTTCCAGAAGATGAGCAAAATACTAACACACAGGAAGATCTCAATAGAAACGAAGAAAAGAGTGCTAGACTGCTACGTGATGTCAGTTCTTCAATACGGCTGTGAATGCTGGACAATATCATCGAAAACGAGGACAAAACTGGAAGCGGCCGAAATGTGGTTCTACAGAAGGATGCTACGGATATCGTGGACATACAAGCAACGACGAGGTGTTAGAAAGAATGGCAACAAAAAGGAAATTGATGCTGAGCATCAGGAAGAGACAACTGAAGTTCCTGGGACATGCAATGAGGAAGGAGAGCCTGGAGAACCTGATACTGACTGGACAGATAGAAGGAAGGAGAGACAGAGGAAAGCAGCGGATAACATATTTGTAGGGTCTGATCAGGTGGATGACGGAACGGGGGTTGCCAGGAGCAACAGGAGCAAACATACTAAGAGCCACAAGGGATAGGGAGACGTGGAGATTCATGATCGCCTACGTCCTGAAGGGACAGGGCACATAGAAGAAGAAGAAGATATTGAAAACAAAATGTTAAAACAACTGAGAAACGACAAATATACACAAGGTACGTTGGCAACATTTTTGTTTTGATATAAAAAATAAGGGCAAAATTATAAATTTAAAACCATCTTCTGAAAAGAACCACAACACTAAAATTCACATATAAACTCATGGTTAATAACAAAAATCCCATTTCTTTGATGATTATAAATAACTAAATTCCAAAGTATTTACCACATGAAAAAAAGGAAAAAGAAAACAAAAAAAAAAAACAATAAAAAAACACTAGTACAAACTCATATCTTCTAAACTATAGTAGCCAATGACCAGGAAAAATCTAAAATGGCAGTAATTAAAAACTTCTTAAATAGAGCACACCAAAATTCTTCTTTTCAAAGAATATTTCTGAGCAAACTAAAACACATAAAAGAAACATTAATCAACAATAATTTTCCCAACTATACACTTTTTTTTAATCATTTCACCCCAAGCAAGGCATTCCATTGCCACTATTGCGCATGGGGCTACATAGGGGAAGGTAAAAAGGAGGAGTGGTTAGGTGTAGGAAATGTCAGAAGGAAGGTAATAGATGGGTAAGGATACCGAGGATGAGGGTTGGACAGATGATGGGAAGAGTGTTTGAAAGAATGGGAGCGAGTGAGTGTGTTAGGAGGTGTCTATTGCCCTTACACTTAAACTCCTGGAGATTGAGAAGCATTCATGTAGAAGGGAATTCCACAGTCGGGAAAAGAAACTGTTGGAGTAGAAGTTGCGGTTGCATTTTATCGGTTTCACTGTAAAAGGGTGGGATCTAGTTGCTAATCTAGTTTCTCGTGCAAATTCGTATCTAGGGGGCAGCAGTGATCTAAGTTCATTGGAGCAGAAGCCGTGAAAGTATTTATAGAAGAGACACAGGGAAGCCACGTCGCGCCGGTGAAAGAGAGAGACTGCAGGCGGTCTGCCAAGTTGGTATCGATCACATTACTGACCATCCGCTGTACCTTGTCGAGAAGCCCGAGGAGAATATCAGGAGCACCCGACCAGATATGGCAGCAGTATTCAATGCACGGGCGGATGGTAGATTTATATATCTGCAATATAGATTCAGACGGAAAAAACTTCCGGGCCCTGCACAGAGAACCGACTTTCATAGCAGCGGATTTAGCAATAGATTCGATATAGTCATTCCATGTGAGGTCCGCCGAGAGTGTAAGGTCAAGGAGGCGTAGTGTTTTATTTTCTGGAAGGCAAGCCTGGTCCATGCTAATGGGAGGTAGGTGCGATTGTCTATGATGGTTAATTGATAGTAGCTTTGTTTTAGAAGCATTAAAGCTTACGAGCCATTTCTTACCCCAGTCCACTACGGATTGCAGGTCCATTTCAAGCTCGGCTGCAAGATTAGCTTTGTCGCCTACACCAGATTTTTGGTCAAGGCGAGAGTAAACTGTGGTGTCATCGGCGTACATACCTACTTGGGATATTATGGAATCAGGGATATCATTAATGTATATCAGAAAGAGCGTAGGACCTAGGATTGAGCCTTGAGGGACACCTGCGTTCGTATGGTAGTTCTGGGAGGTATGTCCGTTTAATACCACCTTCATTTTGCTGTTAGAGAGGAATGACTGAATTAGTTCAAACAAATGTCCAGTTATACCATAGCTCCGCAGTTTGCATAGAAGGCCAGCATGCCAAACTCTGTCGAACGCTTTAGAGATATCCAAAGCAACTGTTCGGGCTTCACCATTCCTGTCGAGTGCCTGATATATGTACTCGGCGGTGGTCGTTAGCATATCAGCAGTAGACCTGGTGAAGCGGAAAGCATACTGCTTCTCCGAGAGGAGCCTGTGTGCTGTGAGATGCTGAACCACCTCGGCGTTGATAATGGCTTCGAACACTTTCGGAAGAAGGCTGATAGGTCGGTAATTTGCGGGGTCCGAGGGTTCTCCAGTGTTTTTAAATATAGGAACCACAGAGGAAGATTTCCAACAGGCAGGAAGCAGATAGGCACAAGTTGTAGAGCTTAGAAAGTAGAGAGGAAAGTTCGGGTCACATTTCTTTAAGACTATGATTGGGATTCCGTCCCCTCCGCTCGCTTTGTGAGGGTAAAGTTTTGAGATTATCTTAGAGACAAGCGAGGGTGTAATATGGACGTCATTCATTTGAATATCAGTTCTAGGTGGGAAGTCGGGTGTGGAAACTCCAGACGAGTCCAGTCTTGAATTATTCGAGAATCTGCGAGCAAAGCATTCAGCCTTGTCAGCTGGGGAGGTGAGGACCACAAATTTGTTTATTAGTGGGGGTATTGTGGACTTGCTCTTGTTAAGTACTCTTTTACAGAGTCACCAGTAGACTTTGGTGCCGAACTTAAAGGATGCTATGCGTTGCTTCATTCTTAAAATCATTCTTACAAAAAAAAAAAAAAAAAAAATTACACGATCCCAGAAATAAAAATACCACAGAGCAAAACATCAACATATTTTTACTGCAACCAAATGCACAAGACTTATAAGCTGGACGAATTCACTACACGAAGAATCATTAAACACAATATGTCTGCAGTAATTCCCGAAAAACATGTAAAATTCATAATATATTACAGGAAATGGAAGACCATAAACCTTGTTATCACTAATCAAAATAACCCCATCAAATCTAAACTAAAAATTACTAATAAAGTCTAGTAATTTCACTACCCTCGACAAAACTGTTTCTTGTCTCAAATCAATTACCTATATCGGACAAACTACCACTCCCTTAAGTAGCCGACTCACGTGTCACTTATCAAACTAAAGTGCTATAAAAAATCTTCTGTCAACCTATAATTTACAAGAAATCTTCAGAAAAATTCTGTTCGAAAACACTAGAATTCTATATAAATCACAGTATCATAAACATCTCGCTATTAGAGAAGTCATGTATATCAAATATTTTTCTCCTAATATCAACCACACATTATCTAGCAGTAGAAATAGTGTTAGAAATTTTTGATAGTTTTTGATAAAAAACAAACATGTCCAGGCGAATTCCAGCCGCACGCAACACGTGAAAACCGGTAAAGAACGCTCCTATTCAATACATCACAAAAATTAATTACAACGTAACAGTCAAACATGAAGAAAAATAACAATAGCAGAGACAAGAACCCTCTTGAAAATGGTTATAGAAGTGACCGAAAGCGACTGGAGCAATGAAAATTATGGACAACTTTTATATTTCTTGACTCCTTTAAAACGGAAAAACGTAAGGATGCTGAAAAAATTTAATAAAAATAATTAAATGTATCTTGTCAGCCGTACTTAATGAAAGAAAGTTTGTTGCCCGAATGTACCTATATATATTTTTTCTAAAATGGACCATAATTGTACAATGATGTTGAAATCTTGGGTATGTGGTGGTCAGATAAAATATTCTACTTCAATAGAATGTTCATCGTGCCGTTCAGCTAAAACTTTAGCAATATGAATGGTTGCATTATCATCATGAAAGATAACATTTCCTTCCCGAAAGAGTTTCTGAACTATAGGATGAATTTGATCACTTAAAATTCTTAAATTGTCCTGACTATTCATTTTAATAAATGTATTTAAATAATATCTGTAAAAAAATAAAAACCAAAAAATGAAGTAATATTAAATCAAAACAGATATAAAAATAGGCAAGCTTTTGACAGTTTAATCAAATTTTCTAAATTATGCTATTTTGGTACAAGGTGTTTCCATTATTTTGTCCACCCCCTGTTTATAATTAATACAAATAATATTTGTCATTTAGCGATGTGATGTTATATTAATCATCACGACTCCTGAGTTTGGTAAACTAGTTAGGATACTTTTATTATTGGTGTTAGTTCTTTTTCTTTTTGTATGTATGTGTGTGCGGGCGTTTATGTGTGCATTCCTGTATATGTGTTTGTGTGCATGTGTGCCTGCACGCGTGTGTATGTGACAAATGCGTTTTAATCCTTTTCTTTACATCAGTAAATACAGTAAAAGTACTGCTTTATCCATACATTATTGGAAATTAAAAAAAAAACTACAACAAAAACCCAATTTTATCTGGAATCAGTCAGTTAAGTGCCATACGTGATACACGCTTGGGCGATCATGTCTACAAAGGGACATGACTGACTGGGCAGAAGATTATCCCGCGGTAGGTTGCCATTGCTTTCTGCGGTAGACTGGTTGCCGCCCAAGGCTATAGAACCCAATCTGTCCTATTATTTAACCCATAACTGGAGGGAATAGACGGATTAATACCTTTCACAAGGGTATTTGCGCGTAAGTGAATGCAATGAATTTAACTGGAATTCGAACTCGGTTCCCCGATTTCTCGCTACGAGCCGATATCCACTGCGCCACAACGCACATCCTTTTTAGACCTATTTTATTTCTGGAATATCGTATCTAAATTCAAAACTTGCAATGGTAAAGGAACTTTAGAAAAACTTATCATCTTAAACCATATCAATAATCCTAATTTGCTTAATAAAAAAGTGATTTAATGATCACATGCTGTCATAGAAAAAATACTTAATTTAATTGGAGTAGATAGATTAAACTATCGCCCGGTTCACACTCCACCCACATCTATTGAACAGGTGAAGAGGCTCATCCCTTGTTTCCTGTTTAGGATGCGGTTTCCGGTTTTCTCTTTTCCAATCTTTTCACTCTTTTCCTTTATTATTTTATTTTTTTTTTTCAATTGGAGTAGATAGACTAAACTATCGCCCGGTTCACACTCCACCCACATCTATTGAACAGGTGAAGAGGCTCATCCCTTGTTTCCTGTTTAGGATGCGGTTTCCGGTTTTCTCTTTTCCAATCTTTTCACTCTTTTCCTTTATTATTTTATTTTTTTTTTTCAATTGGAGTAGATAGACTAAACTATCGCCCGGTTCACACTCCACCCACATCTATTGAACAGGTGAAGAGGCTCATCCCTTGTTTCCTGTTTAGGATGCGGTTTCCGGTTTTCTCTTTTCCAATCTTTTCACTCTTTTCCTTTATTATTTTATTTTTTTTTTTCAATTGGAGTAGATAGACTAAACTATCGCCCGGTTCACACTCCACCCACATCTATTGAACAGGTGAAGAGGCTCATCCCTTGTTTACTGTTTAGGATGCGGTTTCCGGTTTTCTCTTTTCCAATCTTTTCACTCTTTTCCTTTATTATTTTATTTTTTTTTTCAATTGGAGTAGATAGACTAAACTATCGCCCGGTTCACACTCCACCCACATCTATTGAACAGGTGAAGAGGCTCATCCCTTGTTTCCTGTTTAGGATGCGGTTTCCGGTTTTCTCTTTTCCAATCTTTTCACTTTTCCTTTATTATTTTATTTTTTTTTTTCAATTGGAGTAGATAGACTAAACTATCGCCCGGTTCACACTCCACCCACATCTATTGAACAGGTGAAGAGGCTCATCCCTTGTTTCCTGTTTAGGATGCGGTTTCCGGTTTTCTCTTTTCCAATCTTTTCACTCTTTTCCTTTATTATTTTATTTTTTTTTTCAATTGGAGTAGATAGACTAAACTATCGCCCGGTTCACACTCCACCCACATCTATTGAACAGGTGAAGAGGCTCATCCCTTGTTTCCTGTTTAGGATGCGGTTTTCGGCTTTCTCTTTTCCATTCTTTTTACCCTTACGTAGCCCCCTGCGCATCAGTGGCGTTACTGCCTTGCTCGGGGTGATATGATTAAAAAAAAAAAAAAAAAAAAAAAACTTACTTAAATTCTTAGACCGAGATTAATATAGATTCTTCTATATTTTTGCCCCTTTCTTTCTTTCTTTCTTTCTTTCTTTCTTTCGTAATAATACTTTTGACAATTTTGAATTAAACCCCTTTTATTTTTGCTCCCGAAATTGTTTAATTTTTAATTTTTAATTCTTAATTTTAACTTTTAATTTTTAATTTTTTTCATTTACCTTTCATTTTATTTAAAATTTAAAATTTTAATTTTCTCTACATTTTTCATCTACATGTTATATTTGAATATTTAAAATTTTAAGTCTCATCATTTACGCCCTTTTGAATTATTCTCCCTGCATTTTATTACTTTTAATATTTTTTATTATAATTTTAAATTTTAAATTTAAATTTTAAATTTTTATCTACATGTAACCTTAGAATATCTAAATTTTCAATCTTGTTATTAAAAAAGTAGTAACTTAACTTTATAAGATTTAATTCCCATCAACATCGAATGAACTTAAATTCAAAACTGTCAGTTTGAAATATGCACGTATGAAACTCCGAGTCGTACCATACACGTAGGATAATATATATATATATATATATATATATATATATATATATAGTATTGTGCAAAAGTATTAGGACAAGAAATATTTTATCATTAATGAGGCATATTGACAGAAAATAAACAATTTAATTAAAGTAATTTTATTTGATTGACTCAACAAATGCTTAAACAAGAAAATATACTTGTTACAAAATAAACTTAATATTTAGTAAAATAGCCTTTTGCTTTGATCGCAGGCTTCATTCTGTCAGGCATTGACATCCTAAGCTTCTTCAATGTATCTAATGGTATCTCCTGCCAAGCAGCTCGTATTTGTTCCCAAAGTGTGTCTTGCGAAGTAACATTAGATTTATAAATTCGAGAGGGGAGAATAAGAAAAAAGTTAGTTATATCCAAGGATAATAGAATAATGAGTAGTTTCAAAATAACTTGTTTAATAGAAAATAGAAAAAATTAAATATAACTTCTTTTTAATACATTTCTTTTAAACCTAGTTTTAAATAATCGATATTTATTAGTTATTTTCACCCAGTATTTGAATTTCAGTGAAGTTTTTAAGAAAATCACGCCTGTCCTAATACTTTTGCACACTACCGGTAGTGTGCAAAAGTGTTAGAACAGAGGCGATTTTAAACTTTATTTTGATGCCTCATAAAAGATAAAATAGTTCTTGTCCTAATAATTTTTCACAGTACTATATATATATATATATATATATATATATATATGTTATTAATTATTAAGTTAGAACATGTTCAAACTAGAACCTACTACAAAATTGGACATTTTGTTTCGACATTGAAAGAACAATGTCTCATCAGTTAGTTAGCATCATTGTTAACAACCTGATGAGACATCGTTCTTTCAATGTTGATTAGAATATACAATTTTGTAATAGTTTGTAGTTTGCACACGTTCTAACGTAATAATTAATAATAAATATTCATTGCTCTATTTTTATATTGATCACCGTTTTAAATTAATGTTTTGAACATTGCAATTATTTTCTTCGTTCTTATTCATTTGTATATATATATATATATATATATATATATATATATATATATATATACGGATGGATGCTTATGGTATGTTTTAAAAACTGTCCTATTTGAATTAATGTTATAAACTCTTTCACGCACGCGCACGCGCACGCGCGCACACACACACACACGCATAGATAGATAGATAGATAGATAGATAGATAGATAGATAGATAGATAGATAGATAGATAGATAGATGCGATGGGTAAATTTTCACAATTTCTTATTTTAATTCTCGTGCATGAAAACGGCATCAGAAAAAACACGCCTACTCAGCATCAAGAAAAAACAGATAAAATTCATTGGACACAGTGAGAAAAGAAGATTTGGAAAACCTAATCCTCAAGGGGTATACTGACGGAAAGAGAGGGAGGGGAAAGCAGTGATGACAGAACGGGGTAGACTGAGGTCATCGCAAAAGAAGAAAACTGCTAAGGTCACAGGAGATAGGCAGTTATGTCCTAAGTGAACGCGGCAAAAAACATTTGAACAAATGGACGGTTCCCTGTGCCGCTCCATTAGGTACCCGACCCTTTCTATTATCCTCTACCTTTACAAGAGTTCGATTGAGCCGAAAATAGATTGCTGCTCCCATATATGGGCGGGAGCAGCTATGTATTCCCTTTCCTGTTTCGATAGAAACCAAAGTGTCTGACATTAATTCATAAAGGTCAGTTTTTTACACTGAGCTTCGATTCATTCAAATATCTGTCTAGTGTGCTTCCATAATTAATGGGATATTAGCTTTCTCCATTGATATTTAATGTTACTCTATTATGTAGATAGGAGACGTCAAATTCCGTAGCATCCAGGTCAAATTTCGTATACCTCTTTTCTTCGTATATATGACCCCGATTAAAATTTAATATTACAGTATTATGGAATTAAGCTATTTCAAATTAATAATAGTTTCACGCGACAGGGTCAAAGTTAGTCTATCTGATGTTAAATAATTGATATGAAATATTAGAACAAAGTACATAGAATAGAACGCGGGAAAAACAGTAGATAATTCTATCTTAATTTTCACCTGGTTAGGTATTGCTGGATTATTACCTTGAAAATAAGATATAAAGTTTGCAATATTTATTTATAGTTATATTTATTTATAGTTATAAGGTTTGCAAATATTTATGAGTAAAAGTGCAGGGATATAGTGTATGTTAACATTAAATATAAATGTGGACACAGAGGTAAACATCTATGCTTTAGCGCAATCTTCAGGCAATCTATCAATCTGTTTATCTGTCTATATATATATATATATATATATATATATGTATTGCACACAAACACACATATATATATATATATATATATATATATATCTTTGTGCAATATATATATATATATATATATATATATATATATATATACAAGTATGGGTGGAATAATATTCCCCATCCAAAGAAACACTATTTTTAAAAAAGTGCTCAATACAAAGTACAGCTAATAATAATAATAATAATTATTAATAAATTATAACATTGATATGTTATAATATCACTACAAAAGTAGCTATTTTGTTTCGACACTTTTTGTGCCTTTTCAAGTGATGTTGTTATTTCAAATGAATGGCCATTCATTTGAAATAACAACATCACTTGAAAAGACACAAAAAGTGTCGAAATAAATAAATATTATTATATATATATATATATATATATATATATATACCCACACACAGACACAGAAATTTGGATGGGTGAATTGGCGCCATTTCACAAATAGAATTTCTTGCAAGCGTGTTTGTTTCTGATTTTGTCGACTAGGTAGGGTAGGGTAGTAGGGTTAGTTGGGCACCATCGGTGAGAAATAGAACACCATGACGCGCAATTCGCTCCAATATATATATATATATATATATATATATATATATATATATATATATATATATAAATCGAAAATCTAAGAGTGAGCCAATAACCGTGGTAGGTCATTGGCTCGCTCTTAGATTTTCGATTTTTTTTTCTCTACCTTCGCTTTGAGTGCTTTGTGTACTCTACTTTCGCATTGAGCTCTTTATTGTTAAGGTTTTCGTCTTTGTTTTTTTTTTCTTTTTTTTTGGTATTATTACTATAATTAATATATATATATATATATATATATATATATATATATATATATATTTGTCACCCAGATACAAGCCTGTTTCGCTGTATCACAGCTCATCAATGTGGTTAGATATCTACTTACTTCTGGCTTCTGGCCGGGATCGAAAATCAACCGATTTGGTGTCAGTCGTAGTCTCTGGTTAGAATGGGAGAAGGGAAGTTTTAGCGTGTTATATTTAAGTGGTGTCACGCTCGTCACCGAAAGAACTCAATTCATTGCTGAAGAGTATTGATAAAATACACCTGACACGTGCATTATTTTCACATGCACACATTTAAACAAATATTTATACACACTTGCATTTAAAATAAACATCTTTTACTTTTATTACGTGGCACACACACAAATATAAACAGGCATAAGTTTCCTACATTTACAAATGTTCAGCTATTGCTTTATTATACGTGACACGTACCTGACCAATGAAATCAATCCTCAATCAGCATACTATCTTTTGGGTTTTTTTTTTAAAAAAAATTTGAAAATTCTAAATCCGTCTCTTAAATCTCTATAAAAGCTGAATAAAGTGAAACGTTACATTAAAGACGCATTTCTTACCCGTTTCTTTACTTATTCTATTCTTTTTATATATATATATATATATATATATATATATATATATATATATATATATATATATGCCTACCACTATTAACTCAAGGGTCAAGCTACATACCTCCACTACCAATGAAGAAATTACTATTAAAATTCCGCTAGCTTAACCCTTTAAAAACCAATACTCCCAACCCCTTCCTTTACTAGAGCAAACTTCTGGGCTTAGAAGTTTTCTCATTCTTTGTTTAAATGGTTCTGAGAATGCATGTTTTTAAATAACATGTTGAAAATGGCTATTTCTCCTGTAAATTTTATCCAAATATATATATTTTTTAATCGTATCACCCCGAGCAAGGCGGTAACGCCACTGATGTGCAGGGGGCTACGTAATAGTGAAAAGATTGGAAAAGAGAGAGCCGGAAACCACATCCTAAACAGGGACAAGGGATGAGCCTCTTAACCTGTTTAATAGACGTGGGTGGAGTGTGAACCGGGCGATAATTTAGTCTATCTACTCCAATTGAAAAAAAAAAAAACAAAAACAAAAAAAAAACAAAATGAGAAGATTTGAAAAGCGAAAGCCGGAAACCACATCCTAAACAGGAAACAAGGGGTGAGCCTCTTAACCTGTTCAATAGACGTGGGTGGAGTGTGAACCAGGCGATAGATAGATCTATCTTAAATGAATATATATATATATATATATATATATATATATATATAGTGAGGAGAGATAGATGTGTTTTTCATCTTGCGAAAGGCCAAAATATATTTCTCCTTGAGCACTGCCCCTCACCGTTAGATATATTGACGAAAGCTCTCGTTACTGCCATGTTGCAGTTAATAAAGTGAGTATTGGTTAAATTTAAAACTTTGAGAAAACACTATTACTACATTTTCAGCCAGGGTTAGAACTCCTAAATATTCTTACGAATAATACAGTCATCACACACACACACACACACACACACACACACACACACACACACACACACACACACACACACGTTTCTTCGTAATAAAGTAGATAAAATTCCGGCAGGGTTCAAACCTGCGTTTCACTCTGTAAGGGGAAACTGCCGCCTGATCCCCTGTGCATTAGAGCGTTCGCTTGATTTGTGCATTCCGATACGTGCGGTAGTTCTGGTTATGATGCAGGACTATGATCCAGTACCAAGGTCACTGATTGATAAATGCAGAGGTTTTGAGGAGTATGAAACCACCTCTTAATTGCTGCTGTTCCAAGGTCTACCCTGGCCCGGCGTGGTACATTTTTATAGCAAAATCACCACCAGTACATTTTACAGTGGCATTACTAACATTGAAGTCATAAAATTGTGTTCAAAATATTTAGACTATGGCATCAAATAACCCATAGAGGCTGATATGCTGCTAAACAAAACCAACCAGACGGCCAACATGGAAGAACTTTTTCATGACATTAATTCGTATATCCTATAATTTCTTTTTGGATTTCAAAATATTACTTCAACAGAACTACAACACATATCACCGCTTTTAATGATCATGACCACATAAACATGTCTATGCACAGAATCATAGTTTCATCTATTCAGTTGTGAGAGCAGAAAAAATTCATATCTTATTTTTATTACCTTAAAAAATTTCAGCCCTTAATGGCCCATAAGATTATATACCGTTAAACAAACTTGAACTTGATACACGCGGTTACATCCGAGTATTAATTAATCGTGTTAATTACGGCAAATTCGTATAAAAATTCTATTTTCTCTTCTTTGAAAATTAATTCGAGTCTTGAATATGCGGGATGTTGGAATTTTTTCACAATGTAATAATTATAAGACTAGAATACAAAGGTAGAAATCGTCTAGAATTTAGTTCAATTCGGCATAGAAATGCTATACAGAAAATAATTAAATGAAAATTAATTTTTCTCCACATAAAATTTTTTACTATATATAAAACCCTTAATAATTTAACATGGCGGCGATGTCGTATACTCCTTCTGAGTATATAAAAACCTTAATAATTTAACATGTCGGCGATGTTGTATACTCCTTCTGAGTATATAAAAACCTTAATAATTTAACATGGCGGAGATGTTGTATACTCCTTCTGAGTATATAAAACCCTTAATAATTTAACATGGCGGCGATGTTGTATACTCCTTCTGAGTATATAAAAACCTTAATAATTTAACATGGCGGCGATGTTGTATACTCCTTCTGAGTATATAAAACCATTAATAATTTAACATGGCGGCGATGTCGTATACTCCTTCTGAGTATATAAAACCCTTAATAATTTAACATAGCGGCGATGTTGTATACTCCTTCTGAGTATATATTTATTCCGAGAACCAAGGACGACGACGATGACGAAGAAGAAGATAATGACTTCGACCACTTCTACGGGGGAACATATCGCTTCTTCTTCGTTGTAAGCACACTGCATGAAAATGTCGTCTCTCATGATCGCCCTGTGTTTCTTCTCTCATAAATGTCAATACATAACTTCTTATCTTCATCACCGAGTAAATAAATGACGAAATATCCTGCAATCAAAATGACTGTTTTTTCTCCCAACTGATAAAATCGACAGACATCAATATATAAAATAAAACTATGGAATATTTTTATTCTGGTCATTTTAACAAAACGGTGAGTTGGCTGTGGAGTGGGTTTGGTCTGGTCTGGTCTGGTGGGATTGCAAACACATCGAGTCAGTACACCCGCATCGAGGCGGCCAGCCAGCCAGCCAGCCAGTCAGCCAAGCCAACCAAAAATAGTCAATTCTCACTGTAAAATTAAAACCAAAACTGACTCTCCATGTCAGCTGACGTCCCTTAAATAATTGTTCCCACTGACACCTGTAACTTTCGATGCACATTTTTTAAAATAATTTCACCCCAAGCAAGACGGTACTGCCAGTGATGTGCAGAGGGCTACATAAGAGAGTTAAAGTTTTCGGCAGGAGGAGTGTGAAGGCAAAAACGAACCAGCTATAGGGGGTGAAAGAGAATGAGCAAGAGAAGGATGTGAACACAGGAGTGAAGACAGTTGCGAAGGTAGAGAGAAAGGAAAAGAACCATATACACGGGTTGATGTAGAAAGAACTGCAGTCAAATGAATAAGAGATGGAAATTGACTTTGCATTTAAATTCCTGGCGGTTGTAGCCATCAGGAAAGCAAATATATGGAAGTGAGTTCCATGGGAAGAGCGAGAAAAGACGCTGATGGAGTAGAATTGTAGCCTGCATTTGGTTGATCTAACTGTAAAATTGTTGGGACTTTGTTGCCAGTCTGGTTGCCCGCGTACCATCTTAGGCATTGATCCGTCTGACCTCACTAGTCAGAACAAAAGCTCTACCTGCACCTGCGTTGCCCACTGCAGAATACACTTCTTGGCAAAATTCCATCATTTTCACTGGCAATCATGAATGACGCCCCAATATTATTCCACACCGACCAAGGCATTATACATGAAAGCTGCAAACAGTGATTTCGGCTATGAAGAAGTTAATCTAGCAGATAAACACAAATGCTATTTAAAGCATAGAACAATTGTATTTTAAGAATAAAAAAAATGAACCAAAAATATTAATTAGAAGCATAAACAGAGGATTAGTGATAGGTTCATCAGTCAGTTAAGTGTCATACGTGATACACGCTTGGGCGATCATGTCTCGAAACAGACATGACTGGCTGGGCAGAAGATTATCCCGCAGTAGGTTGCCTTAGCTTTCTACGGTAGACTGGTTGCCAACCAAGGCTATAGAATCCAATCTGTCTTGTTATTGATACAACTGGAAAGAAATGACGGATTAATATCTATCAAAAGGATATTTGCGCGTAAGTGAATGCAAGGAATTCAACTGGAATCCGAACTCGGCTTTCCGATTTGTCGTTCCGAGTCGATATCCATTGCACCACAACGCTCAGGGTAAAATGCTTAAAAAAAGGTAGATTTTATTATTGGTTTGTTTCGTGAGCCTGTTTTCAGTTAGTCATATATTTATAATTTCGTATTTTGGGAAAACTTATATATCTAAGCTATGATTTTAAAAAAAATTGAACTAGCAGTTATTGGCAGTAGAAAGGATAAGTGATAGAGCTTGCTGAATAGAAGACAGGTCCTGAGCATAAGTAGTAGAAACAGAGAACCGAATATCTGGTCGACTGTTGCAGTCGGCAAGAAAGTTAATATCAGAATCACCAGCGGTAGCGAACAACATTCGTAGAACGAGATATTGGAAGCCATTCATCAGTATTAGCATCCGGAAATAGGCAGCTGTTTCGAAATGAAAAGTCGTGGGATCCTCGCATCAGTAGTAAGAGGTAATAGTTGTGAAAACTCTGTTAAAATGATTGTTGTAGCATATGGATATAACGGAACACACGCAAGCAAAAAACAGGTAGTAAATATAACACCATAGGCGGCCCTTTCTGCTTTGATGTTGTTTTTATAAACTCCTCTGCCAATTCGTGAAGAAGTAAAATTCATATACTCATAATCTGGCGTTGATCATTATTTCTGGCGAACGAATTCTCCCTAGAAACCCACGGCTTGGCAAGATTCTTCGTGTCTTTTTAGGTACACAATGACCCAATAGGCGTTAAATGGGTATGAAAGGAATCGAAATAACTCCCATAAGAATATAAAAATCAGGCTTACGGCCATATATCATTAAAACACTGATTCCTGTAACATCGCTGTAGTTAAGCAACATTGAACCTGGTAATACCAGGTGTGGCAAGCTTGATTGTGTTGGTTGGGTAATAGATCATAGCTCGGAATTTTAATCAAAGAGCCAAGTCTCAATTCAAATTGTGTTCGTTATGTTCATTTCGATCCATGATCGTTGTGGTGCAGTGGATATCGGCTGGGAGCGAGAAATTGAGTTCGATTTCCAGTGGAATTTGTTGCATTCACATACGCGCAAATACCCTTGGGAAAGGTATGAATCCGTCGCTTCTCCCTCCAGCTATGGACTAAATACCAGAATAGATTGGGTTCTACAGTCTTGGTTGGCAACCGGTTTACCGCAGAAAGCAATGGTAACCTACTGCGGCAAAATGTTCTTCCCAGTCATTCATGTCTTTTTCGAGACATGGTCGCCTAAGCGTGTACCACGTATGGCACATAACTGACTGACTGATATTAGCTTCAGTGCAAGTACCCTTATTTCTCCACAGCTATTATTTAATTAGTAAAACTAAAAAACTTCCCCATCAGAAGAAATTCTTAGAATTTAAAAATATTTTCTGGCTTTAAAAGAACCTCGTTAGATCCCGAAATATTATTCTTTTAAATTAAATAAATGAATTTAATATTGAGTTCTCTTGAGATCGTCTCTATCGGAATTTACCTGGATTGTATACCAAGTGTGCTATGTTATATATATGTACATATATAAGTTGCTGGTTTTCTGGATTGGAATTCTTCAACCTGTTGTTGAATATTATACTTCGTATACTATTAAAGATTCTTTTTCTTTTTCTGAAATTATTCGTTATACCCCTTCTTGTGGTAAATTTATATGTTTCTTTGATGTGTGTTCATTGTTTACATGTTTTACAGTATTAGAAACTAGTGATATTTGCTGCGATATGTTATATCGTAGTTTTTTGTCTCGTCCTGATATGCCAGCGAATGTGTTTATAGATCTTAAGAAATTCGCCACCACGTCTGTCGAATTTAGTTTAAATATCTTTATGTATAGGCCGATCGATGGGGTTTCTATGCACTGGGCTGGGCCTGCTTTTGTCAATATATTTGCGGGCTTCTATGAGTCCCCCCCTCTTCACGTATAATAACAGACCATCCATGTATTATCGGTATTTTTTTTTTATAAGCGTTTCACCCCGAGCAAGGCATGTCACTGCCACTACTGTGCAGGGGGCTACGTAGAGTGGAGAAAGGCTGATTTAAATATAGGAAATGACAGAGGGTGGGTGATAGGCGGGTGAGGATACCGAGAATGAGGGTTGGGTAGATGAGAGTGTTGTGAGAATAGTTGGGAGTTAGTGTGATAGGAGGTGTCTATTGACCCTACATTTAAACACCTGGAGATTGTAACTGTCGGGAAAGCAGACTTGTGGAAGGGAGTTCCACAGACGGGAAGCGCGAGAAAAGAAGCTGTTGGAGTAGAATTTACGGTTACATCTTATTTGTTTAACTGTAAAAGGGTGGGACCTAGTTGCTAATCTAGTATCTCGTGTAAATTCGTGCTTAGGCGGCACCAGTGATCTAAGCTCATCGGAGCAGAAGCCATGAAAGTACTTGTAGAAGAGGCACAGGGAAGCTACATCACGCCGGTGTGTGGATGATACTTTCTGTTTGTTTAATAGTGAAGCTGAGGCTGACTCTTTTCTCACTATTTTGAACCAAATACATCCGCTCTTAAAATTAAATTAAATGAGTCCGAATGCTGTTTGTCACTTCTTGACGTTTGTGCTCATCGAACTTCATGTGAGTTTCAAACTTCCGTGTTTCGCAAAGCCACGTTTTCATGTTTGTATACGCGGTAGGACTCATTTTGTTAAAAAAAGTGAAAAGTTAATCTATTTAAGACCCTTACACATAGGGCTCGTAAAATCTGCACGGAAAGATTTTTGGGGGTCGAATTATATTTTATCCGTAGCATTTGATCAAAAAATGGATATCCAAGCGATATTGTGAATAGTGTAATGCTTGATAAGATCAGCGGATTTTCTAAGGATAAGCCGTATATTGTGGACAAATATCCAGTTTATTTACGGCTTTCTTATATTGGTTCGAGTGGTGAGCTTTTGACTAAGCAAATTTCTACAGCAGTTATTTCTCTGCTTAAATTAGAGTTCATTTTGGTACTCATTCTGCTTTTTCATCTATGGGAAAAGACTTACTTCCTCCTCATCATATTTCATCTATTATTTATAAGTTTATTTTAGTTGTGGTAGCAGCTACAAAGGAAGGACGTCGCAACGCTTAGATTGTAGAATTAGGCAACATGTGCCATTAAGAATTCTTAAACCGGATGCTCGTACAAGTCAACTGGTTAACACTTCCGCGTCAGCAATTACTGAATAACTTATTAATAGCAGAAATTGTGTGGCTGACTTCAGTGTGAACCAGCTCTCTGTTTTGTCTGGTTCACACTCTGCTTTTCACTTGCAGGCATTGGAATCATTGTACATTAGATTTAGGAGGCCGCCCCTCTGTAAACAGAGAGATTATCTACTTGGACTATAGATTATTAGTATCTAGTGCTTGCCCCTCCCCTTTTTTCTCCCCTTTTCCTAACATTTCATATTCATTTTTAAATATTTTAAAAAGGATGAAATAAATTCTCAGTCGATCCTGATGAAGCTTGAAAATAAAATCGGTCAGTCCTTTTTTGTGTGTCTTTTTATCTTTTATTTTCCATCTTTATAAAATACCTGTAAGTATTAGATTTACTTGATTTCTTGTTCTTATACGTTTTTGTACACCCAACAACTTACACACACACACACACACACACACACATATATATATATATAATGAATTGTTTGAACATTATTTTTTATCGATACTCGTATTTAAGTAGATATTCTTTTTTTTAATTAAACAGTATTATATATTTCTATCTACTGGCCTGATTATTTACGATAAATTTTTATTACGAAAATGTGTGTCATTCGGCAGAATTCGAACCTGCGACCCCTATCTACATAGGGGAAGCTACCATTTGATATGGCAACGTCTTAAACCGCTCGATCACGAATGAACTTCATTCTAAACGAGGTTTCAATCAAGCCGATATATCACAATTTTCAATTTATCGCAACAACCATATCTGCTCTGAAATGTATCGTAATGTCAACAAATATAAACATAAATTTTAAGGAAACTTGGTTATAAACAACCGACAATTTGAAATGAAGTGTTTCAATATTATTTTTTTAACGATACTCGTATTTAAGTAGATATACTGTTTTTTAATTAAACAGTATTATATATTTATATCTACTGACCTGATTATTAAAATAAATAATTAGAGCAGTAGATATAAATATATAATACTGTTTAATTAAAAACAGAATATCTACTTTAATACGAGTATCGATAAAAAATAAAAAATAATGTTCAAGCAATTCATTTCAAATTGTCGGTTGTATATAACCAAGTTTCGTTAAAATTCGTTAATTTCCGTAATATATATATATATATATATATATATATATATATATATATATATATATATAAACAACCGTCTTTATTATAATAGAGCGGATATATATATATATATATATATATATATATATAATTATGTCATCAAATAGTGAGGCATATATATATATATATATATTCCTTACTATTCGATGACATAATTATTGCAAAAAAATAAGATACGGTTAAAGAGCAAACACGCAGGCAGAGCTTTCATAACTGGTAGTAAAATTAATAAACTGAGCTGACGCTACCTTGCTATTGTCGCTTTAATGAAAAAAGCCGACGCTGCATCTCTGTTGTCACACTTTCCATGAGCCTGACAGGAGTAATATATATATATATATATATATATATATATATATATATATATATATATATATATATATACTAGCAGTATAGCCCGGTGTTGCTCGGGTGAAATGAAAGCTTTAAAACTAATCCATGCTCCTGGAGCTCAGACTCAGCCTAAAGAATATTTGTGAGAAGTTTGGTGAGAATCGGAAAAAAATTATGGATTTGTATAAAGGACATACTGACAGATAAACAGACACACATGCACAAATATCTTGCCTTTTATATATATATATTACCGATTATCTGCACTATTGTAAGAACTGCAACCTTGAAACTTCTGAATATCGTTTCTTATGTCTTTGTCAAATTTGATTAAAATCGGACCACTCCTTCTATAGCACGATGTTTTTGATTATCGATTTTCGATATTTATCGGGGGTACCTCGACACAAAACATATCTAAGAATACTCGTAGGTGCTTATAGTACAACTGTGTAAATTTTCAAGAAAATCGGTTCAGCCGTTTCGGAGTCTATAGGTAACGGATACACACACACAGACACACACACACAAAGTTCCATTTATGAATAAGTTTTAAAACACATCTTCCACAGTGAACTGAAAAACATAAAACAGACACTCATCAACAATAATTTTCCTAACTATATAGTTGATGAACAAATACGACATTTCCTTACAAACCTGAACACGAAAAAAACAACATATGGTAATAACCCAACCAACCCCAAACATATCACTCTCTTATATCGTAGCCAAATGCGCACCAACTACCAACTAGATGAAAATATCCTAAAAAAAACTCATAAACATTAATATCTCTCCGACAGACCCCAACAAAAGAATTAAATTCATCATATATTACGCTAAATCCACAACATCCAACTCAATCGTCCGCAACGACTCCTCCCCCACCGTTAGCGATTTGCAAAAAAACAATGTAGTGTATAAATTTAAATGTCCCTTTTGAGAATGTATCTCTAACAAACTAAATAATACCTACATTGGACATACTACTAACTCGCTTTCGCGGAGACTTACATTGCACTTAAATGAAAATTCTAACATATTCCAACATTTAAAACACCACGGCTATCAACACATACTTCTTAGGAAAACACTTGTTGAAAATACGCATATACTTAGACAAGAAAATAATAAACGAAAACTTAAAATTCTAGAAGGTATCTACATCAAGCAGTTTAAACCTAGCCTAAATAAAATAAATTTCGACACCTCTACTAACATACTTCAATGCCTATAATCGACGGGAGAGGTCATAGTTATTATACTTACCCCCTACACCATAGTAGCAGCAGTTCCCAGACCAATCCCTCATGCCACTATACACTCAATGGAACAAAAAACTCACTACCACCATTCCTTCTCGGCCTACAGCCATGTGCGACACAAAAAATGGACCTGTCTAATTTTCTCTGTATAACTCCACTTTGTTAAAAATAATTTAAATGTTCTATGTTCACTGAACATTAAATGTTCATCCTTTGATAATGGCATATGTAAGCCGAAAGCTCAGACCTGATAAAAAAATCAACAATTATTGCGATTTCTTGTCGTGTTTCCATGACAACACTATCAAGCTAATCAGATCATACGAACGGATCTTACACAAACTAAATAGACAGAACTTGTCTATATTATTCAATGAAACCTGTATTAATATATATATATATATATATATATATATAGTGTATCGAGGAAGCAGATAATTTTCTAAACATATACTGTTAAATAAAAGAGACTATGAATATCTATCATGTTTAATCATGAGCCGTTCTAAACATCGTATTTTGGCTTTAACTTCAGGTGAGAATAAAAACAAAAATTCTGCCAACATTTGGATAATCTTTTATTAAGTTGATTCTAAGCTTTTGGCTCATATGAGCCATCTTCAGAAAGGTTACAAGGTTTCTGATCATTTCTTAGAAAAACATAGCAATGTAGGTAATATCAGACATTTTAGTAAGTCACACAATAATCCTCACTCATATACACAGTAAAAAGAACCTTCAGATATTGGAGACATTAAATCCAAACAACCCACACTTAATAAAATCACGTCTAAAGCTGTTCATAACACATTACATTGCATTTAAGTATATGGTTCTGTTAACATTTCGAGCTCTCAAGCGGTGTGACGTCATAGAACAGCATTACAAATTTACGAACCGCGTTTGCTATTTTTGGTAACTGTTATCGTTGCCTAGCAAAGTTTTATGTCAACACAAGATAAAATCGTTGCTGATGGTAGATGTTTTATGTTAACGTCCTTGTAACTTCTCTGAAAATGGCTCATGTGAGCTGAAAGCTTAGAACCAACTTAATAAAAAATTATCCAAATGTTGGAGAATTTTTGTCTTTATTTTCACTTGAAATTAAAGCCAAAATACGATGTTTAGAACGGCTCATGATTAAACATAATAGACATTCATTGTCTCTTATATTTAACGGTATATGTTTAGAAAAAAATTCTTTTTCTAAACATATACTGTTAAATATGAATGTCTATTTGTATATATATATATATATATATATATATATATGAATGTCTATTTGTATATATATATATATATATATGTGTGTGTGTGTTTAAATATATATATATATATATATATATATATATATATATATATAACAACAATAAATTTACTATCTCACCGTATCAAAAACCCACTAATAAAAATACCTCCACACTCAATTATATTAGTGAATGCCCCCACTATTACAAAATAGCCATTATAAAAAATCTATTACAGTGAACTAAAAAACATAATGTATCTCTAACAACCTCAATAATATCTACATCGGCCACACCACAAATTCGCTCTCACGGCGTCTGACGTTGCACTTAAATAAAAATTCAAATATATTCCGTCATTTAGAACAACACGGTTATCAACGCACACTTCTGAGAAAAACGCTTGTTGATAACACGTACATACTCAAACAAGAAAATAATAAGCAGAAACTAAAAATCCTCGAAGCACTCTACATTAAACAATTTAAACCTGGTTTGAATACAATCAATTTCGATATTTCCAATAACATACTCAAATGTCTGTAATCAGACCAAGGACCACAACACCACTATTTTGTCACTGTCTTCGGCCATCCGCCACGGTAGGGATGGACTTATATTTTCAATTCAATTATCTTTATTGTTAATAGCTTAAATGTTCTATGTTTACTGTGTGTTAATATTTACTCTTTGATAATGGCTTATGTGAGCCGAAAGATTAGACCCGATAAAAATTCAACAAATACTGTGATTTTTTGTTGTCTTTCAACGACATCACCATCAAGTATATCAGACGGTATGAACGGATCCTACACAAAATTAATAGACAAAACTTGTCTATATTATTCAATGAAACCTGCATTAATGAAAAAATGCTGCCAAAATACACACAATATATATATATATATATATAAATATACTCAAATAAATGCACAACAGTGTTTTTTTTATAATGGAGACGATTCATTTCTCTCCTGCGAGTGAACAGCTAATAATCCTCTTACATTTTTACCGTCATTTTTTACGGCAGGGGTACACTCGGAAAGGAATATTAAGCTCAAACAACACACCTGCGAGAAAACAAACTTTATTTATATACCATATAATACGATTGAAAGTCAACGATTATCCGCACTCTTATCTCAAGATAACTCATGGCGAAAGACGAATTACATCTTATTTACCTCGTACATCATACGCCGATAAAGAACGCGATATTCATGCTCAGAATTTTATCAGAAAGAACAATACAAATGCAAAAAAAACGTGTACATGTGTTTTATAGACTGTGCAAAGGCGTTCGACAAAGTTATCTACAAAGATCTGTCAGAGCAGTCCAGTAACCTTGGCGTATTTGGGAATAACTTTAGAGTAATCAAGATCATATAGTGGTAGCAAACCGCCTACATACGGACAGGAAATGAGTTCAGCAGATATACACGAAGAGAAGAGGGCGTAAAACAAGGATGTGTCTCTTCATCGTATTTATTCAGACTATACAGAAAGGGAATTCTGAGAGAACTAGAAGTCCTACCATGATTCATCATTGGCAGTCATAATCTTAACAATATAAGATATGCATGCGCGTTGTTTGTTTTTATTTGTCGAATGCAAAGTATTGTAGCGTCAGTTGGACACCATCTGAAGGTGGTTGCTGGAAGACCTTGTGTCTTGTAAAGGGACTCTGCATCATGAAACACAAACAGTTCACCGTTGGTGTTACAAGGTGTTTCGTTGGTCTCTTGCTCAACTGCGACCCACACATCATAATCAACGGAGTTGCAATCTGGGGAGTTAGGTGGCCAGATGTAAAGAGTGATGTGGTCGCAGAAATTGTCCGAAAGTCATCACTGGGTTCTGCTGCTTGTGTGGTATGGTGCAAATTCCTGTTGCTAAATATAGGGTCTTTCATGAGCCACCTTCTTGATCCAGGGCAGGATTACCTCGTCAAGGCACTTGATGTAGGTCTCCGTGTTGAGTCTGAGGCCGTGTGAAAAGAAGAACGTTGCCATCAGTAGTAATTACTCCAAACATCTTCATAATCACCATTAGACTCACCCAACTCTTTCCGAATTCTCTACATTATCGTCAAATTGACACTCTGTGCGCGAATGCCAAGCATGCCGTTTCCAAATTTCTGGTGGAGTAAATTGCATCATCGTGGTCTTTTCCTCACAGACGGTGTTTAACTGACCCTATTGTATTGTGTAGACGACAAAATAAAAATAAACAACGCGCATGTGCAAAATTAAAAGTATCAAATGGTGAAAATATACCCATCGCACCATATATACATATAAATTGAGATATATAGATTCACACACACATACCCACACACATATATATATATATATATATATATATATATATATATATATATATATATATTTATGTACCTCCGCACATTTTCGATACCTACGTTTTAAATTGAATTTTCATGAATGAAAAGTTTTATTGAAGTCTTCATTTAAATTCAATATTTCTAGTAAGAAAAATAAAATTATGTTGATTGGAATTTCATCTTTTAGAGTTTTCAAAATTCATATTTTTTCGTTCATTTTGATAGCTTGACAAATTT
This sequence comes from Ascarosepion bandense, assembly GCA_037127315.1. Taxonomy (NCBI): domain Eukaryota; kingdom Metazoa; phylum Mollusca; class Cephalopoda; order Sepiida; family Sepiidae; genus Ascarosepion; species Ascarosepion bandense. The sequence continues at coordinate 979,471 of JBBBDQ010032673.1, forward strand.
GTAAACAAAAGTTAATTCACGGATTTAAAAATCTTGCAAAAATGAAATATACATTTGTGACATGTTATTTTTAGAAAATAAGCAAATTTAAAGTTAACTTAATTTGATCTACACAAGAATTAATTTGTTTATAGCATGACATTTCTTAATCGCGTAGGTGTGAGTTGATTGCTGTGTGAAGTGAGTGACGACAGCAAGATGTAGTAAGTAGTGCCATACGTGATACACGCTTGGGCATTCATGTCTCGAAAGAGACAGAACTGACTGGTTGATAAGAATCAACATAACTGTCCAGATTTTTTCTGTAAATGGAAGAAACCGTCAAACACGTGACCTTTTAATGTAACATATAAAATATTTAAAAAGCTTCGTATCCACAAAAAATATTTAAAAAATCTTTTGGTTCAAAGATTGCATAATTGAATTTTCGATTAGTATATATAGTCTTTACTTAATAACTCAATAACTTAACCGCGACAAAGCCTTGAAGAAATTTAAAAATATTTTTGAAATTGTATAAATAATTATAATTAAAAGAGAAAAAATGAAAAAAATTTATGCAAAGATTCATTATTAATCGAAAATTATTTTTTCAGATTATAATGACCTTAATATATATATATATATATATATATATATATATATATACATAGATAGATACAGTAGCGGCCATACTATAAGGAACGGAAGCAATAGAGTCATAAATATGTGTGTTACTTAAAAAGTGATGCATGATTAGAAATGAAATTTTTTCCGAATAAAGATTAGGGTGTAATGCATCAATATTATACAAAGTTACAAAAATTTACATAATTTTTTTTCATTATAGTTCGAAGAAAATAATATATATAAATATATATATATATATATATATATATATATATATATATATATATATTAAGGTCATTATAGTTTGAAGAAAATAATTTTCGATTAATAAAGAATTTTTGCAAGATGTATAAAACAATTAAATGTCTATGTAATTAAATAAATATCATAGTTTTATTGCATCTTTTATTTTACTATTCGGAGCAGATTTTTTGAAAAGCGGATAACTGTTTGAATAAAAAAAAAGAATAAAAATTTATTGTTTACATTTCCTAAGGTGTACTGCGTTTAAGTAATAAAACAAATTTTCGATACAAAATTTAATTTCTTGAAATTTTATGAATTTACGTAGAGGTGTGTAACAAATATTTAAAAATACATAAATATTTTTACCAAGATTTAAATAATAACTTCAAAAATAATTTTTATTCATTTGTATATAACGTAAGTTCTAAATATTTAATTAAAATCCGACATTTATTTGCCTTAAGCAAGAATTCCCAAATTAATGTTTTTCATCGGAAAAAATGACGAAAAAAATTTTTTTTTAATAAAATGCCGAACATGTTAGAAATGATTAATTTTATTTTTTTAAATTATGAAAAATTATTTTGATTTTTCCTCTTTATCATAACATAAACATTTTGACTGAAAAAAATTGTATTTATTAAGTTTGGGTCTTTTTTCTTCATGCTATGCTGTTTTTTCAGTGAATTAGTGGAGTAACCTATATATATATATATATATATATATATATATATATATATATATATGATTGATATAAACATAAAATTTGTCACTAAGCTGATAGACGTCATATTCAGCACATATGCTCAAGAGATTCTTAGACGAACGTTTCTGTAATGCTTTGGTCCACTCCTCAGGAGGTATCAGCAATTCTCTGTTGATTTTCGTTTTTTCTATTAAGTTAGTGTTAGGTTGACTTTTTATTATTCTCTGTATGTTTGCGTGTGAGTGCGTGCGTGTGTACAACTGCGTGTATGTATGCATACAAGTGTCTAGTATCATAGGTTTTCCCTTTTGCATCATTTTCTTGTCTCCTTATACTCTCTTCTTATTTTTCTTTCTTTCTTCTCTCGTTCGCGCCTTCTATTTTTCACGTGTAAAAAAAAAAATAGTCGCACAGTGTCAAAGACAGGATATTTTCGGATATTATTTTTGTATATTCTAGTTTTCAGATTTTTCTGAAAATATAGGTGAATTCTGTTTTTTTTTTTTATTTGTTTCTTGGTTAAAAATTTTTTTTTAAATTAGTGCTTAAATGCCAAACTGTTTTCCTGATTATGGGGTCTGTAAAATACTCAACCCAAAGTTCTCTTTCGATGCTTCAAAGATATATAGAATATTATGTTCTTGCATTACTGAATGAGTCAATTTAATATATATATATATATATATATATATATATATATATATAATATTATACAGTTATGAAATAATTGTACATTACTACACAGAAATATCTATGTTTCGACGTTTCGAGATAGATTCTCATCATTAGGCAATGTTGCTGCTGGTTGTGCAGATGATTTGCATGTAAATGACATAAACTTTGGTTTGCTGTGAATGTATGTGGGAAGATATAAAAATTTACATGTGCACTTCTTTTGGCTAATCAGAGTGGAGATTCATTTTTGGATTTGGCCAAATGCCAGAGCACTCAAAATAAAATAAAAAACACCTTGAGTCCTCTTAACCTGGAATTATATATATATATATATATATATATATATATATATATATATATATATATTGTAATGGTTGTTACAATGGTTTATAAATTCATAGTATCACTACACAAAAATTTTCGCGTTTCGAAGCTGCTATGTACGCTTTTCATCGGGTGATTAGTTGAAATGAAAATTAAATGGTGAAAATGGTTTATTTATGGTGATATGATGTTTAAGTGAATGTGGGGCGGGAGCTTATTCTGATTTAGTCGGCTGTATTGTTGCCTTAGAAATATATCTTTGGGTTAGGAGAGGTAGATTAGTTTAAGGCAGGTTCCTTATTTATTTTGTCTGGGTAGTTCTTATATTGGGATTTATGGCTTTTTTTTAAAGAAAGGGTAGACATTTTTTGTTTATTTTACTGCTATCTATGTGTGATGGGAGTGGCGCCGCTGTTAATAAGAACGATGTAAGTAACTGTGGGGTGGAAGTTGAGAATGATCTAGTCGTCCGTTTGTGGTTCTAGGGATGCCGCTTTGGTTAGGAGAAGGGTGTGGGTAGCTTAGTTTTGGATAGGTCACTTTTTCGTTTAGTTTAGGTAATTTATATTGGTATATATGTTTTTTTAAGGCAGTATCGATAGTTTTATTTTACTACTATTTATAGGTGGATGGAATTGCTGTTAATTTTCTGTAGGATTTATTTTCTTTTATTTCTACGTCATTCGTTCTTTTTATTTAGAGGATTGATTATGTGTATTTATTGCATTTTGGAGGGAGTGTTTCGTGTGGATGAGGTATTTTTTGGTTATTTAAATTTGAACGAGAAGTATCTGCGATGTTTACATAATACTGCTAATACGTCTCTACAGTTTAATAGTTCGCTACTGTTGGGGTATTTTAGAATGTGTAACGTTTCACTCACGCTGTCATTGTAGTCTTTCTTCAGGGTGAGATCATTAATGACAGCGTTAGAAAGAAATATGAAGAACAAATTGGAAAAGGGCACTCAAAATGGCATTCACTAAAGGAAGCGATGGTGACCTCAGCGAACAACATTGCCCCAAAGGAAATCAGACGCAGAAGAAAAAATGAGTGGATGACTGAAGAAATTCTCCACATGATGCAAAGAAGACAAAAAATAATGCCAAGACATAGAGCAGAGTACAAGAAACTTCACAGGGAGATAAGGAACAAATGCAGACAAGCTAAAGAGGAATGGCTTAACAACAAATGCGCAGATGTAGAGAGAATGAGCAGGACCAATAAAGCAGAGATGCATAAAGAGATAAGAGAACTGACAGGACAAAAAACCTGCTCCTCAACAGGATGCATAAAATCCAAGGATGGAACAATCATATTGGAGAAAGAGGAAATACTCCAGCGATGGGAAGATACAAAGGATCTTTTTTGCGACAGGAGAGAACAACCGAGAATACACAAGGAGATGGATGGACCGAAAATACTAAAATCCGAAGTGGAAGCTGCAATGGCCAAAATGAACAGAAACAAAACACCTGGTCCAGACGGCGTAGTGATAGAGCTGCTGATAGCATTAGAAGAATATGGCATAGAAAAAATTACCGACATAATAAACGAAATTTATAGCAGCGGAATAATACCAGACGACCTATGCAAGTCGATATTTATAGCACTGCCGAAGAAACCAGGTTCAAACGAGTGTGAACTACACAGAACTATCAGCTTAATGAGTCACATCACAAAACTGATTGTCAGAATCCTGATGAATAGAGCGAGAAGCAGAATCAGGCCAGAGATAGGGAAGGAACCGTGCGGGTTCGTTAAAGACACTGGAACAAGGAACACCATATTCATGATTAGGATGCTCTCCGAAAGGGCAATACAAATGAAGAGAGACTTATACCTATGTTTCATTGACTATGCGAGGGCATTCGACAAGATACGACACAAAGAATTGATGGAGATGCTCGGTAGCCTAGACATTTTCGGGAAAGACATCAGAGTAATTAAGAATCTCTACTGGTAGCAAACGGCCTGCATACGGACAGGCAACGATTTCAGTAGATTTACAAAGATAGAAAGAGGCGAAAGACAAGGATGTGTCTTTTCACCGGATTTGTTCAACCTGTACAGCGAGAATATTTTGAGGACCCTAGACGACACGCCAGGATTTGCTATTGGATGCCACAACTAGAACAACATAAGGTATGCAGATGATACAGTGCTGATTGTAGACACGGAAAGGAAACTGCAGGACCTCCTACAGAAGGTAGCGGTGGAGAGTGACAAAAAAGGACTACAAATAAACTTTAAGGAAACCGAATGCATAGTCATCAGCAAAAGATGCAATCCAAAATGGCAAATACAGGTGGGGGATACCAGAATAAAGCAGGTGCAAATATTTAAATATCTAGGAAGTGTTCTAACAGGAGATGGAAAGTGCGACACAGAGATCCGAAGGCGAATTGACATGGCAAAGGGCGCGTTGCAGAAGCTGAGCAAAGTACTAACACACAGGAAAATTTCACTAGAAACAAAGAAAAGAGTGCTGGATTGCTATGTGAAGTCAGTTCTTCAATACGGTAGTGAGTGCTGGACAATATAATCGAAAATGAGGACAAAACTGGAAGCAGCGGAAATGTGGTTCTACAGATGGATGCTACGGATATCGTGGACTGAACATGCAAGCAACGATGAGGTGTTGGAAAGAATGGCAACCAAAAGGAAATTAATACCGAGCATCAGGAAGAGACAACTGAAGTTCCTGGGACACGCAATGAGGAAGGAGAGTTTGGAGAGCCTGATACTGACTGACCAGGTAGAGGGAAAGAGAGACAGAGGAAGGCAGCGGATAACATATTTGCAGGGCCTGGTCGGGTGGATGACGGAACGGGGGTTACCAGGAGTAACGGAAACAAACATGCTGAGGGCCACAAGGGATAGGGAGACGTGGAGGGACATGATCGCCTACGTCCTGAAGGGACATGGCACATAGAAGAAGAAGAAGAAGAAGAAGAAGAAGAAGAAGAAGAAGAACTTTTCAATTAAACATAAAGGGCAGATGTCGTTAAGCGAGTTGCATGTTCTAGTTTTTTCTAGGATTTTACATTTTACTTCGAAATGCGAAAATTTTTGTGTAGTGATATTATGAATTTATAAACCATTGTAACAACCATTACAATATAACGCTCTACGTTGTATCGAGCACTCTCTATAAAAGTAAATGCATGAACAGCAGGTAAAAAATCCTACGAGTTCTGTAACTTTGTTACAATACATATATATATATATATATATATATATATATATATATATATATATATATATATATATTAGCAGTATAGCCAGGCGTTGCTCGGGTGTAATGAAAGCTTTAAAACTAATCCATGGTCCTGGAGCTCTGGACATTGGCACGAAAGACTAAAAAGCAATAGCTGTTTCCAGTTAAAGCGAAACAGTAGACTGAAAGAAAAATGAATGGATGTAAGTCAAATTTTGATTTCCTGGTATCGATATAAAATTTTCTGCACTATTGTAAGAACTGCAACCTTGAAACTTTTGAATATCGTTTCTTATGTCTTTGTCTAAGAGTGTATCAAATTTGATTAAAATCGGATCACTCCTTCTATAATCCGATTTTTTCAATTATCGATTTTCGATATTTATTGAGGGTACCTCGGCACAAAACCTAGCTAAGAACACTCGCAGACGCTTATAGTACAACTGTGTAAATTTTCAAGAAAATAGGTTCAGCCGTTTCGAAGTCTATGGGTAACGGACACACACACACACAGACACACACACACACAAACACACACACAGAGACAAAGTTCCATTTATAAATAAGTTTAGATTTAGAATAATAAGTCAAATAAAATGTGCTACTCGGCTGTTTAATGTTACATTCAGTATTGTGATTTCAGAGTTTCGTCGATGCAATTAATTGTTCTGGTGGTTTATGCTTATGCACTGAATACACACATCACATTACGTATCCCAGACATTTCAGTTGTCATCTTAAGGACGCTTTTTTTTTTAAAAACTTTTAACTGAATTTATAGATAAAAAATAGACAAACATATTAGTCATCCACATACAAGCCTTTTTTGCTGTATCACATCTCATCAGTGTGGTCAGATTCCACTTTCTTCTAGCCAGGATAGAGAGTTAGAAACAAGAAGATTTGTTAGGCAGTGAGAATAGAAGAAGAGTAATTAGGATGATAGTACATAATACTGCATTAAAATTATTTTAAATTAAATTAAATTAAAGTTGGCTGGACAGCATGGAGCCGGAGTTCCATGAGCGAGAAGTGCGAGAAAAGTAACTGTCAGCATAGAACTTACAGTTACATCTAGCCAACTCAATTGTAAATTGGTGAGACCTCGTCGCCAGTCTGGTACAACACTGAAATTCAGACAGTCTTGGCACGATAACGAAGAGCTCATCTGAACAATTACCATGAAAGTATTTATAGAAAAAGGCAAAAAAAAACGGCAACCTTACGGCGGTAGGAAAGTGGCTGAAGCTGAGACGACAGATCAGGGCCAATAATATTGCTGATTCTTCTTTCGATTTTATCAAGGTGTTCTAGATAAATAGCAGAAGTGCCAGATCATATCTCGTTGCGACATTCTAAGCATATACGAATGGGAGACTCATAGAAAGATCGTCTAGCACGACACAGTTAACCGTGAAGCAACCCTCTTAGCATCTATAAATGCATGCTTAGTCAGCAATCTTTCGTTCATATACCATCAATTACTATCGTGGATTGGGCAGGTACACACAATGCGTTTGCTGTTGAAAAGTTGTTTTTTTGTAAGACAGGGAGCTTTTGGCGTTCATTTCATTTTACGTTGGAATGATGTGGTTCCGGATTGAAAACCGATACTGCTATCGCTTGAAATTTTTAGGGCCGCAGATTCACTGCTCAAAATAAAGCCATATTGAAGACTTCGAAGCACTCGGACTTTCGAATGAGGGAAAACTTTAAAAATCGTCTAAAAGTGTGTATGACAAATAGACGGAGCTTTTTGGCTGATGTCATTTTTACAATGAATTGCTAGAAACTGTAGCCTTTTATTTAAACAACAGTGAAATAATTTTTTTAATAAGATTTATTTTGATATTTTTACCACGCTTTAAAATTCTGGAAGTATTTCTGTCGCATTCTATACATACTTGAAACGCTTAATACCCAATTCCCAAACATTGCCCGACGGTACATGGCTTGGCTGAGCAGCACTTTCATTCTTATGAAGATGCTAAAAAATAGGTTGACTCGGTGTTAGTCTCATTAGACGTGTTGCTTTTCCGACGTGGATTTCAAATGCTGCCAGAAAGATGGGCAAAAGTAATGACTAAGCGATGGCCAAGACATTCAGTGACATGTTTCTTACTAATTTCTGTAAATAAAACATTACTTTACATAAAAGATCAGTGTGAACTTATTCAAAGCCTAAATATATATGAATAAATACCCCCACACGCACGTACGTATATATAGTGCGATGGGTAAATTGTCGTTTTTAATATTTTTTAATTTCGTGCCTGAACCAATGAGAGAAAAAAGAAAAAAGAGAATAACAAGAGAGGATAAAGAGACAAGGAATTGATGAAAATAAGCACGGAGACAAGGAATTGATGAAATAAGCACGGTACTATACACATGTATACATGCACACACGCACAAACTACACACATACATATGCACGAACACATACACAAACATAGAATAAGAAAATGTCAGCCTAACACCAACTTAATATAAAGACAAAGAAAATGTTTAAATCTGCAGAGAATTGCTTATATCTCCTCACGAGTGGACCGAACGATTTCACAAATGTTCATCTACAAACTCTTGAGAAAATGTGCTCAATATGGCATTAATCAGCTTAAAGGCATATTTTATGTTTATATTAATCCCATATATATATATATATATATATATATATATATATATATACATATATATATATGCAGGATGCTATATGTAAATTGTCGTCTAAATGATGCAAAAAATAAGATAACATTGACACCGAATTTTAACAAATATTTTGACCAAAGTTTCACAAAATTATCTTAAAATACGAAAGAGTAAACTTATTCAATAAAATCTCCATTGATTTCAACCACTGCCTCCAGAAGGTTTAAGAATCTCCTGCATTGCTTCTGGGCGGTCTTGTTGTTTAACCTGGTGCACGATACCCTAATCCTGGCCTTAAGTTCATCTTTAGTGTTACAAGGAGTTTTGTTGACCTCTCACCAATGAGTGTGTACAAGTTAACTAATCGGAATAGATTATTAAGTCTTCTCATATCTATAAATACAAACGTATAGTTTCTTATATTTAAATAAAAATTATTTTCACAATTATGATCTAACATTGCCTGATGACGAGATAGAAATCTCGAAACAGAAATTTCCGTGTCGCAATGCATTTTTAATAAAAAATTCAATTATATGATTATATAATGCTCTACAATACTTATTGTATTGAGCACTTTTTAAAAGAAAATTAAATGCCAGAGAATATATATATATATATATATATATATATATATATATATATAAATTAAGGCAGACACGTTATTTCATGGTAAATCGGAAGTATAGGCCTACCATGAAATAACATGTTTGGCTTAATTTTTAATATTTGCTCTATATGTATTTATCTAAACTTATTTATAAATGGAACTTTATGTGTGTGTGAGTGTCTATAGACTCCGAAAAGGTTGAACCGAATTTCTTGAAAATTTACACAGTTGTACTATAAGCGTCTGCGAGTGTTATTAACTAGGTTTTGTGTCGAGTTACACCCGATAAATATCGAAAATCGATAATCGAAAAAATCGGGTTATAGAAGGAGTGGTCCGATTTTAATCAAATTTGATACACTCATAGACAAAGACATAAGAAACGATATTCAGAAGTTTCAAGGTTGCAGTTCATACAATAGTGCAGAAAATCGATAGTATATATATATATATATATATATATATAGGGCAAGATGTTTGTGCGTGTGTCTGTTTATCTGCTTGTATGTCTGTATTTTCTTTCAGCCCTTTTATTTTAGATTTTGCTTCGGGTTTGGCTCTAAGTAGGTATAATTGTAGTTCTTTACTCAGAGGACTTATTTAGCCTTCAAAATTCAGTTTACGACGAAAAAACTTATTTGATATCGATACCAGGAAATCAAAATTTGACTTACATCCATCAATTTTTCTTTCAGTCTACGGTTTCGCTTTAACTGGAAACAACTAATGCTTTTTAGTCTTTGTGCCAACGTCCAAAGTGTCTGAGCTTCAGGACCATGGATTAGTTTTAAAGCTTTCATTACACCCGAGCAACGCCTGGCTATACTGCTAGTATATATATATAGCTCTCTTAGACAGTTATCCTGCCACTTTATGTACAGGATACTCCTTTGGATTCTTTTATATCTACGCCGCATGCTGATATATATATATATATATGTATATGTAATTTTGAATTATAATGTTCATTTAAGATTTATGCTATTATAAACTATTTTAGTAAAATTAATGACCTACACAATACTTATTTCGCTTTCATACCTCCAGTATATTTTGGTATACTATAATTACTTAATTCAGATTTTAACATAATCAATTTATCCCCGTTAATAAATACAGCAGTATAAAATTTAAATTAATAAAAAAACTAAAATCAGAACTGTCAAAAACTAATGTGTATGCATTTGAATGTTTCTAGTATATATCTTCCCCAACCCCAAAATAAAAAGCGTCATTTTATTATGACATAATACAACAATTTCTTTCATACGGGCTAAAGATCAAGTTTATAGTTCAACCAAATTCTCACTTTTGATTGAGTAATACAAACACACTAATAATCATATTGTTTAACTTACTTCAACCACCCTCCTTTACTTTTTAAAGAACCATACATTTTATATTTTCTAAAATAAATCATTATTACTGTTTGTCTTTAAACATCACCTGAAGAATAATTTTCTGAATCATGAACTTTTTTATGTAGCAATATAATGCATTTATAAATCATTGTAAAAACAAAATTACAATAATATTAAGCTCTACACTATATTGAACACTGTTTTTAAAAAAAAATAAATGCCACGAACAGTAGGTTTTAATCAATCTGTTCTTCCCTTCCTTATTCAGATTCTAGATTCAATATATATATATATATATATATATATATATATATTGAATCTAGTTGCATGATGAGCTGTGATATAACGAAACAGGTGTGTATGTAGATGATATAGATATATATATATATATATATATATATATATATATATATATATTAGGTGGATGAGAATTTGTAAATACAATGTGCGGCAGAAATAACTCTAAGATATAAGAACGTAATAAGAAATACCTTATAATACCTCCAACAATAATATAATAGTACCTACAACAGTTAGAAATTCCCAAAAGCATTTTATTTATTTATACATGTTTCTCCGATTATTGGACGTCATCAGAAGAAAAGATCACAATTTCCGCTAACCCGACGAGTAAATATTCAATGGCTAAGAGCAGATTAGCTAAAAAAGAAAGGCAATTTTTGAAATTTGTTGAAATTTAATTTTGATGAAAATAAACTAAAACTCAATAATTGACACGCTTCAGGTAAATTGCATTTCGTCTTAGACAGTTATAATATTTCCTTATAAATACGCTTTTTAAGGCTACATACTATACCAGTGACAGAATTTCGTAGGCCACATACTATAACTAAATAAATACTACTATTATTAGCACTATTATTGCCACTATCATTATTACTATTATTACTGCAACTATAAACGTTACTTTTAGTGCATGCACCTGTTTGAGTTGCTATCGTTAACAACCGGAATAGATCAAGCATTTTTCTTTAATAGTACATTTCGATCTATGCCTATTGTAATTAATTTCACTGTTTAAGAAAATAAAAACAGGGACATCTCCCTCTCTCTCTCTCTCTCTCTCTCTCTCTCTCTCTATCTATCTATCTATCTATCTGTCAAATAAATAGATAAATATAGATAGATTGAAATAGTATCTATCTATCTATCTATCTATCTGTCAAATAAATAGATAAATATAGATAGATTGAAATAGTATCTATCTATCTATCTATCTATCTGTCAAATAAATAGATAAATAAATAGATAGATTGAAATAGTATCTATCTAAATATCTATCTATCTATCTATCTATCTATCTATCTATCTATCTATCTATCTATCTATCTATCTATCTATCTATCTGTCTATCTATCTATCTATCTATCTATCTATCTATCTATCTATCTCATTTTGTTCATATCTATCTATCTATCTATCTATCTATCTATTTTGTTCATATCTATCTATCTATCTATCTATCTATCTATCTATCTATCTATCTATCTATCTATCTCATTTTGTTCATATCTATCTATCTATCTATCTATCTATCTATCTATCTATCTATCTATCTATTTTCTCATATCTATCTATCTATCTATCTATCTATCTATCTATCTATCTCTATTTTCTTCATATCTATCTATCTATCTATCTATCTATCTATCTATCTATCTATCTATCTAAACGTGTTTTGTTAAATTCAACCTAGCGGGATGGTTTGTTTATTTATTCCATTTTTTCAATCTTTGATCAAGATGTTGCACATGGAGTTTGAAACAGTGGATAAAACTATCCGAAGTTCAGTCTTGTTCTATTTTGTTTAATATTTTCAATCGTCTCAGTCATTAATAATACCTGGATGTTTTCAGTTGTAATGCTAGAGAAAAACAATTTCGATCCCGATTATTAAATAAATATTCATTACGTTTGTTTACGTTTAGATGCGAAACTGAGCAGATATGAAAGTTTAGATTTCGCTTGAAGGCATGTTTCAAAACTTGTTCGATTGGGCAGGCTGTTCCGTGGCTGAGTCGGTGGAGAAAATTTGCATGTATCGACGGTTTTACTCCGTCCCGAGGCGCGCAGGTTTGAGTCCTGCCGAAGAGCGTATATTTTTCTTTAACAAGATTTCTCGAATATTCAGGCTGGTAGACGAAAATCCATAAACATACTGTTTAATGAACAAATGCAGCGTCTACTTAAATATGAGTATCCCCTAAAAATAAAATCAAAAAAAATTTTAAGTTAAAAATCTGTTAAATGAATACATTAGCTTAGAATATATATATATATATATATATATGTGTGTGTGTGTGTGTGTGTGTGTGTGTGTGTGTGTGTGTGTGTGTGTGTGTGTGTAAGAACAAATGTATGTTTAATCTAATTTTCTTTCCGGATTTCACTCTTCTCTCTTTCTGTCTGTCTGTCTGTCTGTCTGTCTCTCTCTCTCTCTCTCTATATATATATATATATATATATATATATGAACGTACGTTTGTTGAGAACACAATTCTTCATTTTATTTCAGTTATGTGTTAATCTCTTTATAATTTAAATAAAAAGCATAAATTACATGCGATAAAGCATACGAGGGTAAGTAAAAAAATTATCTTTTTATAATATATATGTATATATATATATATATATAAAGACACGTAGAAAACTATATTTTCTTGTTTACGCGTTTCGTCCTGTGATGTTCTTCATCAAAGCAAAGAGCTGAAATGAATTATATTTTAAATAATGTATCAATAAACAATCAATCAATAAATAAATGATTTGTTGGCTACTAGAATAAACGCTCTTAAACACTCAAGTATTAACTGAAATTATTAAACATTTAAAAAAATTTCATAGTTCATGTTTAAAGATATTTTTTTTTTGCAATATACTGTTATGTTATTAGATCTTAAAATGATGGAAAATCACCGTTTTCTTTGGATTTTTGAATTTTTATGTTTGGTGTATGTATTAGCTTTGGAAAGTATTGTTTCTATTAGGAAAGGTGATAGTGGAAAAAAAACGGGGTGAAGATTAATATTTTGATAATATTTGATGGCGGCGTTTTAGAGGATTTTTCTTCTCAGTAAATTATTTTCTCTTTTGATGAATATGGCATGTTTTAGGTTGAATATATATATATATATATATATATATATATATATATATATATATATATATATACAGGGTGTCTCAACAAAAATGTACTCACACTTAAAATGTCTCTAACATGCTTTTGTTGCTTTTTATGCAGGTGTGATTAATTAATCACAGCATGGCAGGAAAACAACTTCGTTTGGAAGAGAGGAAGTTTGTCCTGAAATGTTACTGGAAGACTGAAAACGCCATTGAAGTGCAAAGACGATTCAGAACGGAATTCGAAAAACCGCCACCAACGCGCCGGACCATTGCTCGCATCTCAGACAAATTTGAAGCAGATAGAACCGTCCAGAACTTCAACAAGAAACATTCTGGACGACCACGAACATCCACGAGCCCTGGAAAAGAAGAGCAGGTGCAGGAAACACTCCTTCGATCACCACAGAAATCACTTCGACAAACTGATCACATCATGAAGCATCTGAACATTAATGGTCATCAATTTGAACATTTGCGAACATGATTCTTCAATTACATTTTTCTTCTGTATTCGAAGCTCCTCTATTTCACTCTATGTTTATAAATAAAAGTGTTCTCGTCATTCAAAGTGTGAGTATATTTTTTGAGACACCCTGTTGTATTCTTAATTTTCGGACAGTGTCGACGAGCATCATCTTTCGATTTCCCCGATTCTTGAATAAATTAAAAATAATTTGTTTTCGCTGAAGTTTTATGCCAGTCGTAATAAGTGAATACACGAGAGATGAAGTGACAGTAAGTCTACAAAATTTTACAGCATTTTTCACTCTATGCCAGTCGATTCGATTATGGGCTCCATATAAATTAGATCCAAATAAATATTTGTACTTAAAAATAATTCAGTATTTGAAATAGTTTGGTTTGAAATGGTTTCTTTGATCTTCCTTACTGGTAAAAAGAAATTATTATCAGTACAGTTTCTTTTTTCCCCCATAACATTCTCAGAGAAATACATACATATGTATCCATATATACCCATATATTTTACACACACAAACATATATATATATATATATTTGACTAAACAGAGTGTCTACTCAAACATGGGTATCCACGAAAAATGACGTTGAAATAGATAAATAAAGTATAATGTGTGTGTACCTGCAGGTGCATGTTTTACCACATTTTAATATATATATATATATATATAATACCAAATGTGATACACTTTCGATCCATGACTAACTAGGCAGAAATTTTTTTTTCCGGTAGTAATTTGCCATTACTTTCTGCAGTAGACAGATTGCCAAATAAGAAACCAATTTCTCTTGCTATATACCCATTTACCATCTAGTTAAATTCCATTTGAATTTCTTGCATTCACTTTCCCGCAAATACCCCTGAGAAAGATATCAATCCATCTCTTCCCTCCAGTTATGGGTTAAATAACAAGACATTGGGTTCTCTAGCATTAGCAGAAAGTAATGGCAAACTACTGCGGGATAATCTTCTGCCCAGTCTATCCTATCTGTTTAGAGTTATGATCGCCCAAGCGTGTATCACGTATGGTACTTGACTGACTGATTTACCCACACTTGGAGGGAGAAGCGGCGGATTAATGCCCTTCCCAAGGATGAATGATCAAGAATAAATTCTTGATAATAGCTAAAAATATAGTCGAGAGAGCTGGAAAATAGAAAAACTTTAGACAATTTTTATATAATTTGTGTTCTGGAAAAAAAAAATAATAATAACACATAAAAAATCATATAAAAAAACTTAATGATATTACCCTGTCTGTCATTTTTAATGAAAAATGCAAAAAAAGAGAGATTGTTGCTCAAATATATATATATATTTATTTTAATTTATTTGTTTCTTAATTTATGTATTTGAACATTATTTAGGAAAATAACAAGAAGATGCATATTTTCTTAGCAGGATTTTTCGATTATTCAGACCAGTAGATGCAAGTAAATATACTGTTTAGTTATAAAAATCAGAGTATCTACTCAAATGCGAGTATCCGTTAAAATAATGTTT
>JBBBDQ010032673.1:1000000-1075000 GCA_037127315.1 Ascarosepion bandense
ATTTAAAAAAATAATTTCAAACCTGAAATATTAATCTATCTATCTATCTATCTATATAATTATTATTTTTAATAGATACTCGTATTTGGGTAGATACTCTGTTTTTGTGTTTTTTTGTTTCTATAATTAAACAGCATATTTATTATCTAGTGGCCTAAATAATCGAGAAATCTTGTGAGGAAAATATGCGTCCTCCAGCAGGATTCGAAACAGTGTAAATTAGAGGAAACCTATTATTCAGGTTAGAAGATACCTACAGATATATACTGTTTAATTATATGAGTATCCATTAAAAACAATGTTTAAGCAAGTAAAATAAAAAATGAATATGTCGGAAATTAAACCATTTCATAAGGTATTTCGTAAAATCTTTGTAACACACATACACACACACACACACACACACACACACACACATATATATATATATATATATATATATATATATATATATAATATTCCACAAAAGACTCTAAACATATCAAATTCTTCTACATCTTTCAATTATAATACGCGAAAAATTATCCTTGAGTATGAACGGATTTTATTAAAAATAAGCAGACACAACGTTTGCAATTTATTTAATCTACCATATATATATATATATATATATATATATGGTAGATTAAATATATATATATATATATATATATATACAAAATATTATTATCGATATGCCGCCTAAAATGACGCCAACATATATATATATATATATATATATATATATATACTCATAATCATACCACAAATCGACAACGCCTAACAAATGCCATACGCTTAGCAGAACTTGCTGCTTTTAAAGGCGAATAAATTTTTGGAAAGAAAATAAACTACAATAAATGGAAGCAAATAATTAAGAAAATTCAAAAGACATATTTAGTATAAAAACTTAACATTTAAAATCGATGATTAGCGTTTGATTACGTAGCCTATATAAAAATGACATCTATTCATGAATTACATAGATTTATTTAACCACGACAAGCGGTGAATATGCAAAAACTAGTGATCTCGTGTCGTCAAAAAAGACGGCAAAATATTTATATCGATATGCCGACTAAAATGACGCCAATATATACATTGATATAACTCCTAATTAGAATCTTATATTAAGACATGAGAAAAAAAAACATGACCGTGACAGAAGGGAAATATATAATAATAATAATAATAATAATAATAATAATAATAATAATAATATATATATATATATATATATTTAATTGAATACAACTGACAACGATGATTTAATCAATCGTTTATTGAGTTTTTCCTGCATTTTAACATCTTTCTGTTTTTCAGGAGTTAAAGAATATATTTGTTTTTAAATTTAAAATTTTAATAAAGTTTTTATAAAGTGAAACATGTTAGATTAAAGACACTTTTTGCCACCCGTTCCTTACTTATTTGATCATATATATATATATATATATATATATATATATATAGTATTAAATTGTAATGATGCTGACTACCAAAATTGGTGTTTTTTCAGTAGCAGTGTTTTATGTGTATATATATATATATATATATATATATGTGTGTGTGTGTGTGTGTGTGTGTGTGTGTGTCTGTGTGTGTGTGTGTATGTATGTATGTGTGTGTGTGCAATGTTAGAAAAATATTTATTTTGTATGTAAATTATATATAAGAGAGTATCTAATTGAAATTCATTATAACCCTGATCATCTTTCTTATTCTCATATCAAAGCAAAACCTCTGCTGTGAAAATTCAGGGATTTCATATTTTATTGGGTTACGGTCCAGCAACTTGCTCTCTGAATTAGAAATAAAAACACGATTTGGAGTTGCTCGGAAAACATCATCGACGATAGTTTCTTATTACAAAATCTATACAAATATAACATCGGTAATAAGGATACTTCATTTATTCGAAGCTTGGTTTCAGAATCTACATAATTGAAATGTTCATCGAGGTTTGTTTGGGGCAGGTTATGAAAATTCATCGCCAGGTGTTGTTTTTTCAGATCAGACAAACGTCACATAATTCTCCCGCTAAAAAATACGAAGAACACAAACACCTTACAATAAAACGACTCAATTGCAAATGAACGCATTGAGGTTTGAAAACAATGTTGATTTCTTTCTTAATTAAAGTTACGGATAAAGTAACCCTGCCTGAAAACCTGTCCTATTGCTAGTCAGTTTTATTATATAGTGTCGAGGGAATAGTTTTTTTAAAATTTTTTTTAATTTTTAAATTTTAATTTTTAATTTTAATTTTTTTTAATTATTATATATTGTCAGTTTTATTATATAGTGTCGAGGGAATAGTTTTTTTTAATTTTTTTAAATTTTTAAATTTTAATTTTTAATTTTAATTTTTTTTAATTATTATATATTGTCAGTTTTATTATATAGTGCCGAGGGAATAGTTTTTTTTAAAAAAATTTTAATTTTTAAATTTTAATTTTTAATTTTATTTTTTTTTAATTATTATATATTGTCAGTTTTATTATATAGTGTCGAGGGAATAGTTTTTTTTTAATTTTTTAAAATTTTAAAATTTTAATTTTTAATTTTAATTTTTTTTAATTATTATATATTGTCAGTTTTATTATATAGTGTCGAGGGAATAGTTTTTTTTAACCATATCACTCTATACAAGGCAGTAAAACCACTGATTCTACAGGAGGATGCTGAGAATACCATGGACGTAATGTGTAAGCAAGGAGAAAGTCTTAGTGAGAATGGTCAGGCAGACTGAATAAGAGACAGCTTAAATTTCTTGCGCGAATAATAAGGAAGGAGGGCTTGGAGAATTTGACACCGGTTCGCTGATATTTGTATTACACTCTTCTGCAAATGAATTGAAACAAAACGAATAATGTCTTCCTAGGATCTTTCACACTTTCCCCGATCATGTATACGTCGTCTCTTGGAATTGTTTTTCTCTTCCGGTCGCATTTTCCTTTACGGTTTTGATTGATGGATTTTGTTTGTTTGTACGCCTTGATGACACGACTAACAGTTGAAAGGCTAGCAGCAACAATATCCGCGATCTCTCAGAAAGGCTTGCCAGTTGTGTTCGTGCAGAGTTATAATTTTCGGATGATTCCTTGGAGCAACGTCCATTGTAGGGCAACTAATCGACAGTCGAGACATCAGTGCCTGGGCGTGGTAACATTCTGATGCAATCACGGATGATGCAATATTTTTCATCAGTCAGTAAATCAGTCAGTTAGTTAAGTGTCATACGTGATACACGCTTGGACGATCATGTCTAGAAAGAGACATGACTAACTGGGCAGAAGATTATCCAGCTATAGAACCCACTCTGTTTTGTTAACTGAAGGGAAGAGACTGATTAATACCTTTCCCAAGAGTATTTGCGCATAAGTGAGTGCAACGAATTCGACTGGAAACTCAGCTCCCCGATTCATCGTTCCGAGCCGATACACTCCGAAAATATATGCATATTCCAGCAAACAGCTGCAAATGACCTAATCTGAGAAAAATAAAACTCGATTACAAACAGTCACTCCAGCGGTTTTAAAATTGACCGTGTGATAAAAGAAAGGAAACTAAAGTAGTTGTTTCAATTAATTTGCACAAGGGTGTAAATAAAAATTATATTTATTAATCATAAATTGAAAAGTGTAGTACAATTCAGCGACAAGGGTTGCTGGATGGAGCAATGTCGTGCATAAAATATTTTTTCTGAAAACTTTGTCTTCTTAGATGATGTGTCCACGTGTGCGTTCATAAAATCAATGCACGTCTGAACAATCATCTTAACATTATCTGGAACACATCATAAGATCCTCAATTCACACACTCCACAAAATCCTATCACTTTACGATTATTAACGTATTAACCTGTTATAATAGTTTTTATCAGTCGTTACCCATCATTTGCTTCACCCATCTGGCCAATTAACATTCGACGTTGTAAATAAAAAAACTGTTGAAATATCGACCTTCATGTATTTTATATCTAATTTAATTTAATTTTCCTTTTATAGAAGGCATAGTGATCATGAAACGAACATATAAGCAAACAGGAAATTTAAATAGAAATCAGAACTAAACAGACACTTATACATTCAAGCAGACAGGGTCAGTGGAAATTTATCGGGCTCATACTGAGAACAGAAGGCTTGGCAAATTTAACAAGCACATGGAAACATCGAGTAATCTACCTATGCGAGAATGGATGGTAGAATAAGGAAAAATAGCGTTGATAAAAGTTAAAAACACACTTAGGGCAACAAAAAGCAGGGAAATGTGTGGAGGCTCTTCTATGTGCCATGTTCCTTGTGGCTATCCACTGTGGCTCTTGGTGTTTTGCTGCTTACATTATTCCTTTTGCTTTCAATGGCGCACCCGATGTAGTGCAATGGTTAGCAAGCTTGTCTCGTTAAAATCATTACAATTGAGTGCGCGTTGTGGGGCAGTGGATATCGACACGGAACGATAAATCGGGGTGCCGAGTTCGAATTCCAGTTGAATTCCTTGCATTCCCTTACGCACAAATACCCTTGGGAAGGGTATTAGTCCTTCTCCCCCCTCCAGTTATGGGATAAATAATAGAACAGATTGGGTTCTATAGCCTAGGTTGCCAACCTGTCTTCCGCAGAAAGCGATGGCAACCTACTGCAAGATAATCTTCTGCACAGTCAGTCATGTCTCTTTCGAGACATGATCGCCCAAAGCGTGTATCACGTATGGCACTTAACTGACTGAATGAATGAGTTCGATTCACACTGTCTCACTATCCCTTTTGCCTTTAATGTATCAAATGAGTGTCAAATTCTCCAAGCCCTCCATCCTTATTATGAAAGAAATTTCAGCTGGCTATTACTAAATAGCTTTCATTCCAAATGTCTTAAGATATTTAACTCAGCTGAGTTACTGAGACATTAGATTTATAAGTCCCAAAATGTCATGTACTGCTGTCCTCGATAGGCCTACGTGGCCCAGTGGATAAAAGTGTTGGTTGAAGTAATCCAGTGACTTGAACCCTAAGAGTTGTGAATTCAATACCTGGTGACAGAGTTGAGTTAAATGGAGCTAACTGAGACATCCAGAAATGGCAAAGACTCATGGGACGAAAAGAATATGCCACAGTGGTCGAAATAAAAGGTTCAGTTCAAAATTCAGATCACCTGAAGAAGGTCGAAGCGAACAATAGCCGAAATGTCGTGAATATAGCAACAAAAATAAGAACAAGTGTCTGAGTAATATATATAATATTGTATTTAAAACATGCCCAATTATTATGGGCTACCTCATATGCGTGTGTGTGTGTGTGTGTGTGTGTGTGTGTGCGTGCGTGTGTGTGTGACGTATCCCATAATGTTTGAACACCTTTTAAATGCAAGTATTTAGGATTATAAAAATGACATTGAGTAATTTAATCTTTTTTTTAGCACTTTATTTGTTGGTCACATCAACATTTACGATTTTTGTATATATATATATATATATATATATATATATATATATGGGGTGTCCATAAAGTTCGTGCGCACTTTAAAAAATCATAACTTTATTTGTATTCGCGATAGAAATAATTTGTAAAAAGGATTAGAAAGAAGTACATTTATATTTTGTAAGGTTTATGTTTTCACATGTCCTCCATCATTAGCAATACAAAGGTTAATACGATTTTAATAATGATATTTTTTGTTTATTCTAAAAATTGTTGCAAATTTTGTGGTAAAGAATTATTCAGTAACTATACTTAAAAGTAGGTACATTAAGCATAATAACATTTTTTACAAATTATTTCTATCACAAATACAAATGAAGTTATAATGTTTTTTACAGTGCACACGGACATATGGAGACACAGTATAATATATTATATATATATATATATATATATTCATATAGATAGGTATGAGTTTGTTACAAACTCACACCTATCTATATGAATATGTCTGCTCTATCACTGATATTGAGCGCTTTCAAATAAGTACAGCGCATATATAATATATAAATAATATAATTTTTTTTTTAATCATATCACCCCAAGCAAGGCGGTAACGCCACTGATGTGCAGGGGGCTACGTAATAGTGAAAAGATTGGAAAAGAGAAAAGCCGGAAACCACATCCTAAACAGGGAACAAGGGATGAGCCTCTTAATCTTTTCAATAGACGTGGGTGGAGTGTGAACTGAGCGATAGATAGATCTATCTACTCCAATTGAAAAAAAAAGACCAAAGTGAGAATATTGGAAAAGAGAAAAGCCCGAAACCACATCCTAAACAGGGAACAAGGGATGAGCCTCTTAACCTGTTCAATAGACGTGGGTGGAGTGTGAACCGGGCGATAGATAGATCTATCTACTCCAATTGGAAAAAAAAAGAAACCAAAGTGAGAAAATTTGTGTGTGTGAATTGCAATCAATGTGGCTTCGTATCCGCCAGAATAAGAGAATAAGAAACAAAACATTTATAAATCTAAAGTTTCGCTTTTATTTAAGTTTCATTATAAATTTGAAAATTTCCAAAAATATCCAACTCTTTCTTATGAAGCTTAAATAAAAGTTAAACACACACACACACACGCACACACATGCACACACACACACACACATATGTATATGTATATTTAAGTATGAAATAATATAAACATAATATGTCTATTTTCATAATATTCCATTCTATTTCTCTAATTGTCTTATTGATGCTAAGAATTCTCCTAAAGATTGTTTGGTTGTGATTCTATAAAACACATAGTTGAAATATTGAGAGCAAAGTGAACAAATATATTTAATTTCAGCACCTCTCAGCTATCTGAAAAGTCAAGTTAAAATTAAAAAGTCAACTTTAAACTAAAATAAAATTAAACAAGATATAATAATATAAGTAAATAAAATAAAATGTAATAAACATAAAACAGATAAAAAATATATAATAATAATAATAATAATAATAATAATAATAATAATAATAATAAATAAAGTTTTACGTGGATCAATACAAGAAACATCCTCAATTAGCTTAGACCCTGCTGTAACAATAAAAAAATTGAAACCAGAAGAAGCTTATAAATACCTAGGTGTAAATGAGAGCGAAAACATTCACCATAAAAAAATGAAAGAAATAGTGCGTAAAGAGTACTATAGAAGGCTACGAATGATATTAAAAACTGAATTAAATTCACAGAACAGAGTTATGGCCATTAATAGCCTTGCAATCCCAGTTGTCCAATATAGCTTCATCTTAAACTGGACTCTAAACGACATCAGGCGAATGGATGCTAAAACAAGAAAGCTTCTTTCTAAGCATAAGATGCATCATCCAAAGGCTGATGTAGACCGTCTATACATACCCCGTAAAGAAGGTGGAAGAGGTCTTATTCAGCTGGAATTGTCATACAAGACAACAACTATTGGCTTACTAACATACATAGAAACAACAAAGGATTGGATGATACAATTAGTAAGGCAACATGAAGAAAGAAAGAAAAAATATTCAATAATAAAAGAAGGCAGTAAATACAAACAAGATTTACAGTTAGTAGATTCTGTAGAAAAGCAAAACAGAAGCCAAGAACCAACTATTGCGGCAAAAAATATGAAAATGAAAGCCAAAGATAAAGCTCTTGAACAGATGAAACAGCGCTGGCAAGACAAACCTCTGCATGGCCAATATCCAGAACGTGCCAATAAATCCTAATGTTGACAAAGTTAATACTCATCGATGGTTACGTGCATCTGGATTAAAGTCTGAAACTGAAGGCTTTATTCTTGCAGCACAAGACCAAAGTCTTTTCACTAGAAACTTTCAGGCAAATATTATGCATAATAATATGGATCCAAAATGCAGGTTTTGTGATAAACACCAAGAAACAATAGACCACCTAATCTCAGGCTGTTCTGTGCTTGCCCCAAATGAATATAAAAATCGCCACGATAGAGTTGGGCAATATTTACATTGGGCAATGTGCAAACATTATGGAAAAACTGTAAACAAACACTGGTATGAACATCACCCAGCACCGGTTACAGAAATAGAAGATGTAACCATTCTATGGGATTACACCATCTACACAGACAGAAAAATTGAAGCAAACAGGCCATACATTATTGTTAAAAACCAGGAGAAAACTTGTCTATTAATTGATATGGCTTGTCCAGCGGATTGTAACATAGCAATCAAGGAATTTGAAAAACTGTCAAAATATAAAGACCTGGAAATTGAAATAGAAAAAATGTGGAAATTGAAAACAAGAGTTGTGCCAGTGATAGTAGGTGCACTTGGAATGATAAAAAATGGAACAAAACAACACATTGAAAGAATCCCTGGAAACCCCAGCTTAAGAGATATACAAAAAATTGTCTTATTAAGTACAGCCCACACGCTAAGGAAAACTTTATCTATGTAATGCTGGGGATGATAGGGGAGATAGAAAAACATGAAATGGAGCCATAACAACACGTCACTACCTGCCTTAGGTCTCCCCGCAGACTTGGTTGGTAGTGAGACCAAAGCAGAAATCGAAATATGATGAAAAATGACTTAATAATAATAATAATAATAATAATAATAATAATAATAATAATAATAATAAAAAAAAAAAAAAATTTAACAAATAAAAACATTTTAAAAAATAAATTTTAATTTAGTTTATTTTATTTTATTTTTCCAATTATATTAGGTCGGATGAATTTATATCTTTGTGCTGGGTTTTTTAAATATCCTTTGTTTAACGTTTTATGAATAATCTTTCTGTTTGTATGTAATTTCAATTTTTTTTTAAATGATTTCAATTTTTTTCACGTTAATTAATTAACGTGAAACACTGCAACCGATGTTCATATCTGTCTGTAATTCACTTCCGGACAAAATTTAAAATTTCTCTCTCTTAGCCGTTTCTATTGGCTCACCCCTTTCTTTCCTCTCTACATTGTCTTACTTTTTTCTCTTTATTTCTCTCTTCACTTTCTTTTTCTTCTGTGTTTTTCCTTTTCCTCTTTCTTTTCTTTTTCTTGATTTCTTATCTTATTTGCTAATCTTTTCTTCCCTCTTTCTTTCCTCTTTTTTTAATATCTTTTTATCTTGTACGGAAAAAAATTACAAAGATAAAGAAAACTGATGGTCTTAAAAAAATTTTTTAAAATAAATTTTACCATCATTGTTAACTCACTGATGAGACATTTTTCTTTCAATGTCGAAACAAAATGTACAATTTCATAGTAGTTTGTAGTTTGCACATGTTCTAACGTAATAATGATATATATATATATATATATATATATATATATATATATATATATATATATAATTATTGGGCCATTGGGCGTGTATAATGTTAATATACACGCTAAAAAGTCTGCCTCTTTCTACCGAGCGCCCATAGCTCAGAGGCAGAATCGCCGACTGACGACATTTCGGTCGGGTTTCAATCCTGGGTTAAAAGCAATCGGAGTCTAACTGTACTGATGAGCTGTGATATAGCGAAACAGATCTGTCTGCGGATGACTATATATATAATAATAAAATGTGTGTTTTTAAGCAGCACATTTATTTTAGGTATGTCACATTAAATAAATTGCAAACATTGTGTCTACTTATTTTTTAATAAAATCCGTTCATACTCACGGATAATCATTCACGAATTATGATTGAAAGACGTAAGAAATGTGCTGTATCTTTCACAGATAATTTCATTATTCCTTTGTCGATGTTCCCAAGTACTTTCAATCTCCTTCCAAGATCATCTTCAGGAGTGTGAGTTGTGGTAACAAAAATAATCGCAAAACTGTGTTGCTAAAAATTACTGGAAATTTTCTTCTTGCTTCAAATATAACGGTTGACAAATTGCTTAACGTTTATTAGAAGGTGAAAATTATCCAAAGTAGATTTTTTATATTGCAATGTCCTGGTCATGAACGTCTTAAAGCATGAAAAACAGTATTTTTTAAGCATTTTAGAACATTACTACAGTCAAAATTTACAGCTCATTTCTTGCATCTTTCAATACGCGAAAGATTATCCGTGAGTATGAACGGATTTTATTAAAAATATGCAGACACAATGTTTGCAATTTATTTAATCGAGCATAAAAAATTGTCTGGATAAGTTACATAGTGGAACCATAGATTTTTAAATGGGTTGTCAATAATTTTTAACAGCAGGTTGGATTTTAGTTTTTTTTATTGAAAATTGTGTTTTTGTTTTCATCTTTTTTGTATAAGTGGCCAGCCAAGGATTCTGACTTAACAGCCAATGGCATTTTCCAAGGTGGGGTTTGGGGGTAAAGAAACAAGTCTAATATACCAATTCAAGACTTTGGAAGAACATGAATGGCGAAGTTATGTCTTCCATACCACAAGAGTTCCTATTGAATTCAATTTACAGGATTCCTGGGTGGCTAGAGAAGCTGGTAGCCACATTTGAAACACATATCGAATTTTAAATAAAACCTCATGTTAAACGCTTTCCTCTCATATATGGAAAAATTATTGTTAATAAATAAATTATAAGTATTTTAAGATGGGAGATACTTTTCACTCAGCCTATATATATATATATATATATATATATATATATATATATATATATATCGGAAGATAAATAAGTATATGTATGTGCATGCGCACGTGTGTACTTATGACCACCCTGCATTTCGTTGTATTTTTAGATTTAATTTCAGCATAATGTCCGCGTGTCCCAAATTCGACTTATTTCACTTTGCAGGGTTCCTCGACGGCGACATATTATTCTCATAAACACCGCAATAAATTAGCGAATCTCACTACAGGTAAATACAAGTAGAAAAGGCCTTAACATGACCAAAATGACTTATGAGCACATCAATTAATTCTTCAGGTGCCAGAAACCATAAACAGGTTCCAACATCGCTTAGGTAAAAAGTTTATCATTTTCAATATATATATATATATATATATATATATATATATATATACACACACACACACACACATACACACACACACACACATATATATATATATATATATATATATATGTGTGTGTGTGCGTGTGTGGGGGGGTGCGATGAGTAAATTGTCGCCATTTATATCTCTAATTTTACACACACGCATTGGTTTTTATTGATTTCGTCAACTGCACATTGTAGTAGGGTCAGTTGGATACAGTCTGTAAGAAAAAGAACGCTATGACACAATTCACTCCGCCAGATATTTGGAAACGGCATTCTGTACAGTTTGGCATTCGAGCCGAAAACTCCAACACGGATAAGTAAGAATATTTGGGTGTCAAGCTGACGACAGTGCGGATGATTCGGAAATAATTGTATGAGTCTAATGGTGATTACGAATGTACGACAAAAAACTTACTCTGAGTGTTATGAAAATCGATGAGAAATGGATTTGTTGGTGAGGGCCTCAGACTCAACATGGAGGCCTACATCAAGTAACTTGAGGAGGTAGTGCTGTCCTGGCTCAAGAGAGCGGTTGTTGGAAGACCTTCTGTCTGGCAACAGGATTCTGCAAGATGAACCTAGTCATGTTTGTCAGACGATTTCTGTGACCACATCACCTCATACATCTGAACACCTAACTCTCCAGACTGCAACTCCTTAATGATGTGTTCGGTACAGTTGAGCAAAAGACCAACAAAACCCCTTGTATGGACCGAAGGTTAGTGTTATAGTAACATTCTCTAACTTAAACAAGGAGAACACCCAGAAAAAAATATCAGAAATAGGTTCCGAAGTCGTTTGAAGACCGTGATTGAAACCACTAGCTATTATCTTGAATAAATGTATTCTTTAGTATTTCAAGATATTTTTGTGTAATTTTATAAGTTTAGCTGTTAAAATGAGTCGTCATTGTTAATTTAATTTTTGCGTAATTTAGACGTAAATTGATCCATCGCACCCCGTAAACATTTCGGTTATTCTATTGGTAATTATCTAAGTTTTTTTGTTTTGTTTAAATGAATCCGTAGATTATATGGTATGAAATTTACATATTTTCAGGGATGAAAATATTTTGTTTTTAATTTCTAAACATGGTCACCACGTTGTGGTCCTGTTCATAAATGATATTATTGAGAGTTGTTTTTTAATAACGCTTCCATTATTTTTAACAGTATTTTTCGTGTGAATATATATATATATATATATATATATGTGTGTGTGTGTGTGTGTGTGTGTGTGTGTGTGTGTGTGTGTGTGTGTGTGATTTCTTGATGTTTGTGTGCATCGAGTTCCGTGTGAATTTTATACTTCCGGTTTCCCAAAGCCACCCTTTTCAGGTTTATATACGCAGTGAAATTCATTTTGTCCCAGAAAGCAAAAAATTAATCTTGTTCAGACCCTTACACATAGGGCTCTTAAAATCTGCACGGAAAGATTTCTGGGAGTCGAATTAGATTTTATCCGTAGCACTTTACTTAAAAACGGATATCCAAGTGATATTTTAAATAGTGTATTGCGTGATAACATTTATAGTTATTGTTAGGATAAGCCGTATATTGTGGAGAAATGCCCAGTTTAGTTTGGTGAGCTTTTGGCGGATTTCTACAGCAGTTATTTCTCTGCTCAAATTAGAGTTCATTTTAGTACTCATTCTGCTTTTCCATCTATGCGAAAAGAATTACTTCCTACACATCATATTTAATCTATTATTTATAAGTTTATTTGTAGTTGTAGTAGCGACTACATAGGAAGGACGTCGTAACGCTTAGATTGCAGAATTTGGCAACATGTTCCACTAAGAATTCTTAAACCGAATGCTCGTACAAGTCAACTGGTTAACCCTCTAGGGCCATTTGTATCATATTTGATACAGTATTTCCCTATAAGGAAACATTTGGTATTTCCCTATAAGGAAACATTTGGTATTCATTGACTGAGCAGTCAGTACTGCTTTCATTTGAAATTTATAAAATATTTCTCTTAAAAAATTTTTCAGGAAAATATTTCTTTCAGGGCTTGTTTTCATACTGTATCAAATATGATACGAATGGCCCTAGAGGGTTAAGGCTTCTACTGGGCATAATGTGGGGGATCAGTTCTATATTGTTATGAAGTAATAAACAGATCCCCCACTAATTACTACTTAACCCTCTAGGGCCATTCGTATCATATTTGATACAGTATTTCCCTATAAGGAAACATTTGGTATTTCCCTATAAGGAAACAGTTGGTATTCATTGACTGAGCAGTCAGTACTGCTTTCATTTGAAATTTATAAAATATTTCTCTTAAAAAATTTTTCAGGAAAATATTTCTTTCAGGGCTTGTTTTCATACTGTATCAAATATGATACGAATGGCCCTAGAGGGTTAAGGCTTCTACTGGGCATAATGTGGGGGATCAGTTCTATATTGTTATGAAGTAATAAACAGATCCCCCACTAATTACTACTTAACCCTCTAGGGCCATTCGTATCATATTTGATACAGTATTTCCCTATAAGGAAACATTTGGTATTTCCCTATAAGGAAACAGTTGGTATTCATTGACTGAGCAGTCAGTACTGCTTTCATTTGAAATTTATAAAATAGTTCTCTTAAAAAATTTTTCAGGAAAATATTTCTTTCAAGGCTTGTTTTCATACTGTATCAAATATGATACGAATGGCCCTAGAGGGTTAACACTTCTGAGTCAGCAATTACCGAACACCTTATTAATTGAAGAAATCGTGTGGCTGACTTCAGTGTGAACCAGTTCTCCGTTTTGTCTGGTTCACACTCTGCGTTTCACTTTGTACATTAGATCTAGGAGGCCGTCTCTTTGTAAACAGAGAGACTGCCAACTTAGACTACATATTATTAGGATCTAGTGCTTGCGCCCCTTTTTTCCCCTTCCCTCACATTTTTCAACTTCATTTTTAAATATTTTAAAAAGGATAAAATAAATTACCAGTCGACCATGATGAAGTTTAGGATTGAAACCGGTCTGTCGTTTTTCGTGTGTCTTTTTATTTTTTATTTTCCATCTTTACAAAATGTCTGTAAGTATTAGATTTAATTAATTCTTGACCTTATACGCTTTTGTACGATCAATCAGTCAGTTAAATGTCATACGTGATACATGCTTGGGCGATCAAGGCTCTTTCGAGACATGACTGACTGGGTAGAAGATTATCCCGCAGTCTGTTGCCTTTACTTTCTGCGGTAGACTGGTTGCCAGCCAAGGCTATAGAACCCCACCTGTCCAAATATTTAACCAATAACTGGAGGGAAGAGACGGATTAATACCTTTCCCAAGGGTATTTGCGCGTAAGTAAATGCAAGGAATTCTACTGGAATTCGAACTCGGCTCCTCGACTTTTCGTCCCAAGCTGATATCCACTGCACCACAACGCACGATCAATAACTTTTATATATATATATATATATATATATATATATATGTGTGTGTGTGTGTGTGTGTGTGTGTGTGTGTGTGTGTGTGTGTGTGTGTGTGGGTTTAATGGGTACCGATATATAAATTTGTATACATCAATAACAATTTTTTTAATTTTTTTTTTTTATAAGCGTTTCACCCCGAGCAAGGCATGTCACTGCCACTACTGCGCAGGGGGCTACTTAGAGTGGAGAAAGGATGGTTAAATATAGGAAATGTCAGAGGGTGGGTGATAGGCGGGTAAGGATACCGAGAATGAGGGTTGGGTAGATGAGAGTGTTCTGAGAATAATTGGGAGTTAGTGTGATAGGAGGTGTCTATTGACCCTACATTTAAACACCTGGAGATTGTAACTGTCGGAAAAGCAGAGTTGTGGAAGGGAGTTCCACAGGCGGGAAGCGCGAGAAAAGAAGCTGTTGGAGTAGAATTTACGGTTACATCTTATTTGTTTAACTGTAAAAGGGTGGGACCTAGTTGCTAATCTAGTATCTCGTGTAAATTCGTGCTTAGGCAGCACTAGTGAACTAAGCTCATCGGAGCAGTAGCCATGAAAATACTTTTAGAAGAGGCACAAGGAAGCCACATCACGCCGGTGAGAGAGCGGATGCAGCCGGTCTTCCAAGTCAGTATCAACCACGTTACAGATCCTCCTTTGTATTTTGTCAAGAAGCCCAAGGAGAGCAGCAGGGGCACCCGACCAGATATGGCAGCAATATTCAATACACGGGCGGATGGTAGATTTGTATTTTTGAAGGAAAGATGTATGACAAACCGGAAAACGTTTTCGTGTTACGCATTTCGTCCCTAAGCACTTATGTGGACTAAGTTTATTTCTGTAGATACGACTACAGAGGCGCTCGAACGGGAGACGCTGAGAATTTTAAATTTATTTATATATTTTAAATATGTGTTTTGGAGTTATAATCTAGTCAAATTCATTTAGATTCTTTTTCTTTTAGCTTCAATCATTTTTCAATCATGTTAAGTATCACACATTCAGATATATAAAACATCTGCCAAGAACGGTGACACGTTCTAAGAACCTGGATGTAAATTTACTAAGCTATTAAAGCACTTTATAAACATTTTCGTCTTAGTGAATTATTAACTCGTTTAATTAGTGTAGCAAATTTATTTATGTCAAAATTGTAAACAGTTTAGTCGCGGTGAACAACAAAACCGTTGTTTTGCAAATATCTTTTTTGTAATCACCCAATCTTATACTTAAACTTCTTGAGTATTTTTCTATTATATTTATTTCTATCAATCTTAGAAGTGATTGACGTAAATTCCTCCTTGAAGTTTTTACTCGTTGTCTTCATTAGGTCATTTATTGTTTTAAATGTAGTTGTGACAATTTTGTCTATATTTCAGATATGAGGTAGTATTTACAGTATTTACATCATTCGGACTATTGCCCTCATCTTTATTGCCATTTGTACGACGTGTCGGCCGTTGTAAGCTCCGACCTTCTTCAAGTACGAGGGCACTTAGAGTTGAAAGTTCAATACCAGGTTACAGCATTGGTAAACAAGTAATTTGTAGTGTTAGAGGGTAGATAACTCATGACTTTCAATCGAGGCTTTATGCAAGGAATAGAGTTCATATACCCCAGTGATTGTAATAAAGGGTTTGGATTGAAATTTTTAGCACCTAAAGAAGGCCGGAGCGTACAACGGCCGAAACGTTGTACAAATGGCAACAAAGATGTGGACAATTGTCAAAATAATGTAAATACTGTAGTTGTGATAAATTTTATGTTTAGTTTAGATAAATTCTTTTTTATTGTAGTTGCGATAAAGTTAGTGAATAGAGCAATATTTTTTTTTTTTTGCTTCTTTGGGTTTGTCAGAAGGGGGCAGATTTTCTATTTAGAATATTTTATGAATCTTTTGTTTCGCATTCGATATAAATTACTTAGGGTACAAGTATATTACATTGAAAGAACTCGAACAATCACAGAAGTTAAGCGACTTTCAGTCTGATCAGGAGAAATAGAAAATGAAGTGGAAAATAAGTGAGAAAATATGAAGAGGAAAAAGCCAAGGGAAACGGCTAAGAGAGAGAAATTTTAAATTTTGGCCGGAAATAAATTGTAGACAGATAATGACACCAGTTACATTGTTTGAGTTCAATTCTTTTTGTAGTTTTTTTTAAAATTGTACTTTTATAAAGAAAAGGAAAAGAATGAGAAAAAGGAAAGATATAGAAGAAATAGAAAGTGAAGAGGAAAATAAAGAGGAAAAAGTGAAAAAAATGTAGAGAGGGAAGAAAGGAGAGAGCCAATCAAAACGGCTAAGACAGAGAATTTTTTAAATTTTTGCTAGATGTGCATATATATATATATATATATATATATATATATATATATATGGTTATGTCAATTTTACATTGCGACATGGAAATTTCTATATTTCGAGATTAATTCTCATCATCAAGCAATGTTGAAATTTCCTAGTCGCAATGTAAAATTGACATAACCATATAATTATATTATATTAAGCTCTATAATACTCATTATATTGAGCACTGTTTATAATAAAATAAATGCCAGCGCACTCAAAATATAAAAAAAAACCTTGAGTCCTCTTCACTTGGAATTATATATATATATGAACAAAGATTTGTACCCACAGAAACAACAAATTGCTTTGAACAATATAGATGTCATTATAATAACCTAACCTGAGGAACCTTTCGGCCAACACTTTTCAAAGGTATTCGTTAATTTTTAAATGCAGGACAAAAGAGAACAACAAGAGCAAAACTTGCAAAAAAAGGGGGGGGGAATATGGAGCTCGTCTAAAAGTAAATTTTAATCAAATAATTAAAATGTAAAAGGGGGTGTAAACTTAAACGCAGCACATCAAAATTCTTCCTCATAAATAATATTCTTGAGCGAACTAAAACACATAAAACAAACACTAGTCAACAATAATTTTCCCAACTACATCATTGATAAACATATAAAATTATTCTTACAAAAAATATGACACTACCATTAAAAATAACGCAAAAGAAAACATCAACATATATTACTGCAGCCAATAAATAGGACGAATTTTCTTTTTTTTTTTTTTAATCATATCACCCCGAGCAAGGCGGTAACGCCACTGATGTGCAGGGAGCTACGTAAGAGTGAAAAGATTAGAAGAGAGAAAGCCGAAAACCACATCCTAAACAGGGAACAAGGGATGAGCCTCTAAACCTGTTCAATAGACGTGGGTGGAGTGTGAACCGGGCGATAAATTAGACTATCTACTCCAATTAAACTATACGAAAAAGTATTAAACACCATATTTCTGCTGTAATTCCTCAAAAACATATAAAATTTATAATATATTATAGATATAACTAGGTTAAGAATAATGTCTCCTGAGTCAACGAATATGGCCGCTGAACTGCGCGCAGAGGAAGATCGAAATGCATTGAATAGGCGTATCGCGTGCATCACATCGCCGGATAATGGGAATGTATCCACAAACGCGGTCATATGCGAGGCTCTTTGTGGCTACTTCTACGACCTATTCATCAGGGAGCCCGGTCTGAGCCCTGCTCAGTTCGATGCCTATTTGGTCGACTTTCTCCGCGTCGAGGCGACTGGGTCCCACTACAGATTCTGAAGTGCTGAAACTGGTCGACCGGGAAGAAAATTTAGGCAGCCGCCCGTTCTTGTTCCTTTGCTGGAAATGATTTACAACAACTGGATGAAGCAGGGGTCTGTACCTCAACACTTCACCGGGGGTGTGATCAAGTTACTACGAAAAACCAAGAGCAGTGAAGATGGGATAGATAACTTTCAGCCCTTGACGATGTTAATTACGAAGTGGAAAATTTTAGACTAAGGCATTCGGTAGAGTTGAACTTTTTCCTGAGGCACTATTTTTGACCGCCGGTTTCGGGCCGTACACGCGCACTTGGATCCAACTTCTGTACGCGTCCTCCGCAGCTTTCATTAGCTTTCACCCTCTTCTCTCTCAGGTTTCTCCTTTCATTGCTCTCTAGTCTTCCTTTAGCTTTTTCCCTCTCACTGCTCTCTCTCTCTCTTTCTCTCTCCCCCTATTTCTCTCTGGTTTCCATCTCAATTTTTCTCCGATCCCTGTCTATCCTTTTCGGTTCATTCTTATTCATCCCGTTTCTCTTACTTTAGTACTCCCTGCTCTTTCTTTAGCTTTCTTTCTGTCATCTCCTCTCTGGTTCCCATCTCTCTTTCTCTCAGTTCCCAGTCAATCCTCTTCGTTTCTTTATCATTAACTCTTTATCTCTCTTTCTTTCTCTTTCTCTCTTTCTCTAATATTATCTCCTCTTTAACTCCCTCTCCTCTTTCTCTGGTTTCCATCTCGCTTTCTCACATCTCCCCGTCTATACTCTTCGTTTCTTTTCTCGCTTTCTCTCAGTTCCCTGTCTGTCCTCTTTGTTTCTTTCCTATCCTCTCTCTCTCTCTCTCTCTCTCTCTCTCTCTTTAGTAGTCTCTAGTCTTTATTTAGTTTTCCCTGTCAACCCTGTCACTCTCTGATTCCCATCTCACGCTTTCTTACTTTCCTGTCTATCCCCAGTCCTTTCTTTCTTAATCTCTCTCTCTCTTTAGTAATCACTTCTCTTTTTTTTAACTTTCTCCCTCTCACCGCTCTCTCTGGTTCCCATTTCGCTTTCTCTCAGTTCCCTGCATATCCTTTTCTTTTTTTTCTTATTGTCCGCTCTCTTTCTCTCTCTCTTTCTCTCTCTCTCTTTCTCTCTCTCTCTCTCTCTCTTTCGTATTCTCTCGTCTTTCTTAAGCATTTTCCCTCTCCCTTCTCTCTCTGATTTCCATTTCGCTTTCTCTCAGTTCCACCTTTATTTTTTTTTACTCCTCTCTCTATAACTTTATTAATTTCTCTTCTTTCTTTAGCCCTCTATTTGTATCTCTCTCTCTCCTTGTCTCTCTCCATGTGACTTTCTTGAAATTATCCGTCTATCGTAATCGTTTATCTCTTATTCTTCTCTTTCTCTTGTTTTGCCTCTCTTCTCTTCCCTTTATTTCTCTCTCCTTCCGCCTCTCTCATTCTCTCGCTCTCTTCCTTCCTATCACTTTATCTCAGTTACTCTTTTATCTCAACCGTTCCTTTCTTATTCCCATCCCTCTCTCTCTCTCTGCTTCTTTTTTCTCTTCCTTTATCCCCTCTCTCTAGTTTCCAACTCACTTTCTCTTATTACTTCTTAATCATTTCGTTCTTGTTTCTATTTCTTTCTTTGTCTCTCTTTTCTCTTTATTTCTTTCACTGTCTCACTTTCTTTCGTTTTCCCTTAATAGTCTTCTTCTTCTTCTTCCCTTTACCATCCTGAACATCAACAGGGGGTCATATTGCATGGCACATACAAACAGTCGTGTCCAAAAACAAGTTGGAATAATAAATGGTATTGCAATGGACCACCGTCTAAGCTTTTTATTTCGCACCAATTTTAAGCGTCGCCATTTTTAGACGCAATGAGTCTCACTGTTGCTTTACGCCATGTCTTCTTTCCTCCATTCCCCATTTCTCAATTCCAGCCTTTTTTTTTATATCCCTCTTTGTTATTTATTCTTGTTCTCCAGCGTTTCTCTTCATTCTTTTCTTCCTTCTCTCTTTCAGTCTTCTCATTTTTTCTTTCCACTTAAACCTTTTGTCTTCTTTCTCTTTCATCACTCGTTCTTTCTCCCCTCTTTTTTTCATCCTTTCATTTTCTTCTTCTTTCTTTCCTCTTTATTCCCATTTTATCTCATTTTTATTTTCCTTTTCTAATTTCCACCCATCTCTTACTACCTTCATTTGTGCTTCACTCTATAACACCGGTTCCTATGCGGTGACCGAAGTTAAGCAAACTCGTGTCTGATCAGTACCTAGATGGATGACCGATTGTGACTATCAGATACTGTTAACTTGGATCTGCGGGTGGTGTAGAGATAACAGATCGGATTTGTTAATTGGTCGTTTTTTTTATATTAATTTATGCGTATCTACCCTTGCAAATGTGCATTGTGGTGCAGTGGATATCGACTCAGAACGAGAAATCGGGGATCCGAGTTCGAATTCCAGCTAAATTCATTGCATTCATTTACGCACACATACCCTTGGGAAAGTTATTAATCCGTCTCTTTCCTCTTATTATGGGTTAAATAACAGAAAATATTGGGTCCTATAGCCTTGGTCGGCAACCAGTCTATCGCAGAAAGTAATTGCAACCAACTGCGGGAAAATGTTCTGCCCAGTCAGTCATGTCTTTTTCGAGACATAATCGCCCAAGCGTGTATCACGTATGGCACTTAACTGACTGATAATTGGGAAAGGTATGAATTCATCTCTTCTATCTCCAGCTTGTAAGACTTGTATCACTAAACAATCATTGTTATCTAAGAAAAAGATTCTTACAAGCAAAGAAAGAAAATATTTTCTGGTTTTAAATAATCTGCAATTGGTTGATAAGCCGTAAAAACGAATCAGTTTCACTCTCTTTTTCTTAGTGATCTTTATTCTTTCTTTTTTATTCTCTCCCTTTCATTTCTTAATTCTTACTCTCTTTTTTAATTTGTCTTCTTTTTTCTTTTCATTTTATCGCTTCAATCGTCTTCTTTCTTCCTTTCTTTCTTTCTTTCTTTCTTTCTTTCTTTCTTAGTTACCATTCTTTAGATTGCCTGTTAGATGGTTTTCTCTTTCTTTTAGTCCTTTGGTTCATTTCTTTCATTTTCCTCATTTTTCTTTCCCTTTCTTTTTTATAACTTCTCTTATTTATTTTCGAGCAGTTCCTCATCCTTTTCTTTTTGTTCAACATTAAAATAGTGATACTTTCTTATTATATTTATCAATAAAAACAGTGCCATCGTTTGAATTGTAACAAAGTGTTAGACCTCAGTGAATATTCAGAAAAGACAAAAACGGAAATATTGCTGCTATACCTGGATTGGAGCTGACCCATTCTTACTCTTCAACCATGACAGTTTAAAATCGTTTAGGTCGCCTTGTAGTGAAGTGATATATTTCCACTCTACAACCTCTTTCTCTACTGTATTTACTAGCCTTCCCACGCAAGGCCGGATGTGACACATGGTCATTTTAATGTGGGAATTCCCGGCCATATAGCCGGGCCAAAAATATGTCTGTCTATTTTTACCGAGTCGTGGTTCTACCCTTCGGCGGAACCACGACTGGGTTTGTGCTCTCTGCTCGGAAGCAGAGAGCTGACAGTGTTATAGAGTTACAGAGCAGTCATCCTAAGACGACTGCTTCAATGCAAACTCTTTCTCTACAGAAGAAAAAAGACGATTAGATATGTATATATGTATATAGTCACCCGCAGACAGTCCAGTTTCAGCTCATCAGTACGGTTAGACATCCGATTGCTTCTAGTCAGGATTGAAACCCGAGTTGTAGATTCTACCTCTAAGCAACCAGTCTACCGCAGAAAGCAATGGCAACCTACTGCGGGATAATCTTCTGCCCAGTCAGTCATGTCTCTTTCGAGACATGATCGCCCAAGCATGTATCGCGCATGGCACTTAACTGACTGACTGATCAAACCTGATCAAACCTTCTGTAGGTTATTTAAAGAGGAAACGTATTTGGGATTGAAAGAATAATTGTTTGTTTGTTTTTTTTTTTGTTTTTTTTTCGGGTATGCATGACATTAAAATTTTTTCAGAATAACAATTATAATTCTAAATACAAGCTTTTTTTTTAATCATATCACCCCGAGCAAGGCGGCAGCGCCACTGATGTGCAGGGGGCTACGTAATAGTGAAAAGATTGGAAAAGAGAAAGCCGGAAACCACATCCTAAACAGGGAACAAGGGATGAGTCTCTTAACCTGTTCAATAGACGTGGGTGTCTTGTGAGCCGGGCGATAGATAGATCTTGCTATTTATAATATAGCTGGCGGGGTGGGGGGAGAGAAATCGAGTGATACCTTTCTCAAGAGTATTTGCGTGAAAGTGAATGTAACGAATCCGGCCGGGTTTCGAAATCGTTCATCCGGTTTCTCATTCCGAGCCCAAGTTATATATACAGGGTGTCCATAAAGTTTGTGTGCACTTTAAAAAATTTATAACTATTTGTATTTGCGATAGAAATAATTTGTAAAAAAGATTAGAAAGAAGTAAATATATACTTTTTCAGGTTTTATTGAAATTTTATTTAAGTTTCCACATGTCCTCCATCATTAGCAATACAAAGGGTAATACGATTTTGCAGTTCTTTTTTATTTTACTTATCTGAAAATTGTTTCAAATTTTGTGGCAAAGAATTATTCAATAACTATACTTAAAACTAGGTACATTAAATTTTATACCGTTTTTTACAGATTATTTCTATCACAAATGCAAATAAATTTTTTAAAGTGCACACCGACTTTATGAACACCCTATATATATATATATATATATATATATATATATATATATATATATATATATATGCGATATGCGTGGCTCTTCAGAAATGAATTGAGTTCTTTCGGTGACTGGCGTGTGTATACACTGCTTATATACAACACGTTAAAATTTCCCCTTCCTGATTCCATGCTTAGGGGGTATCGACTCCGACTGACACCAAATCGGTCGAGTTTCGATGCCAGCCATAAGCAAGTGGATGTGTCTAGCCACAGTAATGAGAAGTGATGCAGCGAAACAGACTTGTATGTTGATGATATTAGTTGAAGGAGACAAGTCGGCAAAATAATTATGAAAAATCGTTACATTGACTGTACCATTTCTTTTCTTGTAATCTCTCACTTCTGCATGAGTAGCAAAATATTGAAGGAGTTACGGCAATCATTTTAATTATTATTTTGTATATCCATTACGAACCCAGTTAGAATTAGAACTCCTCTCTTTAATGTTTCATTCGAAGCCGTTATTTATTACACCACCCGCGGATCATTGTATGTGAAATTATGGTATGGCTATAATGATATTCATTCACTTTTCTCTCGGCGAACAACCTTTCACCTTTTTTCACAAACACTTACCAAGAGTGTGTGGGCAAAGACCTTTAAGTGAAGGGCAATATGATATATTATTTGTATTCACTAAATTAGCTTCCGAAATTTAGCAAATGTTTCTAGGAGAATGATATATTACTTAGTTAAATAATGAAGTATAGATTAATAATATTGATACTTTATACAAGACAATCCGCTTAAGGGAATACTACACACTTTTGTGAACATCTATGCTGATGTTATAACGTTATATGGGTGCACCTCTAGATTATCAAAGCCTGGCCGCTGATCTCTTCTCTGACCTAACTTTAACTGTGGGGGAAATTCGATTGGTCACATAGATCCTGGGTATGACGCAAGGCCTCTGATTAGGAGGTTATGAGGAACATGGAGCCACTTCTTAATTGCTGTTGTTTCCAGGTCCACCTTGACCCAAAGTGGTAGAACCTGTTAGGGTCCCAGCAGTGGGCAAATAGTTAACCTCCCCACAAACTGAGGTCAAAACACTATGAAAGTATAAAAATAGGATTTTATAGAACTATAAACATAAAAATAGACTTTTATTAAACAAATATACATTTAATTACCATAACACATTTTTGAAAGAAAAAATATTACTGTCATACATTTTTGAAGGAAAGAAATTATTACCAGTAATACATTTTTGAATACAAAACTAGGTAGCATCTTCAGTTTTCTAAAATAAAAAAAATAAAAAATTTTCATCAAAATCTGATGAAATCAACTTTCTCAATATAACTGAATATTAAAAAACAAATACCTTAAAACCCCACCTTTTGAGCATTAAAAAACCCACAGAGGTGTTGATATGCCGTTAAACAAAACTTAAACTCAAGCTCAAACTTGATCGGTCACGTTCAATGCTTTGAAAATCATAGAGTGACGTTTCATCTTCATCGAGCGAACCCTGACTTTTCACCTATGACAATGAACGGGTCTTCTTTAAGGAAGTCCTCTGTGCTTTGAACTCATTTTTTGGACTTAAAACTCTACCCAGACCTCATATCAAACTCTTACACACGACTAATCGATGAAAAAATAGACGGATCCCTTTACCACACTAGTAAGTACCTGATTCCTTCTGTTATCTTCCACCTTTACAAAAACGAGATCAGTCCGAAAATGGAATACGATTTGAATTATGGCATGTGCTTCTTGTATTTATTTCTTAGATGAGTAATTTTCAATAATCTTGGAATTATTTCGAACTTTTGTTCTCATCTTGGTTGATATAGGTGTTATAATAGACACAACGTTTCGACCAAGTACCCTCTGGTAATCATCAGCTGATCTATGGACACCTGATGATGACCAGAGGCTACTTGGTCGAAACTTATATCAATGAAGATAAGAACAAAAGTTCAAAATAATTCCAAGATTATGGCATATTTATCTCTCATGTGTTATGAACGACAAAAATGAACATTTTAAAATTGACAAACTTTCGTAAAAATAGAAATATTTACCACCGTTCGATCAAGTGTGCTTTATCGCTTCAAAGAACGTCACAGGAAAGTTCTATTTTCCCTTCTTATGGATTGTACAGTATTTTTAAGACTGGATCAAACAGTGGTTTATGATGTTTCGGACGTTATACAATCTGGCCTTCTTCAGGTGTTTTGAATTTCGAAACGAAACCTTTATTTCGATCACAGGGGTATATCATCTCGTTCCTTGTGTGATACCACGTCCGGATGACATGTAGTTATCTCCCTTTAACTAACCTCTCTAAGTTATTGTTCACCACTGCTCTGTTCGAAATTTCTAGCACCTGACGAAGGCAGGAGTTTTCAGCGGCCGAAACGTCGTAAACATGGCAATAAAATGAGAACAGTCCGAACAATGTAAAAATGTAAAGACTAACTCATTTCAGAAGTATAGAGAAATATTAAGATATATCGAATGCGCAAACCAATAGACTTATCAAGATTTTAACTTTTAATTTTAATAGATTAAAATGGAGCGTCTATTTAAAATATGATACGCGGAAACTATTAAAATAACGTTTGAAATAATGGTATATATATATATATATATATATATATATATATATATATATATATAGAGAGAGAGAGAGAGAGAGAGTTATTGCTAGTGTTATATTAATAACATATGAGACTTCAACTCAAACGCTTGCAGGTTTTAATGGCATACCTAAAAGTCTACAAGTTCTATATGTTATTATTATAGCACTAATAGTAACTATGCCTCTATAAAAGCTCTACATCTGTATTGAGCATTTTATAAAAGTAATAATTACCAAACTGTGGAATATATATCCATTAATTTCTAACACTAGTCGCCGACTGACGCTATTTCGGTCGGGTTTCAATCCTGGGTAAAAAAGCAATCGGAGTCTAACCGTACTGATCAGCTGTGATACGGCGAAACAGATCTGTCTGCGGATGACAATATATACATATATATATATTATACTTATAACGTAGAATATTTGATTTTTTTTTTGTCAGGTAAATTCCAATAGAGACAACCGCAAAAAACCCAATGTTAAACGTTTTATTAAATTTAACAGAGTAATATAATCTTGAAAAACATTTGGGATATTCTACAAATCCAAAAGCGGCTTTGGATTTGTAAAATATCCCAAATTTTTTTGGGTCTGAGGAGCGCCTGCTTAGTTGCGAAATATTTATTACCCATGGCTTTGTAAAATATCTTCTATATTATACTTATATATATATATATATATATATATATATATATAATTTTTAATTCATAATTTTTAATTTTACTTCTTTATTTTACTTTTATTTTTTATTTTATTTTATTTTATTTTACTTTTATTTTCATTCAAAATATTAATTTTGCCTACATTTTTTATGTACATATAGTATTTGAGTATTTAAATTTTTTAGTCTATTGATCTACGTCCCTTTGATTTGTTCTTCCTGCATTTTAGTATTTTTCACTTTTTATTTGTATTTAATTTTAAATTTTAAATTTTTATCTATATGTAACCATGAAATATTTAAATTTTAAATATTGTTTTTAAAAACCAGTAACTTAAATTGATAAGATTTAATTCCCATGAACATCGAGTGAACTTAAAGTCAAATCTATTAAACTCTTAGTTTGAAATATGCACCTGATGATTGCATAACGCATGAAACTCTGAGTAGTCCCATCGACTTAGAAGAATATGTATATTTATTAATATATATATATATATATATTTGTGTGTGTGTGTGTGTGTGTGTGTGTGTGTGTGATCTTGAAATTCTGCACCTACTCCTTGTTTTATCTGTGAGATATATACTTTTCATCGGTGCCAGAGTTTAGCTTTCTTATCAAGATTTTAACTTTCAATTTGTTAGAGGTACTCCTCGTCTGGGAGATTGGCGGAAGATATTCTTCATACCCTATCTTTATAATTTTTTTGCTTGTGTTAGCATTAATTCGAGTAGCCTACGGCCACGTAATGTTAAAACACCGATTCCCGTACGATCACTAAAGGTAAGCAACGTCGAGGCAAATCAGTGCTTAGATGGGTGACCGCTTTTGAATACTAAATGCCGTCAGCTTGGAAGTGTGGGTGGTGCAATGGATAATGGCTCAAAGTTGTAACCGGAGAGCTGGGTTTCAATTTCGTTTGGGTTCTCTATATTCATTTAATCGCAAAAATATTTGGTAAAAGTATGAATCCAACTCTTCCCTCAGTTATGGGTTAAATACGAAGTTATTATGATCTGAAAATAGCATTCTTACAATCTAAAATATTTCTGGCTGTAAATAACCTGCAAAGTGTTGATGAGCTGTAGAAAAAAAAAATTAATTATAGAAAATGTCAATTTGATTTCTTTAGGGATGACCCACTTAAATAGATTCATGGCCTAAATAGAAAGACATCACTTCAAATATATTTATTTTGCATTTTAAGATTTGATTCTAATAAAGGAATGGCTCGTTTAACAAAGAAACTCCTGTACATGGAAAATACACACTCTCATCTAAACTTTTAGTCGCCTCACTAATCCCAGAATAGGTGTCATCTATTCATTCATTTAATTGTCGTTTCCCTTTTCGAATTAATTTGTACTTTTGTTTTTATTGCAAGCAGACGACACTTCACCAGCAATCTCACGCCCGAAAGCCAGACACCTCCACCCAACCTTGATCGAGCTGGGTGGTCTGATTTTAAGCTTTCCAACATTATTAATGAGATTTCGAGAGAAAACAAAAATGGAACACACACACAAAGAAGAGACTTAATTAATAAGCGCTCGTACACACGCATGCGCATATCATATATTTCTGAAGCCCTGGAAGATGATAATCTTCAGATTTTTTTTCTTTTTAATCTCTTTTACGATTGCCCAATCACAGATTAAGAAAACTGTTGGGTAACATAACAACACATAATCTCTTGTTAACAATTATTTTACAGATAAAAAATTATATTATCTCATAAATAATAATAATAATAATAAGTCTTAAATTTAAAGTTCTACCTTAAGACTGCCGAATCAGGCCTTATCGGTCAGAAATTGCTTGGCTCTGAAAATAATCTGCGAGTGGTGCTATCAAACTAAAATATTACAACTTATTTGGGATCACCCCATGCAAAACAGTAAAGCGACTAAGACACAACGGGTTACAGGATATGGAATAATTGGAACAGAAACATTGATAATGAACGAGAACAGGAAAAAGTAACCAGGAAGA
This sequence comes from Ascarosepion bandense, assembly GCA_037127315.1. Taxonomy (NCBI): domain Eukaryota; kingdom Metazoa; phylum Mollusca; class Cephalopoda; order Sepiida; family Sepiidae; genus Ascarosepion; species Ascarosepion bandense. The sequence goes on from JBBBDQ010032673.1 coordinate 1,027,971, forward strand.
CGGAAGATAACGATTGACATTGCATTTAATTTCTTGCAGATCAAAGTTGACTGGAAAGCAGGGAACCGGAAAGGAGTTTCATAAATGAGAAGTGCGAGAAAAGAAACTGTTTGTATAGAACTTTCAGTGATATCTAGTCGGCTCAACTGTAAATTGATGAGATCTCGACTTAATACTTAAATTCATAGAGCCTAAATAGCATAGCGAAGAGAACTACCATGAAATATTTATAGAAAAGACACCGATAGGTAACCTTACGGCGGTGCGAAATTGACTGAAACTGAGCCAGACCAGGATCAATAATATTGCAGATTTTTTTTTGGATTTTGTATAGAAGCTCAAGGCAGATAACAAGAGAACCGGATTATATGTGGCAGCAATATGCTAAGCATTGAAAAATGGTAGACTTATAAATATTACATATGAAGTGACAAGAGGAATAAATGTAAGACCTAGTAAAAGCAGAAGAGTCGAAAGAAAATACAACATTAGAAATGAAAATGAAGTCCTATCAACTAAGGAAAAAATAAAACAAACAATACAACTGAAGGCAAAGAATAAGACGCTATGAGAAAATATCAAGATTCTACAGACAAAACAAGATTTTTCAAACCGATGCAAAGACGTTTTACAGAGAAATAGGTAAAAAAAGAATTAAAGTGACAGTCCCCCCCCCCCCCATGGAAGAAGTTATACAGTTCTGGGAGAAAATATGGGCTTACCCTAAAGAACATAATAAAGAAGTAGATTGGATTGCACAAGAGATAAAAAGAATAAAACATAAACCAGAAAAGACATGGGCTGGAATTACAGAAGAGTATGTTAAATTTGCACTAAAAAAAAGTACACAATTGGAAATTTCCAGATATAGATAAAATTCCTAACTTTTGGCTATATTATTTAAATACAGCACATAAAAAACTAGCCAAAGGACTTCAAGAAATGGTTGACGATCCCACTAAAATTCCTGCATGGATGACCAAAGGAATTACATTTCTTCTACCCAAGAATAATGACACAAACAACCCAAAAAACTACAAACCAATTACATGCCTTCCGACAACATATAAACTATTAACATCTATTTTAACAAAACAGACATATTTATTCTTGGAAAGAAATGACATGTTACCGTTTGAACAAAAAGGGTGCAAAAGTGGCTGTTACGGATATAAAGACCACTTGCTTATTAACAGAATGATCCTGGAAAACTGCTACAGTCCAAAGAAAAATTTTAGTACTGCCTGGATAGATTATAGTAAGTCATACGATAGTGTGCTACATTTATGGATATTAAAGACTTTAAATATATACAAGATATCACCCGTCATCATCAATTTCATCAAACAGTGCATGTCTATATGGAAAACAACCCTTTACCTCAATCATATAGATGGAACCTATAAGTCTGGTGAAATAAACATCAAAAGAGGTATATTTCAAGGCGATTCTTTGTATCCCATACTATTCTGCATATCATTAATAGCACTAACCAGTCAATAAAACAGAATGTGGTTATAAAATAGGCTAAAAGAAAATAAGCCATCTATTTTACATGGATGACTTAAAGTTGTATGCTAAGAATGATAATGAGCTGGAAAGTTTTCTGCAAACTGTAAAATGCTTCAGCGAAGACATTGGAATGAAATTCAATTTGAATAAAAGCTAAAGTTTTACTTGGATCACTACAAGAAACATCCTCAATTAGCTTAGACGCTGCTGTAACAATAAAAGAATTAAATCCAGAAGAAGCTTATAAATACCTAGGTGTAAATGAGAGTGAAAAAATTCACCATAAAGAAATGAAAGAAATAGTGCATAAAGAGTACTATAGAAGGCTACGAATGATATTAAAAACTGAATTGAATTCTCAGAACAGAATTATGACCATTAATAGCCTTGCAATCTCAGTTGTCCAATATAGCTTCAACATCTTAAACTGGACTCTAAACGACACCAGGCGAATGGATGCTAAAACAAGAAAGCTTCTTTCTAAGCACAAGATGCATCATCCAATGGCTGATGTAGACCGTCTATACATACCCCGTAAAGAAGGTGGAAGAGGTCTTATTCAGCTAGAATTGTCATACAAGACAACAACTATTGGCTCACTAACATATATAGAAATAACAAAGGACTGGATGATACAATTAGTAAGGTAACATGAAGAAAGAAAGAAAAATATTCAATAATAAAAGAAGGCAGTAAATACAAACAAGATTTACATTTAGTAGATTCTGTAGAAAAGCAAAGAAGAAGCCAAGAATCAACTATTGTGGCAAAAAATATGAAAATGGAAGCCAAAGATAAAGCTCTTGAACAGATGAAACACCGCTGGCAAGACAAACCTCTGCATGGCCAATATCCAGAACGTGCCAATAAATCTAATGTTGATAAAGTTAATACTCACCAATGGTTACGTGCATCTGGATTAAAGTCTGAGACTGAAGGCTTTATTCTTGCAGCGCAAGACCAAAGTCTTTTTACTAGAAACTTTCAAGCAAATATTATACATAATAATATGGATCCAAAATGCAGGTTTTGTGATAAACACCAAGAAACACTAGACAATCTAATCTCAGGCTGTTCTGTACTTGCCCCAAATGAATATAAAAATCGCTACGATAGAGTGGGGCAATATTTACATTGGACAATGTGCAAACACTATGGAAAATCTGTAAACAAACACTGGTATGAACATCACCCAGCACCGGTTACAGAAATAGAAGATGTAACCATTCTATGGGATTACACCATCTACACAGACAGAAAAATTGAAGCAAATAGGCCGGACAAAAACTCTCAAAATATAAAGACCTGGAAATTGAAATAGAAAAAATGTGGAAATTGAAAACAAGAGTTGTGCCAGTGATAGTAGGTGCACTTGGAATGATAAAAAATGGAACAAAGCAACACATTGAAAGAATCCCTGGAAACCCTCATTACAGCCCACTCACTAAGGAGAACTTTGTCTACGTAACGCTAGGGATGATAGGGGAGATTAAAAAAAACATGAAATGGAGCCATAACAATAAGCCACGATCTGCCTTTGGTTTTCCCGCAGACTTGGTAGGTAGTGCGACCATAGCAGAATTCTTCCCCGTCAGTAGCCGAGAATCTGCATATGAAACTCATGTTCAATACAAATATTGTGACTAACAAGCAATCACCTTGACATCACAAAAGAGCAGCTATTATTGTATCCTGAGAGAGCCTGGTTTTTCCTTCAAATATGAACATCGTGAAAACGGAGGAGCCGAAAATACACAAGCGACAAAAGCTTGCAGGACGAACTGGAGACATACAGCATATTTTGTGTTTGGTAGACTCGAGACTCAACCCCGGGAATCACTTAGCCTTGACTTGGGGATACTTGTCATCATTAGGGGTGTGCATATGACATTTCTGCTTGGAACAGCTCATGTGATAAGGTAAGTGTTGCATATCTAAGCTCAAGATAGGAACTAACATATGACCACCATCATTCGACCAAATCATCAAATAATCTGATCTTAAACAAATAATATCTATTGGTTTAAAAAGATATTTAGAGACCAGTCTAGGCTTTCATAGCTAAGGCGTACGATGTCACGCGTACAGAATTGAATCATACTCATTCTCATTCCATTTGTAAGGAAGATGCTCCACTAAGAAAGCTTATTCTACAAAAGTGTTATTTTGTGGAACAGACTCCCGAAAGTATGCTTCTCCAATCACTACATTGAGTCAGTTAAATGCCATACGTGAAACACGCTTGGGTGATCATGTCTCGAAAGAGACATGACTTACTGGGCAGAAGATTATCCCGCAGTAGGTTGCCACTGTAGGTTGCCGACCAAGGCTATAGAACCCAATCTGTCCTATTATTTAACCCATAACTGGAAGGAAGAGACGGATTAATACCTTTCCCATGGGTATTTGCGCGTAAGTGAATGCAATGAATTCAACTGGAATTCGAACTCGGCTCCCCGAGTTCTCGTTCCGAGCCGATATCCACTGGACCACAACGCACATTGGGAGAAGTAACAAGACAAAATATAGCAAGAGCTGCAAAGAGCCAGAAGATGTGGAGGGATATGACAGTCTACTTCCTGAAGGGACACGGCATTTAAAACGATTAGGTAAACAGCAGTAAAAAAACACCACATCTGACTGAATTTTATCGTTGGTAAGTGTAAGGATTGATGTCAAGATTTACTTTTTAGAGAAAACAATAGATTCTTAAAGAAGCTCAAATTGAATATGATGAAAATGCAGCTGGAAGCATATATAAAAAGGCAAAACACAAAGGTGAGGCGATTTAGCATCAAACTAAACTAACATGCAGTCAGGAATAACAACGCCGATGAAAACCAAAAACATCAAATGGCAGAAGAAAAGGGCTTAAAACATTCGGTCTGAATAATAATTATTGGCCAGAATCAAAGCCGACGAATGATCAGAATCATCAGCAAAAAGAGGAACTCAAAAGGCCATTTACAGGGGGGATACTAAAATCAACCAGGTGTGGAAATTTAAATACCTGAGAAGTGTTCTAACAGAGAACAGAAAGTTCGACACTAAGATCCGAATGCGAATTGACATGGCCAATGATACATTTTAAAAACTAAGCAGAAGAGAGGAAAATTTTGTTGGAAACAAAGAAAACTATTACGTAACATCTGTCCTCTTATATAACAGTGAATGCTGGAAAACCTCATCTAAGATGAAGGAAAATTTAAAGCAACAAGAATGTGGTTCTAAAGGGAGATGCTGAGGATACCATGGACTGAACATGTGAGCCATGAAAAGGTTTTTTGAAAGAATAGAAACGAAGAGAAAACTTAAATTTAGCATAAAAAAGTGACAGCTGATGTTTGTTGGACATGTAATGAGGAAGGAGGGCTTGGAGAATCTGATACTCATGGGACTGATAGACGGAAAGAGAGACAGGGGTAACAGCACATGACATACTTGATAGGCTTAAGAAAGTGGATAGCATGACAAGGTTTGGCAGAAATACCAAGACAAAAGGTACTAAGAACTACAAGGGATATGAAGATGTGGTAGGCCACGATCGCCTACATCCTTAACGGACACGGTACATAAAAGAAGATATCAAGGCTATTAACGACTTTGTTTATGATTGTTCAATTCTGTCACGAAAGGAAAGCAAATTCTAAATTATAACACGTAATATTGTTTTTCCAGACTTCACATTCTCATGATTTCAATATCGAAGAATTTGTGTTTACTTGTTTTCGAAGATGGATTTTTACTGACTGGGACTGCTACATGGTAAAGATAACGTGTTTTTTAACACGATTTTTCGCAGTTAGGTCTGGTTAATTTACCTAAATTTTCCTATTAGTCTGAACGCTGACATTCCAATTTATTATTATTATTATTATGTCATTTTTCATCATATTTCGATTTCTGCTTTGGTCTCACTACCAACCAAGTCTGCGGGGAGATCTAAGGCAGGTCGTGGCGTGTTGTTATGGCTCCATTTCATGTCTTTCTATCTTCCCTATCATCCCTAGCGTTACATAGATAAAGTTTTCCTTAGTGTGTGGGCTGTACTTAATAAGACAATTTTTTGTATAACTCTTAAGCTGGAGTTGCCAGGGATTCTTTCAATGTGTTGTTTTGTTCCATTTTTTATCATTCCAAGTGCACCTACTATCACTGGCACAACTCTTGTTTTCAATTTCCACATTTTTTCTATTTCAATTTCCAGGTCTTTATATTTTGACAGTTTTTCAAATTCCTTGGTTGCCATGTTGCAATCCGCTGGACAAGCCATATCAATTAATAGACAAGTTTTCTCCTTCTGGTTTTTAACAATAATGTCTGGCCTGTTTGCTTCAATTTTTCTGTCTGTGTAGATGATGTAATCCCATAGAATGGTTACATCTTCTATTTCTGTAACCGGTGCTGGGTGATGTTCATACCAGTGTTTGTTTACAGATTTTCCATAATGTTTGCACATTTCCCAATGTAAATATTGCCCAACTCTATCGTGGCGATTTTTATATTCATTTGGGGCAAGCACAGAACAGCCTGAGATTAGGTGGTCTATTGTTTCTTGGTGTTTATCACAAAACCTGCATTTTGGATCCATATTATTATGTATAATATTTGCCTGAAAGTTTCTAGTGAAAAGACTTTGGTCTTGTGCTGCAAGAATAAAGCCTTCAGTTTCAGACTTTAATCCAGATGCACGTAACCATCGATGAGTATTAACTTTGTCAACATTGGATTTATTGGCACGTTCTGGATATTGGCCATGCAGAGGTTTGTCTTGCCAGCGCTGTTTCATCTGTTCAAGAGCTTTATCTTTGGCTTTCATTTTCATATTTTTTGCCGCAATAGTTGGTTCTTGGCTTCTGTTTTGCTTTTCTACAGAATCTACTAAATGTAAATCTTGTTTGTATTTACTGCCTTCTTTTATTATTGAATATTTTTTCTTTCTTTCTTCATGTTACCTTACTAATTGTATCATCCAATCCTTTGTTGTTTCTATGTATGTTAGTGAGCCAATAGTTGTTGTCTTGTATGACAATTCTAGCTGAATAAGACCTCTTCCACCTTCTTTACGGGGTATGTATAGACGGTCTACATCAGCCTTTGGATGATGCATCTTATGCTTCGAAAGAAGCTTTCTTGTTTTAGAATCCATTCGCCTGATGTCGTTTAGAGTCCAGTTTAAGATGTTGAAGCTATATTGGACAACTGGGATTGCAAGGCTATTAATGGCCATAACTCTGTTCTGAGAATTCAATTCAGTTTTTAATATCATTCGTAGCCTTCTATAGTACTCTTTACGCACTATTTCTTTCATTTTTTTATGGTGAATGTTTTCACTCTCATTTACGCCTAGGTATTTATAAGCTTCTTCTGGTTTCATTTCTTTTATTGTTACAGCAGGGTCTAAGCTAATTGAGGATGTTTCTTGTATTGATCCACGTAAAACTGTAGCTTTAGCACATTTATTCAAATTGAATTTCATTCCAATGTCTTCGGTGAAGCATCTTACAGTTTGCAAGAAGACCTTCCAGCTCATTATCATTCTTAGTATATAACTTTAAATCATCCATTTAAAATAGATGGCTTATTTTCTTTTGGCCTATTTTATAACCACATTCTGTCTAAGTTGACTGCTTAGTGCTATTAATGATATGCAGAATAGTAATGGAGACAAAGAATCACCTTGAAATATACCTCTTTTGATATTTATTTCATCAGACTTATCATCAGACTTATAGGTTCCATTTATATGATTGAGGTAAAGGGTTGTTTTCCATATAGACATGCACTGTTTGATGAAATTGATGATGACGGGTGATATCTTGTATATATTTAAAGTCTTTAAAATCCAAGAATGTGGCACACTATCGAATACCTTACGATAATCTTATTATTATTATTATTATTATTATTATTATTATTATTATTATTACGTGTAAGCTAGTACCGTAAAAAATATTTATATCGATATGCCGTCTAAAAGTCTTAAATGACGGTAACATAAATATTGGTTTATCTACTATTGAGTTTCTTACATTAAAACATGAGAAAAAATATAATTCAAAGGAGAAAAGGGAGATATACATACACATATATGTTTGAAAAATCTCTCAGAGTTAACTTGTAGAAAAGACAATTTTTATAAAAGTAAGAGACAATAGGAAAACTGGATTAGTTGCTAACGCGTTTCATCCAATGTGGACTTTTTCAAGGCAAAAAACGAAATGAATTTATTAAAAAGTAAATAATAATAAAAGAAACTGCCCTTAGCAACTGAAAGAATTTAAAGAACGTTATTTTCATACAGTTAACTTAAAATTACATCAAATACTGTCACGTGTGGAGATATTGTTTTTATAGCTGTGTTGATGAATTCAACCATTTTCTTCTGATTTCTTGATATTGTTGTGCATGTTTATTTAGAAGAATAGTAATTCTGTTAAAATGGTGAAATCGGAAAAAGTCCTGGGCGTAGATTAACATTTGGGTAATATTGAATGGCTGCTCTCTCGAGGATTTTCCTTCTAAGTGAGTTATTTTCATTTTTTATGAGTGTAGCATTTTTAAAATCAAAATTGTGGTTGAATTTATTTCTATATATGACTAGTGCATTAGTTAAGTTGTTATTTCTGAAGTTTCTTTTGTGCTCATAAATGCGTTTTTTTAAAAATTTCTGCTTGTTTCTCCAATATATTGGGAGGAACAGGCTTGTCAGTTTATTTTATAAAACCTGCTTCAGAAATATTATTGTTATTAGTGTTTGAGGATCTGAGTATATCCATAATGTTTTTGAAAGTGTTTGTGACTATTTTAAGATTATTTAGATGAGATAGGTTGTTCTGGATAGTGGACAGAGTTAGTCGGTAGTATTATGCATCTGTTTTCATGTAAATTATTATTGCAGATTATGTTATTATTTTTGTTTCGATTGTATATTTTGTATACCTTTCTTCTTGCGTTGAATGTGTTTTCTATGTATGTTTCTTCTTTAAGTAAATATCTGATCAGTTTCTACTCAAACCACTCTTCTAAAATTAAATTTGGAATTATTATAGGCTTCTAATTGAGAGCATTAAGAATCTGCAGTTCCCAATATTTACTATCAAATAATAAGGTACTATTAAAGAGCAAACACGCGGCAAGAGCTTTTATATCTGGTAGTAAAGCTTGTCTGATACGAGTAGATTATTTACCATGAAGAGGTTTCTCTTGCTATTGTTTCTGCATTTGGTGCATTGTATTTGCGTTTGCTTTCTCTTTTACTTTAATTACTGCTGCAATAGGTGTATTATGCTTGATTTGCACTTCTTCACAGACTTGAAATTACTTTTTGAGTTTGTTAGCTTCTTTCATTGCTGAATAAAGTTTCTTATTTCGTATTTCTTCGATACAGATCATCATCTAGTCTTCTGATATTTTAATGTATCTTTGAAGACCGATTGTTGCGGTTTTGTAAGAAAGTTCTAGTCGAACTAATCCTCTACCTTCTTCGGATCAGGACGCATACAAAAAAACTGGATCAGCCTTACAATGATACACGTGGTGGCAAGTAAGAAGTCTTCTTGCTTTTACATCCATTCGCTTAATATCAGCTATAATTCAATAAAGGATGTTGAAACAGTAGCACCATATGGACAGCCAAAATTTTCATAGCTGATGTTTTATTTTGTTCATTTAACTACGTATTAAACACAAGACGGACATGTCTGTTGTATTCTTTTTATTTGAGATGCGGTATTTCACCTTTTCATTTAAGTATGCTGTATTTCATCTCCTTTAATTTTGGTATGTTGAATTCCTTCTCTTTTGCTGACTCCTAAGTATTTATAGGCTTCTTCTTTGTTCCAGTTTTCTAAACTTTGTGACAAAATATCAATCTATTGAGTGTATTTCTGTAAATTCCCATTTCTTGGATGCTAATTTTGCACATATATCGAATCCGAAATCCATACCGATGTCATCACTGAAACATTTTACAGTATTGGGGAGACCCTTCAACTCATTGACATCTTTTGGTAAAGAGTTTGGTATCATCAACGTAGAATAGGTGATCACCAAGGAGACTTTGTAAATTACCAAAGCCTTAATGATCCAAAAGTGTGGCACACTCTCAAAGGCTATGCTGATAGTTTACCTTTTTTCCTGTGGTTTTCCGTGTTGAAACATTAGAATTCATTGAAACTCATCTAGTATAGATAACTCATATCTGATTTCCTAAATTTCTCGCTTTAATTTTACCTTTCAAAGAGACTCTTTTTGTTTGCTGTTAATTTTTTTATTTGTTTTGATACTAAATTTTTCAGTATCTACCAAATTTATTGCATATATGGCATTATTTACTTCACTGATGTTTTCTTGAAGCAACCAAAATTTAGTTCTACAAAAGGATGCTGAGGATACCATGAGCAATGACGAGGATTTGGAGAGGATGGAACCGAAAAGGAAACTTATACCGAACATCAGGAAAAAAAGCTTAAATTTCTGGACGTGTAATAAGGAACAATGTTTGCAATACGGTATAATAAGAAAGGGGGCTTGAAGAATCTGATACTCACAGGACAGATATAGGGAAAGAGAGATAAGGGAATATAATGCATAACATACTTGATGTATTTGAGCAAATGGCTGGCAAGACAGGATTTGGGAGGGGCAACAAAAGAAATTTTGCTGAGAGCTACAAGAAATATGAAGATGTGAAGGGATATTATCGCCTACGTCCTGAAGAGACACGGTACATAGAAAAAGATGTTTTCTAGTGGTTTATCCGTCAACATTGTTTGCAATGCAGCTTAATTATTATGTCATTTTTCATCGTAATTCGATTTTTGCGATGGTCGCACTACCTACCAAGTCTACAGGAAGACCTAAGGCAGGTCGTGGTGTGTTGTTATGGATTCATTTCATGTTTATTCTCTCCTAGGGATGTTCCCTAGCGTTACATTAAAGTTACACAAGCTTCTTCATAGTGTGTGGGTTGTACTTAACAAGACAATTTTTTTGTATATCTCTTAAGCTGAGGTTTCCAGGGATTCTTTCAATATGTTGTTTTGTTCCATTATTATTATTATTATTATTATTATTATTATTATTATTATTTCCTTTGATTTATGTTGTGTACTCATTTCTCGTTTCCTTAGGGGTCCTAACCAGAGATCTCAAGTCGGAAATGGCATTATGACAATTTTTACTGAGCAATTTTATAAAAATTAAAAGGTAACCACAGATCACACACATTTTACTTATACCAGGTATTTCTTCAGTCAGTCTATCGAAACATTTTTCATTCAGTCCGAGTGCTCCAACTACAAATGGAATTACTGATGTCTCATGTGCCACATTGTTGATATTTCCTCTTCAAGATCCTTGTATTTTGATAATTTTTGAAGATCTGCATGGACTGCTATCTAAATAAGAAAACACAGTCTGTTTTGTGGTATTTGCCTGGGCTTTGATTTTTATTATTATTGTGTGTGGCATCATCTTGCCAGAAAGTATATTTTGTGGCTAATTACAAAAAACAAAAAATAAACAAAAAATATTCTAAAGAAAGTTTCTGAGCCTAAATCAAGACAATAGAAGTATAGAGTTAGAATAGATATTCGCAGGAACTGGAAAACTAACATTAAACATGAAACATTTGTTAACCCTCTAGGGCCATTCGTATCATATTTAATACAGTATTTCCCTATAAGGAAACATTTGGTATTTCCCTATAAGGAAACATTTGGTATTCATTGACTCAGCAGTCAGTACTGCTTTCATTTGAAATTTATAAAATATTTCTCTTAAAAAATTTTTCAGGAAAATATTTCTTTCAAGGCTTGTTTTCATACTGTATCAAATATGATACGAATGGCCCTAGAGGGTTAAGGCTTCTACTGGGCATAAAGTGGGGGATCAGTTCTATATTGTTATGAAGTAATAAACAGATCCCCCACTAATTACTACTTAACCCTCTAGGGCCATTCGTATCATATTTGATACAGTATTTCCCTATAAGGAAACATTTGGTATTTCCCTATAAGGAAACATTTGGTATTCATTGACTGAGCAGTCAGTACTGCTTTCATTTGAAATTTATAAAATATTTCTCTTAAAAAATTTTTCAGGAAAATATTTCTTTCAAGGCTTGTTTTCATACTGTATCAAATATGATACGAATGGCCCTAGAGGGTTAAGGCTTCTACTGGGCATAAAGTGGGGGATCAGTTCTATATTGTTATGAAGTAATAAACAGATCCCCCACTAATTACTACTTAACCCTCTAGGGCCATTCGTATCATATTTGATACAGTATTTCCCTATAAGGAAACATTTGGTATTTCCCTATAAGGAAACATTTGGTATTCATTGACTCAGCAGTCAGTACTGCTTTCATTTGAAATTTATAAAATATTTCTCTTAAAAAATTTTTCAGGAAAATATTTCTTTCAAGGCTTGTTTTCATACTGTATCAAATATGATACGAATGGCCCTAGAGGGTTAAGGCTTCTACTGGGCATAAAGTGGGGGATCAGTTCTATATTGTTATGAAGTAATAAACAGATCCCCCACTAATTACTACTTAACCCTCTAGGGCCATTCGTATCATATTTGATACAGTATTTCCCTATAAGGAAACATTTGGTATTTCCCTATAAGGAAACATTTGGTATTCATTGACTGAGCAGTCAGTACTGCTTTCATTTGAAATTTATAAAATATTTCTCTTAAAAAATTTTTCAGGAAAATATTTCTTTCAAGGCTTGTTTTCATACTGTATCAAATATGATACGAATGGCCCTAGAGGGTTAAGGCTTCTACTGGGCATAAAGTGGGGGATCAGTTCTATATTGTTATGAAGTAATAAACAGATCCCCCACTAATTAATACTTAACCCTCTAGGGCCATTCGTATCATATTTGATACAGTATTTCCCTATAAGGAAACATTTGGTATTTCCCTATAAGGAAACATTTGGTATTCATTGACTCAGCAGTCAGTACTGCTTTCATTTGAAATTTATAAAATATTTCTCTTAAAAAATTTTTCAGGAAAATATTTCTTTCAAGGCTTGTTTTCATACTGTATCAAATATGATACGAATGGCCCTAGAGGGTTAAGGCTTATACTGGGCATAAAGTGGGTGATCGGTTTTCTATTGTCATGAAGTAATAAACTGATCCCCCACTAATTACTACTTATTAATATAATAATATAATTCACCAGTCTACCGTAGAAAGCAATGGCAACCTACTGCGGGACAATCTTCTGCCCAGTCAGTCATGTCTCTTTCGAGACATGATCGCCTAAGCGTGTTTCATGTATGGCACTTAACTGACTGACTGAATATAATAGACACATGATTAACCCTCTAGGGCCATTCGTATCATATTTGATACAGTATTTCCCTATAAAGAAACATTTGGTATTTCCCTATAAGGAAACATTTGGTATTCATTGACTGAGCAGTCAGTACTGCTTTCATTTGAAATTTATAAAATATTTCTCTTAAAAAATTTTTCAGGAAAATATTTCTTTCAAGGCTTGTTTTCATACTGTATCAAATATGATACGAATGGCCCTAGAGGGTTAAGGCTTATACTGGGCATAAAGTGGGTGATCGGTTTTCTATTGTCATGAAGTAATAAACAGATCCCCCACTAATTACTACTTATTAATATAATAATATAATTCACCAGTCTACCGTAGAAAGCAATGGCAACCTACTGCGGGATAATCTTCTGCCCAGTCAGTCATGTCTCTTTCGAGACATGATCGCCTAAGCGTGTTTCATGTATGGCACTTAACTGACTGACTGAATATAATAGACACATGATTAACCCTCTAGGGCCATTCGTATCATATTTGATACAGTATTTCCCTATAAAGAAACATTTGGTATTTCCCTATAAGGAAACATTTGGTATTCATTGACTCAGCAGTCAGTACTGCTTTCATTTGAAATTTATAAAATATTTCTCTTAAAAAATTTTTCAGGAAAATATTTCTTTCAAGGCTTATTTTCATACTGTATCAAATATGATACGAATGGCCCTAGAGGGTTAAACTTCTACTTTTGTTAAAAAAAATGGAGAGGAGTGTGATCTGGACGATAGGTAGACATTTACTTATTTATTTATTAAAAATGCTGAAATTTATTAAAAATGCTGAAATTTATTAAAATGCTGAAATTGTTCATGCATTAGACGTTTACCCAACTGGGATCTCTTCTCCAAGAGTCTGAAGTTCGATACTCACTGTCATATTGATAGATTAATAGAATGAAGGTCTACAGGTAATAAATAAGGTAACAGTCTGCTTTATTAACATAAATTTTTAACTGAAGGAAAGAAAAATCTGAAAGGAAGAAATTCTCAAATACCAGTTAAGGGATCTCTGCTTAGCTGAAAAGATTTGATTCCAAAATCTATATGATCACTTCTTGTCCACATCCAGAGTTGCTTAACCTCGATGATCTCTCCTGGAATTTTTTTTATTTCCGACATGTTGCTGTCGTAAAAAAAAAAGTCAGAGTGACAATGGTGACACTAACGAGCATGAAGCAAGCAATTGGCTGATGTCGTATGGCTAATAAGTCACGTCACTCGCTTCACGATTGGATGGATGTCCCCAAGGGATGTCAATGTGGAGGTGCTTTTTGTAACTAGATTAACTATTTATGGACTCACGCCCCTCTCATCTACAACAAAATTCTTAAATCTCTCTTCGCACCAGTAATGATAGCATCGACAAACTTTGGCCATAATTCATATTGAGAGAGTAGAATTAATAAAAACAAGTAACTTTATTATTGTTATTAATATTATTATTGTTATTATTATTGTGTTTATTATAATTATTACTACAGCGCTTAGAGAAGAGTGCAATTATGAAAAGAAAAAGAAAAGGCATAATCTTTTTTTATTCTTTATAATCATTTCACCCCAAGCAAGGTAAGACGGTACTGGTGTGCATAGAGTTACAGTAAGCAAAAGAAAAAACAAAAAAAAACAAAAAACAAAAAAAAAACAACATACAAATGATGTCGAATAAAGAATGGGAATCAAGGAGATAAAAATGGCATTTGAGTTTGCATTTAAACTTTTGAAGATTGTAGCTATCAAAGAAGCAAGCAAACGAAAGAGAGTTCCACAAACGGGAAAAAGAAACTGTTAGAGTAGAAGAGGAGTTACAGTTAACTATTTCAACGGTAAAAAGATGGGAGCTTGATACCAATTTGCTAATAAGAGGAAATCCATGTGGTCAGGGCACCAGGGAAAGAAGCAAGTCAGAGCAATAACTATGAAAATACTTCTAGAAAAAAAACAGAGGGAAGGTAAATCACGTCACACTATTTCGACAGTATGTTTGCCTTCTTCAAAATATGTTTAAAAAATATTAAAAATTACAAGTCATTGTATAAATGTCACATGCCTTGAAAAAAATAATTCTAATTGTAATCAATGCCAGCAAACGAATAAAAATCAGCCTGAATGAAATGCCAGGTAAACGTGCGTCATATTATGATGACCGTGCTCACCCTGAAATTTTCCGTTAGTTGATTAGTTAATACAGCTTAGCATAAATCTTATGGAACTCTCTTGTTATTCTTTTCACTTTCCTCTGGGGTGGGACGTTAGTAGTTTCCATATGTGATTATCTTCATGAGATTTTCAGACTTTAAAATTCGGTGAATTCTAAATGTTTTTCCGAATGTTTTTCTTTAATCAATTATTATTATTATGTCATTTTTCATCATATTTCGATTTCTGCTTTGGTCTCACTACCAACTAAGTCTGCGGGGAGACCTAAGGCAGGTAGTGGCGTGTTGTTATGGCTCCATTTCATGTTTTTCTATCTTCCCTATCATCTCCAGCATTACATAGATAAAGTTTTCCTTAGTGTGTGGGCTGTACTTAATAAGACAATTTTGTGTATATCTCTTAAGCTGGGGTTTCCAGGGATTCTTTCAATGTGTTGTTTTGTTCCATTTTTTATCATTCCAAGTGCACCTACTATCACTGGCACCACTCTTGTTTTCAATTTCCACATTTTTTCTATTTCAATTTCCAGGTCTTTATATTTTGACAGTTTTTCAAATTCCTTGGTTGCTATGTTACAATCCGCTGGACAAGCCATATCAATTAAAGTTTTCTCCTTCTGGTTTTTAACAATAATGTCTGGCCTGTTTGCTTCAATTTTTATTATTATTATTACATGCCTTCAGGCTATTGTTATTATTATTATTATTATTCATATTTTCCTTCATATTATTGTTTGTATTATGATGAATCAGAGCTTAAGCATTATTATTATTATTATTATTATTATTATTATTATTATTATTATTGCAACGCATTTGGAAAAAATGAAGTGATTTACAATGTTTAACAATACCTCGACAGTAAATTTCTCTTGGATTTATTTTTAAAAACTACAAACAAGTATGATAAAACATAAAATGAATATAAATCTTTGTACAAACTTGGATTGTCTTGAAAGAAAAACGGTTTTAATAGTAATCAACGTTGCAAAACGAATGAAACCCAGCCAGTACGATGGAATACAACTTAAAAGTGATCAGCTTAATAGGCTTCGTCTTCATCTTGAAACT
This sequence comes from Ascarosepion bandense, assembly GCA_037127315.1. Lineage (NCBI taxonomy): Eukaryota > Metazoa > Mollusca > Cephalopoda > Sepiida > Sepiidae > Ascarosepion > Ascarosepion bandense. The sequence continues at coordinate 1,044,076 of JBBBDQ010032673.1, forward strand.
TTTCATGAGTTGATTACTTAGTAAGAGCAATTGACCAAAGAATTTAGCATAAATCTTATGGAACTCTCCTGTCATTTTGTTCATCCTCCTCCAACCGGGATGAGACGAAATTTGTATATGTGATTATCGCGTTGTGGTGCAGTGGATATTGGTTCGGAACAAAAAATCGGGGAGCCGAGTTCGAATTCCATTTGAATTCCTTGCATTCACTTTATCGCAAATAACTTTGGGAGAGTTGTTAATCAGTCTCTTTTCTCCAGTTATGAGTTAAATAATAGAACAGATCTATAGTCTTGGTTGGCAACCAGTCTACCGCAAAAAGTAATGGGAACCTACTGCGGGATAATCTTCTGCCCAGTCAGTCATGTCTCTTTCGAGACATGATCGCCCAAGTACGTATCAAGTATGGTACTTAACTGACTGACTGATTATCTATAATTCTATATAAAGATAATTACATATACACACTACTAATGTCTTACTGGTGTTTATTATTATTATTATTATTATTATTATTATTATTATTATTATTATGTCATTTTTCATCATATTTCGATTTCTGCTTTGGTCTCACTACCAACTAAGTCTGCGGGGAGACCTAAGGCAGGCAGTGGCGTGTTGTTATGGCTCCATTTCATGTTTTTCTATCTTCCCTATCATCTCCAGCATTACATAGATAAAGTTTTCCTTAGTGTGTGGGCTGTACTTAATAAGACAATTTTTTGTATATCTCTTAAGCTGGGGTTTCCAGGGATTCTTTCAATGTGTTATTTTGTTCCATTTTTTATCATTCCAAGTGCACCTACTATCACTGGCACAACTCTTGTATTCAATTTCCACATTTTTCCTATTTCAGTTTCCAGGTCTTTATATTTTGACAGTTTTTCAAATTCCTAGATTGCTATGTTACAATCCGCTGGACAAGCCATATCAATTAATAGACAAGTTTTCTCCTTCTGGTTTTTAACAATAATGTCTGGCCTGTTTGCTTCAATTTTTCTGTCTGTGTAGATGGTGTAATCCCATAGAATGGTTACATCTTCTATTTCTGTAACCGGTGCTGGGTGATGTTCATACCAGTGTTTGCCTACAGCTTTTCCATAATGTTTGCATATTGCCCAAAGTAAATATTGTCCAACTCTATCGTGGCGATTTTTATATTCATTTGGGGCAAGCACAGAACAGCCTGAGATTAGGTGGTCTATTGTTTCTTGGTGTTTATCACAAAACCTGCATTTTGGATCCATATTATTATGCATAATATTTGCCTGAAAGTTTCTCGTGAAAAGACTTTGGTCTTGTGCGGCAAGAATAAAGCCTTCAGTTTCGGACTTTAATCCAGATGCACGTAACCATCGATGAGTATTAACTTTGTCAACATTGGATTTATTGGCACGTACTGGATATTGGCTATGCAGAGGTTTGTCTTGCCAGCGCTGTTTCATCTGTTCAAGAGCTTTATCTTTGGCTTTCATTTTCATATTCTTTGCCGCAATAGTTGGTTCTTGGCTTCCGTTCTGCTTTTCTACAGAATCTACTAACTGTAAATCTTGTTTGAATTTACTGCCTTCTTTTATTATTGAATATTTTTTCTTTCTTTCTTCATGTTGCCTTACTAATTGTAACATCCAATCCTTTGTTGTTTCTATGTATGTTAGTAAGCCAATAGTTGTTGTCTTGTATGACAATTCCAGCTGAATAAGACCTCCTCCACCTTCTTTACGGGGTATGTATAGACGGTCTACATCAGCCTTTGGATGATGCATCTTATGCTTAGAAAGAAGCTTTCTTGTTTTAGCATCCATTCGCCTGATGTCGTTTAGAGTCCAGTTTAAGATGTTAAAGCTATATTGGACAACTGGGATTGCAAGGCTATTAATGGCCATAACTCTGTTCTGTGAATTTAATTCAGTTTTTAATATCATTCGTAGCCTTCTATAGTACTCTTTACGCACTATTTCTTTCATTTTTTTATGGTGAATGTTTTCGCTCTCATTTACACCTAGGTATTTATAAGCTTCTTCTGGTTTCAATTCTTTTATTGTTACAGCAGGGTCTAAGCTAATTGAGGATGTTTCTTGTATTGATCCACGTAAAACTGTAGCTTTAGCACATTTATTCAAATTAAATTTCATTCCAATGTCTTCGCTGAAGCATTTTACAGTTTGCAGAAAACCTTCCAGTTCATTATCATTCTTAGCATATAACTTCAAGTCATCCATGTAAAATAGATGGCTTATTTTCTTTTGTCCTATTTTATAACCACATTCTGTCTTATTAAGTTGACTGGTTAGTGCTATTAATGATATGCAGAATAGTAAGGGAGATAAAGAATCACCTTGAAATATACCTCTTTTGATGTTTATTTCATCAGACTTATAGGTTCCATTTATATGATTGAGGTAAAGGGTTGTTTTCCATATAGACATGCACTGTTTGATGAAATTGATGATGACGGGCGATATCTTGTATATATTTAAAGTCTTTAAAATCCAGTCATGTGGCACACTATCGAATGCCTTTCCAGGCTGTACTAAGATTTTTCTTTTACTGTAGCAGTTTTCCAGAATCATTTTGTTAATCAGCAATTGGTCTTTACAACCATAACAGCCACGTTTGCACCCTTTTTGTTCAAGCGGTAACATGTCATTTCTTTCTAAGAATAAATATGTCTGCTTTGTTAAAATAGATGTTAATAGTTTATATGTTGTCGGAAGACATGTAATTGGTCTGTAGTTTTTCGGATTTTTTGTGTCACCATTCTTGGGTAGAAGAAATGTAATTCCTTTTGTTAACCATGCAGGAATTTTAGTGGGATCGTCAACCATTTCTTGAAGTTCTTTGGCTAGTTTTTTATGTGATGCACTTAAATAATATAGCCAAAAGTTAGGAATTTTATCTATGCCTGGGAATTTCCAATTGTGTGTGTTTTTTTAGTGCATATTTAACATCATCTTCTGTAATTCCAGGCCATGTCTGTTCGGGTTTATTTTTCATTCGTTCTGTCTCTTGTGTAATCCAATGTACTTCCTTGCTAAGTTCTTTAGGGCAAGCCCATATCTTTTCCCAGAACTGTGTGACTTCTTCCATTCTGGGGGGTACTGTCACTTCAATTCTTTTTTTACCTATTTCCCTGTAAAATCTCTTTGTGTCAGTCTGAAAAATCTTGTTTTCTCTGTAAAATCTTGCTCTTTTTTCATAGCGTCTTATTCTTTGAGCCTTCAGTTGGAATTTTTGCTTTATTTTTTCTTTATTTGATAAGACGTCATTTTCATTCTTGATGTTATATTTTTTACGGCTCTTGTGCTTTTCCTAGTTCTTACATTTATTCCTCTGCTCAGTTCATCCAATGTTGATAATTCACTTCTAAGTTCTTCTATTTCTTTTTCTATTTTTCTTTTCCAAGGTGGAACTTCACGTCTACGAGACTGCCTTGTTTTTATTTTAATATTTAATTTCTTTGTTGCTGCTGTTGCTGATGCATATATTATTTCGTTAAGATTTGTATGAGGGTCTTCATCCAGTATTGATTTCAGTGCTGCATTGTAGAGTTTAATAGTACGGAGGTTATGTTTTGTTGGTATTAATTTTGGGAGCTGTTCACGTTCCTCCATTGTAATATTTTGTATTTGACTTAGATGGTTTTTTATTTCTATCTTGGCTTCCTGTATATTGTTCTTATTTTCCGTCAAATAATTATCTTCGATATCTTCTGAACTCGTTTTATTTTTGTCTTTTAACTGAGTCAGATCACACCTTTCCAGCACTTTGTTATTTACAGCATTATCTTTGCAGTGATTTGCGTGTTTCACGGTTTCTACATTATGACCTGTGGCTTGTTTGATGTTATTACTTTTTATTTCTGATTCCGGTTTCTTTTCATAATTTGTTGATTCGTCTCTTCTTGTTACAATTCTTTTAATTTCATTATTATTATTATTATTATTATTATTATTATTATTATTATTATTATTTCATTCGGGATGTGGGGGTGGTTTAATGAATAAGACCTCAGAATGAAAAATGGAAGATACAATTCAAATTCCAGGCGAGTTTTTTACACTCACTTACGATTATATTGGAAAAAGCTAAAATCAATTTATTCTCCCTCCGGCTATGGAGTAAATACCCTACAACATACATTCTACATGGATGGCATCAAATTCTTTGTCGAAGACGACTATGAGTTGAAGAGTATCCTCAACATTATAAAATGTTTCAGTGATGACATCGGCATGAATTTAGAAAAAAAAAAAAAAAAAAAACAAGGTGAAGAAAAGAAACAAATAAAACGTAATGGAAGAAAAAGTGAGAAAATTATGGAAGAAATTAATTTTGTTTAGGTTAAAAATTTATTTCAGTAACGTAGTTTTAGGTTTATGAAATTTAATACAGTCGAACTTAACCTACTCGCATTTGCAGGCAGACACCATGCTGCTATCGAATAAACGAACAAACGAAATAGAATAGTAAGCTAAAAAAAAGTGAAAGAAAAAGATGAAGATAATAGATAGCGGCTTGAGGAATCGGGGAGCCGAGTTCGAATTCTAGTCGAATTCATTACATTCCCTTACGTGCTAATACCCTTGGGAAAGGTATGAATCCATCACTTCTTCCCAAGCTATGGGAAGTATAGCAAGACAGACTGAGTTTTATAGCCTTAGATGGCAACCGGTCTAGGAGAAGGAAAAATTATTAATTAAACCAGTATGGGTGGGGGGTGATGGGCTCCGTCAGGCTGTCGTGCCCAAAGAAACGCTACTTCTACTGCGGCTGCAGAACATACGATATCCCTACGACTCTGAGTCATAGGATATCTAGATCTGGAAAAATTATTTGCCTTCACTTAACGGCTCATCGACCCCTATGGTTTATTTAATGCCAAATGTAAATATTTTGTACGGAATTTTATCTTATTTTTGAAGATAATAATGATATAGTGATACAAGACGTACTAATTAAGACATAGTTGGCGAGAAAAGGGGGGTTCATGCCTTTCCCGAATGTATTTGAGCATAAGTGAATATGAACAACCCGACTGAAATTGAAACTCGGCTCTAGTATTAACAATTCCGATCTGTTAGACCAACCGCGCATTCAAGGGAATGTTAGGTACTGATTACAGTACCTCATATTCCTTAGCCGTCACTCATCCAGATACAGACCCGACCTGACATTGCCTAACTTCGTAATAGTACGGGAACCGGTATTTCAACGTAATGTGGCTGTAAAGGATAAAGAGTTAAAAAGAAAAGAAAAGAACAGATTCAAGGAAGCAAAATGAATGAAAATGAATGAAAATGACCGATGCAAAGAAAAGAGTGAAAGAATGTTTTGGAATTCTGAAGAATAAAGAAAAAAGGAAGAGAAAGAAAAAGATAAAGATAAATGAATAAAAAACGGAATGAAAAAAAATGAAAAATGAAGAAAAGACGAGAAAGATGTAAAAAAATTAAAGAAAGATCTTTAAAAAAAGAACAAATAAAACATGCAAAATGAAAGCTGAACAAAGATGAATTGAAAGAAAACGAAAAGAAAGGAAAAGACGAATGAAAAATCTGAAAGCAGCAAATGTAACGAACAGAAAGCGTTTCGAGTGCGAACATATGTCTTCATCAGTTGGATGCTTGGAAAATGAAAACGAAGCCCAAATGGAAAAGATATTTTTCATGCAATATAATACGCCATTACGAAATGCCAAGAGACCGGCAAAGACTGCATTAGTGTCGCTGGGACAGCCATTAACGGAGTGTTCAGGTCGATTTTAGGTGATTGCGAATTGGCAGAATCCTGCAGAGACGATTTTCGCAGCGAATCTTTCATAGTTACCGACAATGCGCAACTGTAATCATAGGCACACGGAACTCGCGAGAGGCTGTTAAATTTACCGCCATTTTCCAGTTGGATTTGGATTCTGTTTCGTGTTATATGTTTCACCATTTTTTTCATTTTTCTTTCCTTTCATTCTTTCTTTCTTTTTATTTTAGTCAAGTTATTTTATTCACTTTTAATTTTTTTATTTTGTTTTTTTTTTTTCATCCTTTCTTTTGTTCTGTCTTTCTTTCCTCCTTTTATTCGTTTTCTTTGTTCTTTTTCTCATCGTTCCTTTTGCTTATTCGATTTATTTTGATTTTTTCATTTGTCTCTTTTTTTTTAATCTATTTTTTAATTTTTAATTTCATTCATTCATTCTTTATTTACTTTTGAATTTTCTTTTGTTCGACTTTTTTCACATTTTATTCATTTGCATCATCATTGCTATGTTTCTTTCTTTCTTTCTTTCTTTCATTCATTCATTCATTTTTCTTTCTTTTTGGAGTGTCGTGGTTCTTATATCCGACTGCGCTTTTTTCTCATTTTATTAATTTCATTTTCTTTCTTTAAGGAAAATAATTAGTTTTAATAAAATACTCGAACACTAATATCTATAAATATACTTTCTTTCTTTTTGAATGTTTATAGTGTTTTTGTACAAATTTCTTTTTTTATTTTATTCATGTTATCATCTTTCTTTTCTCTTCTTTTTTATTCTTTCATTTTTATTTCTTTTAAACTTTCTTAGTTCTTTTACAAAAATTTCTTTTTTCTCATTTTATTCATTTCATAATCATTTCTTTCTTTCTTTCTTTCTTTCTTTCTTTCTTTCTTTCTTTCTTTCTTAACGGCAAACTGCATCCAGCAGCAAATTTTCAGATTGAAAGGTTGTGAGGAGCATGGAACCACAACTTAATTGCTGTTGTTCCCAGGTCCACCCTGACCCGGAGAGATAGCACCTGTTAGGGTCCCAGCTATGGGCAAATAGTTAATCCCTAAACTGGGATCAAAACATGAAAGTATAAAAATACACTTTTATAGAACTATATACATAAAAATAGACTTTATAGAAAAATGTACATTTTTGAAGGAAAAATATTACCAAAAATACATGATTGAAGAAAATATTATTGGCATAACTCAAATTCTTTCTGTCAATTTTCTTTCCTTTGAAATTATTGTAGTTTGTTTTTTCCAAATTTCTTTTTTTCATTTTATTTATTTTACTGTCTTTGTTTGGTTTTATGTTTGTTTGCTTGTTTCCTTCTTTTGGAATTTTCGCAATCTTTTTGTCCAACTTCCTTTTTTCTCATTTTATTCAAATTATCAATTTTCTTTTTGAATTTTCATAACTTTTTTACTGGTTTCCTTTTGCTTACATTATACAATTTTCTTTTTTTCTTTCTTTCTTTCTTTATATTCTATAATTCTTCTTTTCTTTTAATTTTCCATTTACTTAATATTTTATTGTTCTCTCTTTTAATAGTTCTTCTTTTTCATTCTCTATTTCTTTTTTTAATTTTCTTTTTTCTATTTCATTCATAGACACTTAATGCTGCCTTTGCACTTTCTCTTGTACTTATGTAATACTAGCCCGTCGTTGCTCGCGTGTAATGAAAGCTTTAAAACTAATCCATGGTCCTGGAGCTCTGACTCTTTGGACGTTGGCACGAAAGATTAAAAAGCAATAGTTGTTTCCAGTTAAAGCGAAACCGTAGACTGAAAGAAAACTGAATGGATGTAAGTCAAATTTTGATTTCCTGGTATCGATATCAAATAAGATTTTTCAAAGTGAACTGAATTTTGAAGGCTAAATAAGTCCCCTGAGTAAATGGTATCATGGCTGAGACTTAGAACTATAATTATACCTACTTATTATTTGCCAAACCCGAAGCAAAAACTAAAATAAAAGGGCTGAAAAAATGCAGACATACAGACACATAAACAGACACATACACAAACATCTTGTCTTTTATATATATATATATATATATATATATTATGGATTGTCTGCACTATTTTAAGAACTGCAACCTTGAAATTTCTGAATATCGTTTCTTATATCTTAAAACTAATCCATGGTCCTGGAGCTCAGACTCAGTCTAAAGAATATTTGTGTGAAGATTGGTGAGAACCGGATAAAAATTGTGGATTTGTATAAAGGACATACAGACAGATAAACAGACACACACACAAACATCTTGCCTTATATATTATATATATTATCAATTTTCTGCATTATTGTAAGAACTGCAACCTTGAAACTTCTGAATATCGTTTCTTATATCTTTGTCTATGAGTGTATCAAATTTGATTAAAATCGGACCACTCCTTCTACAACTCGATTTTTTCGATTATCGATTATCGATATTTATCGGGGGAACCTCGACACAAAACCTAGGTAAGAACACTAGCAGACGCTTATGGTACAACTATGTAAATTTTCAAGAAAATGGGTTCAGCTGTTTCGGAGTCTATAGATAACGGACAAACACACACACATACACACACAAACAAAGTTCCATTTATAAATAAGTTTAGATTAAGAATAAACTGAGTTATTATATCTGGTCTGGCAAAATGGATGTCAAAATTACTGTCAATAAAGTAGCAGAGTAATTTTGCTTATCTCTTAATTCTGTTTTTTATTAATATGAGTTTTTCATATTTTCACGATTTTATTTTTGAATACTCTTAATTATACATTCTCCCGGAGAGTAATACACTACGCCTCCTCGGACTTACCCTGTCCTCAGATCTCAAATGGAAGCACTATATTGAATCCATAGCAAAATCTACTGCTAAGAAGATTGGGTCACTATGTCGATCCAGGATGTTTTTTCCACCTGAATCCATCCTGCATGTATACAAGTCAACCATCCGTCCGTGCATGGAGTACTGCTGCCATTTATGGTCAGGTGCCCCTGCCGTTCTCCTCAGTGTTCTTGACAAGCTCCAAAGGAGAGTCTGTAATGTGATAGGTACTGATCTGGCGACTCGTCTGCAGCCACTTTCCCATCGTCGAAATGTGGCCTCCCTCTGTCTCTTCTATAAATACTTTCATGGCTTCTGCTCGGATGAGCTTAAGTCACTGATGCCTCCTCAACAGGTGTTTACCCGTGCAACCAGACTGGCAACTGGGTCCCACCCATTCACAGTCAGGTTAGCCAAACGCAGACGACAATTCTACTCCTGCAGCTTCCTCTCTCGCACTTCCCGCCTGTGGAACTCACTCCCGTATTCTTGCTTTCCTGACGGCTACGACCTCCAGAAATTTAAAAGCAAAGTTAATACTCACCTACTAACCACTGGACTCTAGCTCTCTCCCCTCCCCTGTATAATCTTCACGTTCTCTCCGCCCATGTATCTGTCATTGCACCTGCTTTCTCAGCTTTCTATTGTTCCTTTCTAACTAGCTTGTACTCCTCACTCTTTTCTAATTAATCTTTCTACATTTATGTAACCCCCTGCACATCAGTGGCGTTTCTGCCTTGCTCGGGGTGAAATGATTAAAAAAAAATTAAAAAAAAAAACACTAACGGCGATAATTTTTAGGCCGCCCCAGTTGTTTTAATGAAATGATGTATTTCATACTATTTTTAAGTGGATAATTCTAAATGAAAATAGAATGGTATTTTTGTTATTATTACTTTCCAAAATTTTACAAGGCAAGTAAGAAAAGATGAACTCGTCTGAAACACTCTAAATTTTCTTCATTCTTTCATTGATGAAACTGCAATATAGGTAATTAATGAATATTTATAAATTCATTTGAAGCACTTGTTATTGTGCAGTATAAACAAAAGAACCATTCTATTTTCATTTGCAATTATTCACTTGGTAATAAATACTAAAAAATAGTATGAAATACATCATTTTTTTAAACACTGGGCTGGCCTAAAAATTATGACCGGTAGTATATATATATATATATATATATAAAACTTTGCCTAGCTTGACATGTATAGAAATGAATTAAATTTGGAGCTATCACCCTTTTTTAATATTTTGAGTTAAATTAAACCATTTTATATTTCGCGATCTGAAGAGATGGGCGCTCATCCGTTTGTCGAAATAAATCAGAATTTATAATCGCTGTAAATACGTGTTGTGTTTTCTTTTCCGTATTTTATATTGCTTATAATATTCATTTTATTTATTTAATATTTTATATTAATTTGATAATTTTGGGGATTATCCTTTCCGTTTTACGGATCTGACATAATTTCGTATATATATATATATATATATATATATAAAGGTAGGGTTAAGGTTAGGGCAGGGATTGGGCTAAAGTTAGAGTTAATGAAAATAATAAGTTTTAATAAATAGTCGAACACTTGTATCTATAAATATATTCTTACTGAAATAGGACGCATTCAAGCCGAGTAGGCTACATACTGTACCAGTACCAGTAAACATTGGATGTGGAGAAAGGGCTCACGTATATAATTCCATTCACAGAATTGATTTTAAAAGCAATCATACCGTTGTAAAAAATAAAGTCAAATAGAGGGAAATGATAATGCCAAAATTAACCGTTTTTCTACAGGAATCTTGAAACGTTTAATAAGCGAACATTTTGCGTAACTGTTGAAATTAAATTTATAAAATCTTTCTATAAATATAGTGTTTCAGAAAACTTGACTTTTGAAGTTTACAAAATACCATCCCTCTTTCAAGGGTAATCCTTCACTTAAGCAGCGTAAAATAAACCGCTTTTACCTGAACGGTGTAAAATTAACACGTGGGGAAAAATGTCTCAGTTATTTCTACCGCACTCCACCCACGTCTATTGAACAGGTTAAGAGGCTCATCCCTTGTTCCCTGTTTAGGATGTGGTTTCCGGCTTTCTTTTTTCCAATCTTCTCACTTTGTTTTTTTTTTCAATTGGAGTAGATAGATCTGTCTATCGCTCGGTTCACACTCCACCCACGTCTATTGAACAGGTTAAGAGGCTCGTCCCTTGTTCCCTGTTTAGGATGTGGTTTCCGGCTTTCTCTTTTCCAATCTTCTCACTTGTTTTTTTTTCAATTGGAGTAGATAGATCTATCTATCGCCCGGTTCACACTCCACCCACGTCTATTGAACAGGTTAAGAGGCTCATCCCTTGTTCCCTGTTTAGGATGTGGTTTCGGCTTTCTCTTTTCCAATCTTCTCACTTTGTTTTTTTTTCAATTGGAGTAGATAGATCTATCTATCGCCCGGTTCACACTCCACCCACGTCTATTGAACAGGTTAAGAGGCTCATCCCTTGTTCCCTGTTTAGGATGTGGTTTCCGGCTTTCTCTTTTCCAATCTTCTCACTTTGTTTTTTTTTCAATTGGAGTAGATAGATCTATCTATCGCCCGGTTCACACTCCACCCACGTCTATTGAACAGGTTAAGTGGCTCGTCCCTTGTTCCCTGTTTAGGATGTGGTTTCCGGCTTTCTCTTTTCCAATCTTTTCACTATTACGTAGCTCCTTGCACATCAGTGGCGTTACCGCCTTGCTCGGGGTGATACAATAAAAAAAAAAATTGACGTGCTGTCGTCATCCATACTGCTGATCATTGAATGAACTTTTTCGATTACCATTTCGCATACCCTGTGACGGTGAATGCTCCAAGCGGCAAGCGTTTTACTCGCGTTGTTCATGAGTACTTCGTGCTGGATGTCGTTCTGTGCTGTCGTCATCCATACTGCTGATCATTGAATGAACTTTTTCGATTACCATTTCGCATACCCTGTGACGGTGAATGCTCCAAGCGGCAAGCGTTTTACTCGCGTTGTTCATGCGTACTTCGTGCTGGATGTCGTTCTGTGCCATGTTGGATTCCAACAAAAGACATCACAGATCAGCTGCTTTAGTGGCAATCAGCTGTTGCCATATCTGGTCGGGTGCTCTTGCTATTCATCTTGAGGTTCTCGACAAAATCCCAAAAAGTAACCCGATTTAGCAGCTCGACTTCAGTCATTTTCTCACCGATAAAATGTGGCTTCCCTCTGTTTTTTCTGCAAATATTTTCTGGGGTTTTGATCTGACAAGACTTTCTTCCTCGTGCCGCGACTTATTAAATTTACTCGTGCTTCTAGATTGGCAACCAGGTCCAACCCTGTGACACTATCTCCAGCGGAGATACTTTCCCTTGTTTGGTTTAATACAGCGGAGAGAGAGAGAGAGAAATTGATATTAGTAATATTATTAGTTATGCTTTATTGTAATACGTGATGTGAGCTTATGTAAAACACTATTTTAGTACTATCATGAACTTCTAAAATCCAGGGAATATAAAATTTAGCTATTTTTGGGAAAGAAAAGGGAAAAATATAATTGTTCTTCTTTCGTGTTCGAAGCGGATATTTTTTTGGTAGCCATAATAAAATGTCAGGATTCTTTGATGGGGTCAGGTGGAGTTAAAGTCTCTCAACAGATTTTTCTGGGAACAGAAATCTATGGGAAACAGGATACGACGTGTGCTGGCGATATCTCATTCGCCGAAGCTAACCCCTTCCGCAGATCGAGTGGGCGGAAAAGGATTTGATTGGCCGAGGGCTTCAAGTTGGATTGAAAAAGGTTATAAAAATCCGGACTCGGCGAGAAAAATCAGTTATTCAGTTGTTTTTAGAGTTAAGTTAGCTGAGTAGCTATCAGTCGAAATGTAACGACTGTGGAAAAAGGTTCCTAACTGGGGAGCCATGACTCACGGCTGGTCGCTCACCATAGAACTTATGGCTAAAGAGTTTATTTCGAATGAAGCTTGCCACCGATTAACTTAAAGAGTTTTTTTCTTTTTAATCACGGGAGAATCGAAAATTCTGATTTCTCGTTCGCTCTACTTCGGTAAACTCCGTTAAACTCAGATATGGACCTGAAAGGACTTTGTTATTTTAGAACTTGCATAGAGAACTGGCAGCCCTGATTATAGAGAATATGTGAAAAGACTTTAATAAAAATTTAATGAATACGCTAAAAGACTTTAGTGAAAATTTGAAGAGCTCTACTTTAACGAAATTTAGAAAAGACATTTCTAGTTAAGGATTGAAAGCTCTCGGATTTTTAAACTCTCTCTCTCTCTCTCTCTGTTGTAAACCAACATTCCAACAACTGTATTATCTGCTCCTGCGAAAAGAAAAAAAACATTGTTTTTTTTCTTTTTCATATAAAGACATTGTTCGTAACTCTCCAGGCGTGTTCGACCTTGTTCATTTATTTTATTATTATTTTTTTTTTTAGTGCCGTATTATTTTTTTTTAACCACAAGTGTGTGCACCAGTTTCCGGAGTGGCTCTAAAAAGCGATTACTAAAATTGCACGACGCGACCTCTGGAATCAATTCACAACGTGGGACAGTAGCGCTTTGTTGCAAGAGACGTCTTGTAAACCAGCTTTTGTGGCGACATCACGGACGAGATCGTCACGACCAGCAACAGCGACCGAACCAACCGGCCAGCCGGGTGGCAGGGTCACAACTGGGATTGTCACGACCGTCAACGAGAACGAGCGTCACATTAGACGGCTGGCCCCAGCCTGACGTGTTACACAATTGGTGCCGTCTCGACCAGGATTTGACCCGAGGGTTGCCAGCCGGGCGAACGTGTTTCACCCTTTTACCGTCAAAATAATCAAATGCAACTCCACTTCTACTCTAATAGCTTCTTTTCTCGCACTTCTCGATCTCCTTTCCGTATACAGGTTCCTAATAACTACAATCTCCAAAAGTTTAAGTCAATTGTCATATTCTATCTCCTTGATTCCAATCTTTCTCTTATCCTTTATTCGACAACCTCTGTACCTTGTTCTCTCTTTTTTCTTCTTTTTTCTCTGTTGATGTGTAAACTAATATTGTTACTAGTAGTTTCAAGTATATTAAATTTGCACAGCTTTTTTTTTTCTCTTGAAGGAAATTTCTGTTACCTGACTTACAATATCTATGTAGATTCATTGAGATGGAATTAGGATATTGTATGAATTTTATAATTATATAAATTTGTTTGTTTCTCTCTCTCTCTCTCTCTTTCTCTCACACACACACACACACACACGCACACATATAGGGTTTCTTTGTATGTAACAGATGATAATTTATCAAAGATGTAAAGAAATTATGATTGCCTAAATTTTTATGTGTTCGTATATTTTTCAAAACTATTTTAATATAAATAACATTAGCTACACACGAATGAAATTTGTGTAAACGTTGTCAACAAAAACCGTTTTTTAGTTAAATATACAATTAAATATTTTCTACGAAAAGGGCCGGAAAGTTTTTCAAATGCCTTATATAATGAGACGTTTGAACATTTTGTTGCACATGTTTAATATAATGATACAGTGATTCAAAATTTATACTTGACTCGTTTTGGAAAAAAATCATCAGAAATATATGTTTACTGCCTTTAATATAGAGGGCTGCTGAATTATTTGAGACCAAGTTTTTAATAGCGGTAACTTTTCCTTAACTTATTCTGATTCTCATTTCTTTTCAGATAAATTATGACAAACATCAAGTTAACACAGAAAATACGAAGACATGCCGCTGTTATCATTGCTTGAAAGGCAGAACATCGTCATTTAGAGATTCATAGCTTCTCGAAAACTGCACGGTCAGTTGTTGTTAAAGAGCTGGAAGCCGCTGACAGGAATTCTGTAGCAGTAGCCCTAAGTAAAATGCCTACTAAGGCTCCTAATACCATCTTCTTCTCTTCTTCCATGTGGTATCGGGCACGACAGTAAACTGATTGGGAGGTTGTGAGAAGCATGGAACCACCTCTTAATTGCTGTTGTTCCCAGGTCACCCTTGACCCGGAGTGATAGCACCTGTAAGGCCCCATCTATGGGCAAATAGTTAACCCTAAACGGAGGTTCAAAACACTACGAAAGTACAAAAATACACTTTTATAGAAATATGTACATAAAAATAGACTTTGAGAGAAAAATATACATTTTTGAAGGGAAAATTTTACCAACAAATCATTTTTGAAGAAAAAAATATTACCATAATACATTTATGGAGGAGAATGATACGGCAAAACATTTTTGAATACAAAACTAAAAGACATTTTCAGTTTTCTAAAATAAAAAATATATGAAAACAAAAGATTTTCATTAAAATCTGACTAAATCAACCTTCTCACTATGACTAAACATAAAACATACCTTAAAACCCCACCATTTTGGTATTAAATGACCTACAGAGGTTGATATCCTGTTAAACAAAACACAAGCAAAGAAATCTTCTATATGCCTTGTCCTTTCAAGACGTAGTCGATCATAGATTTCCTCGTCTCCCTATCTTTGGTGGCTTTCTCTTGTTACACCACGCAAACCCAGTTCTGCTACCCACCCGCTCAGGCCTGTCAAGTACGTTACACGCTGTTTCCCTTGTCTCTCTTTCCTTCTATCTGGCCTGTTAGTATCAGGTTCTCCAAGCCCTCCTTCCTCATTGCATGTCCCAGAAACTTTGGTTGTCTCTTCCTGATGTATTAATTTCTTTTTCGTTTCCATCCTTTCCAAAACCTCATCATTGCTCACATGTTTGGTCCATGATATCTGCAGCATCCTTCTGTAGAACCGCATTTCAGTTGCTTCAAGTTTTTCCTTCATCTTCGATGATATTGTCCATCATTCACCATCATGTTGAAGAACTGACATCACATAGCAATCCAGTACTCTCTTCTTTGTTTCTAGCAAAATTTTTCTGTCTCTTAATACTCTACTCAGCTTCTGGAATGCGTCCTTCGCCATGCCAATTCGCCTTCGGATCTCTTTGTTGCACCTTCTGTCTTCTGTTAGAACACTTCCCAAGTATATGTACGAAAGATGAAAAAAATTTTGATAAGCATCCCAGATTGGGGTGCTTATCAATCTGGGTAAAAAGCAATCGGATGTCTATCGTACTGATGAGCTGTGATACACACTCTGATTAAGCACTCTGGAAGAATAGCAGACTTTGAAAAACAGTAGCTACTTTAGCATCTACGCATCGTTCATTCAGCAATGAATTAGAACACTCTCAGCTTGGGCGTGTGTATAATGATAATGTACACGCTAAAAAGTTTGCCTCCTTCTACTGAGCTCAGAGTTAGAATCGCCGGCTGACGCCAATTCGGTCGGGTTTCAATCCTGGGTAAAAAGCAATCGGATGTCTAATCGTACTGATGATCTGTGATACAGCGAAAGAGATCTGTCTGCTGATGATTCTCTCTCTCTCTTTCTCTCTCTCTCTCTCTCTATATATATATATATATAAACTTATATAATAAATGGAACTTTGTGTGTGTGTTTGTGTGTGTGTCCGTTACCTATAGACTCCGAAACGGCTGAACCAATTTTCTTGAAAATTTACACAGTTGTACTATAAGCGTCTGCGAGTGTTCTTAGCTAGGTTTTGTGTCGAGGTACCCCCAATAAATATCGATAATCGAAAAAATCGAGTTGTAGAAGGAGTGGTCCGATTTTAATCAAATTTGATACACTCATAGACAAAGACATAATAAACGATATTCAGAAGTTTCAAGGTTGCAGTTCTTACAATAATGCAGAAAATTGATAATATATAATATATAAGGCAAGATGTTTGTGTGTGTGTCTGTTTATCTGTCTGTATGTCCTTTATACAAATCCACAATTTTTATCCGGTTCTCACCAATCTTCACACAAATATTCTTTAGACTGAGTCTGAGCTCCAGGACCATGGATTAGTTTTAAAGCTTTCATTACACCCGAGCAACGCCAGGCTATACTGCTAGTATATATATATATATATATATATATATATATATATATATATATATATATGTTTCGATAAATATGCGTATGTCTACACACAAAAGTACACATACAAATATAAATATTTCTGATGAAGTATAAAGTATAAATTAATTATTACATATTAACCTGCATCTACAGCACAAAGAGTTTCATGCGCTCAGCTTATAATAAGCACCTGGGACTCGCAGATAATATGAAATTCCGAGACATAAGATAATAAATATATTTCTTAATAACAGAAATAGGGTTCTTCCAACGAGAGATATTTGTATAGAATAAAAAATACGAGAAGCAGTGAACGCTCTGTTTAAAGTGTAGATTTATTGTTGTTGTTATTATTATTATTATTTATATTGCTTCTTGTATGATACATTAAATGTCCATAATAGTATTTGTGACGCTACACGTGTTTCTAGTCTACAGTTTACTCGGTTCAGGCGAATAAACTTGTGACTTCACTTATAGAGATCAGTTTATAGCGTTGAGTTGTGATGAGGTTTAATACCAAGATTGTTGTTTTTTATTTTTTTAGTAGTTTACTGTTTCCGGTTGACTTCCTTGCATTCACTTACGCACAAATACTCTTGGGAAAAGTATTAATCTGTCTCTTCCCCCTAGTTATGAGTTAATAACAGGACAAACTGGGTTCTATAGCCTTGGTTGGAAACCAGTCTACCGTGGAAACAATGGCAACCGACTGCGGGATAATCTTCTGCCCAGTCAGACATGTCTCTTTCGGGACATGATCGCCCAGGCGTGTATCACGTATGGTACTTAACTGACGGACTGATTAAAAGATATTTTAAAAATCAAATTTTCTGTAACCTGTTACTCTTTCTCATAATTTCCTTTGATGTAACTCCTTGCACAACAGTGGCAGTAAATTCCTTGCTTGGGGCGATATGATTATAATATATAGCCATATGAATTAATAAATTACATAGAGGAATACACATCCATGAAAAATATTATATATATATATATAGCCATATGAATTAATAAATTACATAGAGGATTACACATCCATAAAAAATATTATATATATATATATATAGCCATATGAATTAATAAATTACATAGAGGATTACACATCCATAAAAAATATATATATATATATATATATATATATATATATATATATATATATATACTCAAAATAATAACTAAATAGACTCTGTAAGTATTTAGGTTGTAAATTTATACTAAGATAAACCTTTAGAAAAACCACTAACAAACAGAACCTAATTCCGTTACAATCCGGTGCACTAAGGCGTCGGATAAAAGGGGAGAAAAAAAGAAATCCGCGGAATAAGGACAAGACATACGATACTCCGCAGTAAAGAAAAAAAAAAACAAACGGAACCAACCACAAGAAAAAGAAAAAGAAAAAGTGCTCGATACAAAGTACAAACGATATACGATTTTTCTTTTTCTTTTTCTTGTGGTTGGTTCCGTTTGTTTTTTTTTTCTTTACTGCGGAGTATCGTATGTCTTGTCCTTATTCCGCGGATTTCTTTTTTTTCTCCCCTTTTATCCGACGCCTTAGTGCACCGGATTGTAACGGAATTAGGTTCTGTTTGTTAGTGGTTTTTCTAAAGGTTTATCTTAGTATAAATTTACAACCTAAATACTTACAGAGTCTATTTAGTTATTATTTTGAGTATTATAAGCTCTGGGTTTACCTATCGAGCACTTTTTACTGTACTACAATGGAACAAATAAGATTAGACTGTTCACTTAAGGATATACCTGTACCTAAAAAACATAGTTATGAATTACAATTACTCCATAAAATTGAAGCTTTCATAGTTAGATTAAGATGGAGAGCTTTCTTTTTTTACATAGTTTGAACGCTAACGAGAATTTCAAAGATTATGGATTTAAAACGTATAAACACCCGCCTTATTGTAAGCAATTGGAAAATTTTGAAAAGGACCTTATTGGATTAATTAGGAAAATTAAATATAGGAATATAGTGCAAAATAATTTCCAGCAACAACTTAAAAACACTTTAAAGTCGTGTAGTAAAAAGAGTGATATTTATATAAGAGGTGATAAGTCGAGTAATATATATTCTATGTCTAAAACGCAATATAATAGTGAATTAAAAAATTCTGTGACCAAGCATTATAAAAAAATAGCACCTGATATTATTTCTAATTTGAATAAGGAGGCTACTTCATTAGTAGCTAAATTTAATCTACTCAATAGGGTGGAAAAATTAACCCTAAAAAATTGTTTTTTAACGGTTAAAGATCATAAAAGTTCGTTCCCTAACCACCCTGAATTCAGACTTCTTAACCCCACTAAAACAGAACTCGGAAAAATAAGTAAGATTATTATCCAAAAGATCTGTAAGAATTTAAGAATGTTCCTCAATATTAACCAGTGGAAGTCTACAGGCGATTGTATTAAGTGGTTTAAAACTCTAAAAATTAATAAGAAATCTGCCTTTGTTAAATACGATATTAAAGACTTCTACCCCTCTATAACGGCTGAGCTACTTTCTGTGGCCTTATCATTAGCTAAAGAATATAATGATATCACTGAAGCAGAATTAGAGATAATTTGGCACTGCCGTAAAACCCTTTTATACTACAATGATGAAATATGGGTAAAAAAACTGATGCCCAGGGATTTGATAATCCTATGGGGGCATATGATGGTGCGGAGGTGGCGGAGCTGACCGGTTGCTTACTGCTTCATAAACTAAACGCTATTATAGATTTATAGGTTTATACCGGGATGATGGCTTAATTATAGTAGATTACTGTACACCTAAAATAGGTGAAAAAATTAGAAAGGATTTACAAAAATTTTTTAAATCATACGGTTTCGATATTGAAATAGAGTATAACATTAAGATCGTTAACTATCTGGATATTACGTCAAATTTAAATAATGGATATATAACACCTTACATTAAAAATAACTACATCCCTAAATATGTTAACAAGAGTTCTAACCACCCAGCCCATATACTTAAGAGTATTCCTAATGGTATATCATATAGATTGTCCACCAATTCATCTAATGGTGAAATTTTTGATAAATATAAGAAAATTTACCAGTCTGCACTTATAAAAAGTGGACATTCCCAGGCCCTCAAATTTCTAAACCAAAATAGCGATAAAAGCAAAAATAACAATAGATCCAGAAACATAATATGGTTTAACCCCCCCTTTAACAAGGAAGTTAAATCTAAAATTGGTAAAATGTTCTTCAATCTTATAGATAAACATTTTAGTCATGATAGCCAACTTAAAAAAATATTTAACAGAAACACAATTAAACTCAGTTACTCTTGTTTGCCGAATATTGGCAAAATCATTAATAATAGTAACAAAAGAAAACTGAAAAATAGTACTACTATTAAAGACACTACTAATAATAATTGTAATTGTAAAATAAAAACTGAGTGCCCCATTAGAGGTAATTGTAACCAATTCAATGTAGTCTATAGGGTTAAAGTTTATAAAAACGAGAATGATAAACACCTTAAAACGTACATAGGGGCTACACATGATTCGTTTAAAATTAGGTTTTATAATCATAAGACCTCATTTAAAAATGAGAAGTATAGACACAGTACGACCTTATCTAATTATATATGGGACATAAAAACTAAAACTAAAAAAGACCCCATATTGAAATGGGAAATAATAAAAAAATGTTCCGATTACAATAAAGGCAGTAAATTCTGTAATTTATGTGGTGAGGAAAAATTAGCGATAGCCGTGTTCGAACCCGCCCATAATCTGCTTAATGCTAAAACAGAAATCCTAAACAAATGTAAATTTCATAAGCTTAAATTCCTTGCTTAGTGTGTTAGCGTATGTTATATTTTTTTTTTTTTTACGAGTTTATTTTTTCGAGTTTATTTTATATATTGATTTATTTATTTATTTATTTATTGGTCTTTTTTTTTCCTTACCCCCCCCCCCTTTTTTTGGTGCTGGTATGGTTCGTCCTTGTCTTGGTGGTTGTCTATTTATTTGGTTAATCTTTAGTTTTGCCTTTACCCTGACGAGCCGTAGTGTGAAACCGCGGTAGGTTTTGACTAGCTTGAGATTCTTTGTGTATATATATATATATATATATATATATATAGCCATATGAATTAATAAATTACATAGAGGAATACACATCCATAAAAAATATTATATATATATATGTTATCCTACGTTTAAAGCACAATCAACATGTGCTTATTATGAACTGTCCATTTTTCTATTTAATTTTAATTTTGGGTACTAGCGTTGCTTCATGTCATTATAAATCTGGAGTGACATTTTTCATTTATTAAATGTATAATTCAATTAATTTTATACCTAAACCCAAAAATGAAATACGAAACTAAATTCATAGGTGTTAAAAAAGGAAAAGATATAACTGTAGTGGGGTTGGTGGGCGATTTATTTATGATAAGTTAAAGGGGAGGTCACTTTTATTTGTTTATATATAACACCCTTAATAATAGAATAACCGAAAGTGATCGATTATATAGAATATTTGGACATTTTTACACACATTACCTCCAGAAAAGAAATCAATTTTCCGAATGCAAGATACAAATATATTCCGGAGCTTGACGATAAACTAAAATCAGGCAGCAAGCTAGCTGATTAGAAGGTTTTAAGGAGCGTAGAAACACCTCTTAACTGCTGTTGTTCCCAGGCCCATCTTGACTAGTAGTGGTAGCACCCGTTAGGATCCTAGCTGTGGGAAAATATTGACCACCCACACACAAAAAACAGTATATTTTCATGATAAAATGACCAATTATACACTTGTAAAATGACCAACAACATATTTCATAGCAAAATGATAGTGAATACAACACTAAAAATGTATAAAAACACATTTTATAGCAAAATTACCAACAAAGTATTTTATAATGAAAGCATAACATTGCGTTCAAAATATTTAAATTTTGGTATTAAATGAGCTATAGGGATGTTGATATGCCATTAAACTAAACCAACCAACCAACCAACAAAAAACATATATTCGCAAAAAAATGACAAACCATAAGCATCTGTAGTTGAAGTCATAAAATTGCGTTCAAAATATTTAGATTTCAACATTAAATAACCCAGAAAGATGTTGATATGCCGCTAAGCAAAATCACCAGTTATGCCCAGTTATAGGGTAGGTATGGATGGAATAAAATTCCGTATCCAAAAAATAATATTTTTAAAAAAGAGCTCAATACAAAGTAGAGCTAATAATATTTATTTAGAATTTATAACATAAATGTGTTATAATATCACTACAAAAGTAGTTATTTTGTTTCGACACTATTAGGAGTTTTGTGCGCAAACGTCCGAGTCGTGCTATAGACATAGGATAATATGTATATTTATTAATATATACTTAATAGCTTTATACTGTCTCTTTAACACCAGAAATACTGTTTCATTAACACCAGAAATATATTTAAATATGTGCGTTTACTTACGTATATATTCATATCTATCTATCTATCTATCTATCTATCTATCTATCTATCTATCTGATGTATTTGGGTAGCAATCTCTCTTTAATGCAGCTTTCATTTAAAAATGACGGACAAGGTGTAATGTTTTTGACGCAATTATTAATGTGATCTTATGATTTTTTAAAGACATAAATTATATAAGAATTAAAACTTAACCATCACACCTTGTCAGTCATTTTAATAATATATATATATATATATATATATATATATATATATACTAAGCACATACACAGTACTACTTCCGAAAAGTAGGGGTTAAATTTCATACTACATTCGTTTTGCGCGCCATTTTTCAAGTTCTCCGTATCTTCAGTGGCACAATGTCTGCGTGTTCGCGCGCGCACACACACACACACACACACACACACACACACACACACACACATATATATATATATATATATATATATATATATATATATATTATTTCACTTAAATGGTAATAGCCGATGCAATATGTCCACTGTATCCCATGACAGAATTCATTGAATGACAAATGGAAAAATTAGAGCGGCCGGAAATTCTATGAATGTTGGGAAATAAGTCATTTTAATTTCGGGCCATCGTAGAACAACCTGGAAAAGGATGTAGACGCAAATAGCGAGAGGCAAATAAATAAATACAGAAAGACAGAAAAAAAGAAAGAAAGAAAGAGCGAAAGAAGGAAAGACAAAGATAAAGAAAAACATTAAGAAAGAAAGAATTAAAAAGAAAGAAAAATAACGAAGATTAAGAAATATCAGGCTTCAGATAAATAAAAATAGATAGATGAACAGATTTAGATAGACAAGAAGAGGCTGCGATAGATAGATAGATAGATAGATAGATAGATAGATAGATAGATCTGAACAGACTGAGATAGATAGATAGATAGATAGATAGATAGATAGATAGATTGATTGGAAATTTTACGAAATTCGTTACGAAATAGATTAACTCCGACATATTTTTAATTTATTTGTTCAAACATTATTTTTAATGGATACTCGTATTTGAGTAGATGTTCTGTTTTGTTTTTAATAATTAAACAGTATATTTGTTTATGTCTACCGTCCTGAATAATCGAGAAATCTTGTTGCATCCTCCGGCAGGTTTCGAACCTGTGCCCTCTAGGAGAAACCATTATTAGGTCTGACATATTTAGTAGAAAAGACAGAGGGCCGCCAAGTCACGTCGGTGAGAAAGGGACTGAGGTCGAGATGGCAGGTCAGGATCAATTATATTTGCGATCGTTCTTTGAATTTTGTCAGGAATTCTAAGATATACAGCAGGAGTCCAGGCGAGATAATGGAATAGTATTCAATTCACAGATGAATGGTAGATTTATAAATGTGCAAAATGGATTCTGCCGAGAAAGATTTTTTGACACGACAAAGTGACCCAACATTCCTTGCAGTAAATGAACTCGATGAAGTCCCTTCACGTACGTGAGACCAAGATGGTGCAATATGTTGCTCTTTTGAAATCTTGAGTCAGCCATCTGATGGCAGGCAGAAAAGGTTCTCTGTGATGGTTAAATGAAAGCAGTTTTGTTTTGAAGGTATTAAAGTTTACAAGCCATTTCTTGCCCCAGTTAACCACTGATTGGAGAATCTTTTTGCGAGCAGCAGCCAGGTTTACTTTATCAGATTGGATGAATTTGCTATTGAGGCATGAGTAAATGGTATTATCACCTGCATCAATACATATTTGATAACTGATTACTCGGAAGGTTGTTGATGAAGTTCAGAAACAGCGGATGACCCAGGATAGAGCCTTGGAGATATCTAGAAGCGAATCCGTTCAAAACGACCTCCATTTCATGATTTGATAGGAATGATTGGAGTAAATTTGTCCCGTGGCACCGTATTCGTGCAGCTTACGTAGAAGGTCAGCGTGCCAAATCCTGTTCAATGGTTCCGATATATCTAGAGTCACAGCTCAAGTTTCGCCGTTCTCATTTTGAGTTTATATATAAATTCAGTGATGGTCTTTAACACGTAGACTTGGCCAAACAGAAGCTATTTTTTGGTTCGCGAGGAGGTCGCGAGAAATAAGATGCTTAACGAATTCAGTAGTGATTAGTATCTTGAATACTTTGCCAAAATTCTATAAAAGACTAAAAGGGGGTTATTTGAGTGACCAGAGTGTTCTCCTGGGTTTGGATTTCAGCTAAGTCAGTGATAAATTGATTGATCCAACGGGAATTGAGGTTAGTGCATTCACCGAACACATAGGGTGTAGAGAGATGGCGTTATCTTGATTATCAAAGATACTATCTAACGCACATAAATCATGAGAGAAAGAATAGATAGCTGACTGAGTTTAGTAAAGAAAGACGGTGGTACTTGTAAGAATGGTCTAGAAACTAAAGAGAGAGTTTCTGAATCAGCAGGAGATGTTCCCGAACATAAACTCCATGTCATGCATGTGGACAAAAAGGTCCATCTTAAAGAAAAAAGATAATCAGAAATCGAGAATTCAGGGAAGCGAATCGACGAATTAAGATTGGTTTCGCTGACAGAGAATGTTCAGAGAGGAATGATGCCATACTGTATAATTTGGTACGAATGCGACGAATGTTGGAAACAGAAAAGTTGAGGGGTTTAGGCTATTGTGTATTATTTAGGTTAGGAAATTTTCAAGAATAGTAGTAGCTCTCGGTCATTTAAGGTGCGGGCTGGGCATTGACATAGACACCAACAGCCTCAGGGTTTCCCACCGGGAATGTTTTAGGAACGCCTTTCCATGAGAACCATGGCATTGCAAGAACCTCGATATTACGCGTCTGTTGTTCAAAGCAGCCTTTCTAAACGCTACGCAAGTGTTCGGGCTTCTAACTACCAATCAGAGAGACGAAACCAGTAAACTGCCAATCCGACAGATTAATGTCGTTGATAAAGGAAAAATGGTATTCCCCAAAATTGCGATTTTTAACATCTTTCTCATCATGCTTTCATTTGGTCAAAAAGTCCTTCTAATATAGAATAAATATTACAAGAAATGCCCATAAAATTTTCAGTTTTCCTATTATCAGTTCTAAAGACGAGTTCTAAAGACGAGTTCTAAATCAATAAAATATCTGTAGAAATGTCTCTTATATATATATATATATATTCGACCAGCCAATAATAAGAAGAGACTAGCATGGAGGAAGATAGATAGCACAAAAACTGGACACCAGAACAGTTCATTTGATGCAAATGTTATTTTGCAGTATTAACGAAAGAACCATTCTATTTTCATTTAGAATTATCCATTTGACAATAAATACTAGAAATAGTATGAAATATAACATTTTTTAAAACTGGGTTGACCTAATAATTATGGCCGTTAGTATGTATATATATATATATATATATATATATATATATATATATATATTTAATCGTATCACCCCGAGCAAGGCGGTAACGCCACTGATGTGCAGGGGGCTACGTAACAGTGAAAAGATTGGAAAATTCCTTTATCGCACCGTTAAATATTTAAGCTTAACATCATCTCACCCTTTTTTACACCCAATGGTATGTAGGGCAGTAACTTTTAGTTACTGTTTCCGTAACAATCTGTTTTTTATGGGGCAGGGTTGTTAGTCCTGCGCCCAACCCCCAACTTAAGTGTCCATAATGGCATTGTGAGACTAAAGCTGACTCTCTTCAGCAGATTAACTTGTGACTTTACATATTGAGGCCCGTTTGATTTTCTAATGGCCAAGATATACTGTATATATAGATAAATGGAGAGCAGGCCAGAAAATTCATATGCATGTGTGTTGTCTTTTTTCCGTCATATATATATATATATATATATATATATATATATATATATAGTGTAATGGTTGTTACAATGTTTTTAAATTCATAGTATCACTACACAAAAACTTTCTCATGTTTCGAAGCCAGCCCATTATGTTTTGGCTTCATCCTCAGGCGATTCTTTTTAGAAATGAAAAATATCTAGTTGAAAAAGCCAGTTTATTTGTGTTGGAGTTGTTATTTTTGGGTGTTAGAGGGGTTGGTCTGTATTTTGAGTTCCGTTGACCTTTTTCCGGTCTTAGGGTTAAGTGTTTGTTTTTGGCAGAGTTCATGATAGGTTAATCTATTAATCTTGAAAGGGCTGGCGCTGCTGGCGCCTAGCGTGTTGTTATTTGGTTTAGGGTTTGGTAGGTGTTGTTTTGTTTTGGGGTTGGTTTCTCCTTAATTTAATGTATGTTATTTTGTATTGGGGTGTGTGCTTTTTCTTGTTTTTTTTATTTTTTGTTTTTTATAAAATATATTTTTTATAAAATATATCTGCATATATATACATATATATATATATATATATATATATATATATATATATAAATTAGAGAAAACTTTCAAAATTCAAAGGTGTCGGATGCACATTTCGACATGTTTTGTTCCAAATAGAGAAGGCCCTGGGGTAAAGGGGGATGGGCAAGTTTAACAACGGTCAAGAATTGAGAGTTCCCTTAAGGTCAGGGAAGTGGGATTTTTTTCATAAGTTGGGGAATTAGGTTTAACAAAACATAACAGGACAGAGCTGGTAGTGGTGGAGATTACAGGGTGTATAGAGACAAGAGATAGACGGGGTATCAAATATCAAATGGTAGAGGCTAGTGAATGTTTACAGGGGTTTGAAACAGTATATTTAGGAGGGGAAGGAATAGATTTAAATGTAAGATCTTAAAATTTTTTAATTAGGTTTATCCATTACAGGAAGTCATGAATTTAAAGTTATTAAAGAAATATATATATATATATATATATATATATATATATGTGTGTGTGTGTGTGTGTGTGTGTGTGTGTGTGTGTGTGTGTGTTAACAAAGGAAAAATGGGTTTGGTAAAGGAGTCCATATTTTATAAAGATAGACAACTAAAGGAGTTAAATTACTTTTTTATGGTTAAGATTTTGAGCTGTTTGAAGAGGTGTATTTAAGGGGGAAGGAATGGGTTTCAATATAAGATCTTTAAAAATTTCTATTTAAGTTTATTTAATTAAACCTTTTAGCTAAAGGCTAAATGTGAGCTAAAGGCCAATTACAGGAAGTTATCAGTTTAAAAATTATTAGAGAAAAAAAAATATATATGCGTTAACCAAGGAAAAAAGGGGTTTAGTAAAGAATCCATATTTTATAAAGATAGGCAATTAAAGGAGATTGGGATAGGAAGTAAGGGGGTTTAAAATACTTTTTAAGGTTAACGTTAAAGTAAAATTAAGATTAAAATTCAAATTGAATCCATTTATTTCATTTATATTCTAACATCTAGCAAACGGGGATTTAAATTCTAAATTTAAGTATTCAAAAGATTTGCCTTGTGGCGGCACTTACTGATGAATTCCTTTTTAAGATTCAGTAGCCGGTGTTGGTGCGGGTATTTTAATATTGAAATTTTTTCCAGTAAACATAGACAGCACCTATCACGAAAATTCCTCGGAATACGGGCTGAACCTCCTAGTTTCCAGCTAATATATATATATATATATATATATATATATATATATATTGTATATATATATATATATATAATGTAACTATGTTCAACACTTCTAAAGTACATTTTTCAGGTTTAGGTTCCTCTGACCAACGTATATGTGAATTAGATGGAAGGTATGCATACATTCATATATATATATATATATATATATATACAATTTATTTGTTTGAACATTATTTTTAATCGGTAAGTAAATATTCTGCTTTTAATCAAACAGTATATTTATATATTTATTTCTACCGGCTTGATTATTTAAATTAAATATGTCGGTCGTTAAAACCATTTTGTTAATCTTCGGGACTTCCCGTAACACACACACACACACACACACACACACACACACACACACACACACACACACACACATATATATATATATATATATATGTATATTTATTGTTAAATCTAACAGACAATGAATGTATGTTATGTTTAATCATGAGCCGTTCTAAACATCGTATTTTGGCTTTAATTTCTGCTGGAAATAGAGACAAAGGTTGTCCAACATTTGGATATTTTTATTTTGCTGGTTGTAATATATATATTATCATTTTAAATGCTATTTTTAGTGGATACTCATATTTGAGTAGACGCTCCGTTTGTTTATTAAAGTATAAATTATTTTTGTTTTCGTCTACCGGCTAGAATATTCAACAAATCTTATTAAAAGAAAAGATGGGCTTTCCAGCAAGATTCGAACCTGCCCCTAATTTAGAAAAGTTATGCTTTAGACCAACATAATTAGAAAGTGTTTCACTAATCAAGTAAAGTAGGAAATCAATTAAGAATTTTTCTTCTTATAACTGAATCATTCATTCACTTTATATATATTCCGTCTTCGGTTCAATAACCATAAAAAAATCAAAACAACAACAATTTTCCTGTTGCTGCACACTTCAACCAAGCGTTCCCTAGCATTGATGATATCAGATGCGTGCTTTTAGCGTCTTCATTCAACAGCCGACAAGATGCAAATCGGAGTTGAAATATATTTTCAAAATAAAATCACACATTGAGGGATTAAACATGGAATTGTGCTTACTCAGAGTATATATTTTACACAAGCTGACCTCTGAACACCAACAACATTCCCTGGAGAGTAAGTCCCATTTCCTTATTTATTCCTTGTCTCGTTGAAAAAGGACACACTCGTGTTCGAAAATTCAGTCTTTAAAATCTTTCCCTTTGTGCTTCAATTTAGTCAAAAGGCTAATATAAAATAAATATTATCAATCTTATTGCCAATATTGTTATCATTTTCTTGGCGTTTTATTCCTTAATTTTTATTAACTGGCCTACTTTAATCTACTTTAATCGGTATCACCTCATATCAGGTCGTAAATCCTTTAAGACACAAGAATTGGGATAAAAAATTGGGGACAGAATAATTAATAATGACCGGAAAGAGAAAAGAGTAATCAGCATAGCGATTGACATTGCATTTAAATTTTTGCAGATTATAGTTGGCTGGAAAATACAGAGCCAAAAGAAGTTCTACAGGCGATAACTTCGAAAGAAGAAACTGTTAGCATAGAACTTACGGCTACATCTAGCCAGCTCAACTGTAAATTGATGAGATCTCGGCTGTGCTTAAATGAAAAAAAGTCTAGATTCCATAGAGCAGAGCTTATCCGAATAATTGCCATGAAAGTATTTATAGAAAAGACACAGAGAGGCAACCCTACGGCTGCGGAAAAGTGGCTGAAGCCGAGCCACCAGGTTAAGACTAATAATATTGCTAATTCTTCTTTGGATCTTATCAAGGAGATCAAGGTAAATAGCAGGGGCACCAGACCATATGCAGCAGCAATATTGTAAGCATAGGCGAGTGAGAAACTTATAGGTATGTCAGATAGTTTCTAGAGGAAATAATTGTCTAGCTAGACTCAGAGAATATTTTGAGGACCCTAGAAGTTATGCCTGGATTCGTAATCGGAGGCCACAATTTAAACAACTTAAGGTACGCAGATGATACAGTGCTGATAGCAGACACAGAAAGGAAAGTACAAGACCCCCTACAGAAGGTAGCAGAAGAGAGTAACAAGAAAGGATTAGAAATAAACTGCACGAAAACCGAATGCATGGTCATCAGTAAAAAGGGTAGCCCGATATGCCAAATACAGGTCGTGAATACAATAATTTAAATACCTGGGAAGCGTTATAACAGAAGACGGAAAGTGCGACACAGAGATCCGAAGGCGAATTGGCATGGCGAAGGAAGCATTCCAGAACTTGAGTAAAGTATTAAGAAACAGGACAATTTCGCTAGAAACTAGAAAGAGAGTACTGGATTGCTGCGTGATGTCCGTCCTTCAATATGGCAGTGAATGCTGGACAATACCATCAAAGATGAAAGAAAAACTTTGAAGCAACTGAAATGTGGTGTTACAGAAGGATGCTGCGAATATCATGAATCGAGCGTGTGGTCTTGGAAATGATGAGGTCTTGGAAATGATGGAAACAAAAAGGAATTTAATACTGAGCATCAGGAAAAGACAGCTGAAGTTTCTGGGACACGCAATGATGAAGGAGGGCTTGGAGAATCTGATACTAATAGGCCAGAGAGAGAGAAAAAGAGACAGGGGAAAGCAACGGATAATATATTTGAAGGACCTAATCAGGTGGATGGCGGAACGAGGATTACATGGTGTAACAGGAGAAGGCGTGCTAAGGGCCACCAGGGATAGGGAAACGTGGAAGGCCATGATCGCCTACGTCCTGAAGGGAAAAGGCACATAGAAGAAGAAGAAGACTCAGAGAACCGACTTTTTTAGCAGCTGATCTAGCAATGGATTTAATATAATCTTTTCACTTCATGTCAGCTGAGAAAGTTAATGCGAGAAAGACTTGCGTCTTTCCAGACAGGTGATAGTGCTTGAAGATTAATAGAAACATTGTTTAATTTTTCTAATAATAAAAATGTACGAAGCAAATAAATAATTTACTTAACCAAAATATTAATAAAAAAATTCATAGAAAAACAAATTAATAGATCAAATGAATATTTCATGCTATATCTAATTCCCACTGACGATGACAAGTCAATTGAATACGCACGATTTATCTCCCCTTTGTTTTGCATTTCCGCCACAGTGGCATATGAATAAGTTAACAGCATGGCGTATACGTGGGACACAGGTGGGCGGATACCCCTATCCCTAGTGACACGACTCAAGATACTCGCTTGCCCTCCTCTATCCCCAGGACCTTTTCGTGTCTCATCCATCTTCGAGTGTCTGTCCGAAGTAGAAACAAGAGATGGCCAACTTTTATGCTATTGACAAACTGTTTCAAAATATTTACACCAAACGACCAAATATCCGTTAATATGGCGGTCTTATTAGTTTTTTAAAGGTTTTTTTTATTTTA
>JBBBDQ010032673.1:1080000-1295000 GCA_037127315.1 Ascarosepion bandense
GTATAACTTTATTTGTATTTGTGATAGAAATAATCTGTAAAAATGCTTTAAAGTTTAATGTGCCTAATTTTAAGTATAGTTATTGAATAATTCTTTACCACAAAATTTGCAACAATTTTTACTAAAGTATACAGATGGATTGGAAGGCGTGGACCATTTTATTGGCCAGACTTGACTCCATTAGACTTTTTATGGGAACACGTGAAAACAATTTTGTATGCAACCAAACCTAGTTCATTAGAAGATTTGAAACCTAAAATAACTAATGTGATTTCAGTCATTACTGTAAATCAGTTGGCAAATGTTTTCCGTGAACTGGAAAATCGTATTACCCATTGTATTGCTAATGATGGAGGACATGTGGAAACTTAAATAAAATTTCAATAAAACCTTAAAAAAATATAGATTTACTTTTTTCTAATCCTTTTTACAAATTAATTTTATCGCAAATACAAATAAAGTTATAATTTATTAAGTGCACACGAACGTTATTGACACCCTGTAATTTTATATATATATATATATATATATATATATATATAGAGAGAGAGAGAGAGAGATATGCGAACAGATTATCAGCGTTCGAATTTTAGTTGAATTCGTTCTAGTCACACATGCACAAATACCATGTGGAAAAGGTTTTCACCCGTCGCTTCTCCCTTCAACTCTGGGTTAAATAGCTGAACAAATTGTGTTCTATAGCCTTAATTGGCAAATAGTGTACCGCAGAAAGTAATGCCAATTTAATACGGGAAAATCTCCTGCCTTGTCAGTCATGTTTCTTTCGAGATATGACCGTGTATCACGTATGACACTTAATTGACTGAACTATCAAATTAGACAATTTTATTATAAACTCGAGTTTTCAAGATATGATTAAAAATCAAGTGCATTTCAACTACAAGATTCAATTGCACTAAAACTAATAATCTTCCTTTAAGCGGCGTGCCCCTTCAGGACGTAGGCGATCGTGGCCTTTCACATCTTTCTGTCCCTAATTGCTCTTTATACCATGTGTCATTTATTGTTCGAAACCCAGCTCTGCCATACATGTGTTTAAGCCAATCAAGTATGTCAAGAGCTGTTTTCCCCTTTTTCTCTTTTCCGCTATCCGCCCTGTGAGTATCAGATTCTCCAAGCCCTCCTTCCTCATTACTTGTCCCAGAAACTTCAGCTGTCTCTTCCTGATATTAAGTATATGTTTCCTTTTCGTTTCCATTATCTCCAAAACCTCGTCGTTGCTCACAGGTTCAGTCCATGGTATCCTCGACATCTTTTTGCAGAACCACTTGTTTGTTGCTTCGAGTCTCTCTTTCATCTTTGAAGAAATTGTCGAGCATTCGCTGTCATGTAGGAAAACAGATATTACATAACAGTCCTTTCTTTGTTTCTAACGAAATTTCAATTCATATTAAACCTTTTGATAAAAATACAAATTTAAGATTTATAATCCTCTGTATTCTAATAAAGACCATTGTATATTTGCTTGTATATATTTATGAAGCCTTCTAGAACTTTACGAAACTTTTTAGAACTTACTTTTTTATTTGTAAGTTTGTATGTAATGCTATATATATATATATGAAGGAAAAATACGTAAGTACTATCCAGTTGCATCAAATTGAAAATAAAGCTTCTGGGATATAATATTTTGATTTTTTATCCTCTTTTCGTATATGGCAAAACCGAATTTTCGGTTTGGGGTGATTTTTCAAGAATTATAATACATATATATATATATATATATATATATATATATATATATATATGTGTGTGTGTGTGTGTGTGTGTGTGTGTGTGTGTGTGTATTACTACTAAACAAATCAAATTCTAAAAGGCTTGTAGAATTCTAGAAGATTCCATAAAGTTATGCTACAAATATACTTATATACGATTTTAGAAATTTCGTGTTGAAGGTGATATTAAAAAAATAAACTCTACGAAACTCTTCTTTATTATTTTATTTTATTAAAAGTTTTCGAATCATAATACAGGAAATGAATTATTTTACAAAAACTCATAACCCTAATATATATATATATATATATATATATATATATATATATATATACATACATATGTATATGCTTGTTTGGGTTAAATTATTAAATATATATATATATATATATATATATATATATATATATATATGTGTGTGTGTGTGTGTGTGTGTGTGTGTGTGTGTGTGTGGTAAATTAATGATAAAATAGAAAAATCCTATGTAACACATTTCGTCCTTGAAAAGGGCTTCTTCAGACACACCCGTCACAGACCATGTACACACATAGACGAGTACACACGCATAGACGGAATTGTAGTGTTTGTGACAGTGACACTTGTAGGGACATCCACTAAAAAAAAAAAAAAAAAAAAAAAAAAAGAAAGAAGAAAAAAATCTGACAAACAGAAGACCTCACTTCGGCCGGCTGCTGTCTAATTTCATGCTCGGTTGATTACTTTTGTTCAAACGCGCCCAGGTGTAACCCGGGCTTTGTCCCCAGTTTTATTGGGGGCCACTTGAACGATCCGGGAAACACGAATTGGCAGTCCTAAGAACATTTCGTAGCAAACAAGACTCACAGTGATTCTTTTGTTGTATTAAGAGATCGACTAAGTTGTTTCGAATAGACAAGTTCATAAGGAAAAATCCGGATAATGACACTGTAAATTGGCCCTGGTCTCTGTCGAGAGGACTTAAGCAGGAAATATAGGGAGTTTTAGTGTGTGTGTGAGTGTGTGTGTGTGTGAGAGAGAGAGAGAGTGAGAGAGAGTGAGTGAGTGTATGAGTGAAAGGAAGTTTGAAAGAGAAAGAGAGAGAGAGAGAGAATGAAAGAGAAAAAAGAGAGATATAAAGAGAATGCGAGGGAGTAAAAGAGAAATGTGAGCGTTGAGAAATGTTTACTTGAACTGGAAGTAAAAACACGTATTGTAAAGTTGAAGAGAAAAAGAAGAAAAAAGATAAAATAGAGAAAAGGGTAGACATTATTAAAAACTAAGGAGGTAAAGAGAAAGAAGAAAATATGTGCAATAAAAAAATTAGGGAAAATTCAAAATAGATGAAACAAGCCAGTAATAATAAAAACATAAATGAAGCAAATAAAATAAAAATTATAGGAAAAGCAAAAGAAATAATACAAAATTAATGAGCCGATATAGAAGAAAAAAAGAAGGTGGAAGTTAAAAAAATTGGATTAAGTCGATTAAAATGTTACCTTAACATAGTAATAATAAAAAAAAACAACTTCTTAAAGGAGGTACTTTAATAAATAGATCTATCTATCTATCTATAAAGTCTATCTATCTATCTATCTATCTATCTCATTCTGTTCATATCTATCTATCTATCTATCTATCTATCTATCTATCTATCTATCTATCTATCTCATTCTGTTCATATCTATCTATCTATCTATCTATCTATCTATCTATCTATCTATCTATCTCATTCTGTTCATATCTATCTATCTATCTATCTATCTATCTATCTATCTATCTATCTATCTAAGGAGTTATTTTAATTAACTATGTATCTATTTTGGTCTGTGCTCTATCTATCTATCTATCTATCTATCTATCTATCTATCTATCTATCTATCTATCTATCTATCCTGTTCATCTATCTATCTATCTATCTATCTATCTATCTATCTATCTATCTATCTATCTCATTCTGTTCATATCTATCTATCTATCTCATTCTGTTCATATCTATCTATCTATCTATCTATCTATCTATCTATCTATATCTTTCTCTCATTCTGTTCATATCTATCTATCTATCTATCTATCTATCTATCTATCTATCTATCTATCTCATTCTGTTCATATCTATCTATCTATCTATCTATCTATCTAAGGAGTTATTTTAATTAACTATGTATCTATTTTGGTCTGTGATCTATCTATCTATCTATCTATCTATCTATCTATCTATCTATCTATCTATCTATCTATCTATCTATCTACGCCAAGTGACTTTTAGCTGCGATGTCACTAATATCTCGTGTACTCGTTTAATGTTCTAGAATTATAGTGGGTTATCCGTTCTAGTAAAGAGTAGTTATGTGTTGTTGCAGATTAACTGAATTTGGCCTCGTTGTATTTAGCCCACTGTAAGTTATAAGAAGGGATTATAAAACACGAAAAGCAAATTGAGTATAGAAGCAACATTTTATATATACACATATTAATTAAGGTTTTGACAAAGTAATCCTTTTAGGATGGGTCCAACGGACGTTAAAAGTTCATGGCAATAAAATGCTGAAAAGAGAATTTGTGCGCATGAATGTGGGAGCGTTATAAATTAGGAATGTCTTTGATGTATCCGCTCCTTTGGTCTGTAAGTAGTTTAGAGACAGCGAAGAAGAAAAGGAGAGGGAATGGCGGCGAGCATAGTAAATCACTTGACGTGGTCAAGGGAAGTACTAATTACGCTAGTACTCGCTCTCTCTCTCTCTCTGTCGGTGTCTCTGTCTGTCTCGTGGCGATGCTTTCTGTATCGGCTTTTTATATCGTATTTATGGATCCCAGCAGATCATTTGGGAATTCACACTCGTATTTGATTCTGGGTTTCCCATTGGCCGATAAATTAAATTCGCGTAGGCTCGCGAACTGGAATTTGATATTTAATTAATTTTTTGCTTTCTGCCGAAACCTCTGAGTGGAGCCGGCTACGCACCGACCAGTTTTGGACATTTGCTTTCTGGTCCTGAGAGTGCAAACATCAGGTCCTTCGCTTTGCTCGGTATCACCACAGAATCACCTAGCGATTTATTTAAATAGTTTAAGGTGCATTGCGATCAAATATTGACCAACTATGGATTAGAATCCAACATAATATTAAGATAAAGACACAAATAAGAAACATTTAAAAATCTGAATGGTTTTGCCATTAATAAAGATTTATTAGAGAATAATTTTAGGTAAAATGAAAGTAATCTTTAAAAGGCGAAAATATATAGAAATTTCTCTAATTTCTTTCACGTAAATTTACGTCCAGGTCAATACAGAATGTTGCCTAACCAAACTACTGATATTAGAACGTGGGCTATTTAAAAACAGCGATAAAAACAAAGACAGAATCAGTACAAAACTGAATGAAGTAGGCTAGTTTGTACATCTGGGACATAGCCCAAGACAGAAATATAGAATTCAAAAGTTTATCTATCTTAATGTATAATTATAACCGATGTTTGTTTGTGTTTTTCCTCTTCTACAGTTACGATCTCATCAATAAAATAAAATTATTTAGTCTGAAGAACACCTACTGATGTACGAAACGCACCCTTTGTCAGATATATAGGTTTATATATCATATTCTATTATGGTTTTATATTTAAAGATTCACGTGGGAAAATTTTGCAAGACTGAGTCTTAACAAAAAATGACGAACACTGGTGCTGTTTGTCAGGATTTGTGAAAGCATTTGGCTTACGATGTCACATACACTGTACACTTAAATTTAATTCTACAATTGGAAAAATACTATAAAAATTAAACAAGTACATCAACAAGTAAATATATATTGTTAAATGGAAATGATGTTTAGTGCAAAAATTGCTGTTGCACGACTTTCATCTGTGAATAGAAATTTCAAGAAATCAGCCTGTGGAAATACCGACCGAACAAAAGCAATGGACCGGATGTTTGCTCTCTCACGACAAAAAGGCAAATGATCAAAAGTCGTCGTTGCGCATCCGGGTTCGCGCAGATGTTCTAGTTGAAAAATAAAAATTATGTTACTTTGCTGCCGATACTCATGTGGTTTTTTTCTTCTAAATCTGTTTTTCCTTCCATCCAAAAGGATGTTCTCCCGCTAAACCATAATAGTTATTTGATTTATATGTTTAAATGTAGTTGGGGATCGAACTACATAGGGAGAACTACACAAAGACTAGATTCTAGAATTAAGCAGCAAGCTCTAACGCAAGTGGTGGACTTCCCCACACGTTTCTCTAAAAACCCTAATGGAAGGGACTCTTTACTCGACCTTTGCTTTACCTCCATCCCAGACTCCTGTACTACCAGGCAACTCTGCCCCCTCGGAAACTCTGACCACGCCGTAGTCTCCGTCAACATATCAATCCGCACTAACTCTACCCAAGAAAACCAGACCAGCAGAATATCATACTGCTACCAAAGAGCCGACTGGGACTCGTTCAGGGACTTCCTCTGCGACGTCCCCTGGAACAAGGTTTTCGATCTTCCTGTCGAAGACTGTGCCTCCGAGGTCTCCTCTTGGGTTAAGGCTGGCATCGATGCTTTTACCCCGGCCAGGAAATTCCAACTAAAACCAAATTCGTCCCCCTGGTTCTCACCCGCTTGCTCGGCCGCCATTGCCCACCGGAACCATTTCTTCCGGCTCTATCGAAGCTGCTCGTCGAACCAAAACAGGCGCCTTTTCGCCTCAGCACGGAACAAGTGTAAAAAAATACTGAACGAAACTCAGAGGGCGTTTGCTAGCAGAATTAGGCAACGCATAGCATCCTCTAAGTTTGGTTCCAATGATTACTGGCGTCTCTGCAAAAGCCTGCTCAGCAGGGACAAGACTTCAATACCCCCACTAATCAATGAGTTTGAAGTTCTCACCTCCCCAGCCGACAAGGCTGAATGCTTTGCCCGTAGATTCTCAACCAATTCGACACTGGACTCGTTAGGAATACCTACACCAGACTTCCCACCCAGAACTAAGGCTCAACTAAATAACGTCCACATTACACCCTCGCTGGTCGCCAAGATAATTGCACAACTTGACCCACACAAAGCGAGCGGCGGTGACGGAATCCCAGTCATAGTGCTGAAGAAATGTGCTCCAGAACTCTCCTCTGTCTTCTCTAAACTCTATAACCTCTGCCTATCTGCTTCCTGCTTTCCTGCCTGTTGGAAGTCTTCCTGCGTAGTTCCTATATTTAAGAATTCTGGCGAACCCTCAGACCCCGCCAATGACCGTCCTATTAGTCTCCTTCCGATCTTTGGCAAAGTTTTCGAAGCCATTATCAACGCCGAGGTGATTCAGCATCTCACGGCCAACAGGCTTCTCTCTGACAAACAGTATGGGTTTCGCTTCACCAGGTCTACTGCTGATATGCTAACGACCATTACCGAGTACATATATCGGGCACTCGACAAGAATGGTGAAGCCCGAACCGTTGCCTTGGATATCTCCAAAGCATTCGACAGGGTCTGGCATGCTGGTCTCTTGTGCAAACTACGGAGCTATGGGATAACTGGACATCTGTTTGACCTCATCTAGTCTTTCCTCTCTAACCGCACATTGAAGGTGGTATTAAATGGGTATGCCTCCCAAAACTACCATACGAACGCGGGCGTCCCTCAAGGTTCTATCCTAGGTCCCACACTCTTTCTGATATACATTAATGATATCCCCGACACCATTAGATCCCAAGTTGGC
This sequence comes from Ascarosepion bandense, assembly GCA_037127315.1. Classification (NCBI taxonomy): domain Eukaryota; kingdom Metazoa; phylum Mollusca; class Cephalopoda; order Sepiida; family Sepiidae; genus Ascarosepion; species Ascarosepion bandense. Next base: position 1,087,412 of record JBBBDQ010032673.1, read on the forward strand.
ATGTATGCCTATGACACAACAATCTACTCTCGCATCGATCAAAAACCAGGTGTGGACGACAAAGTGAACCACGCTGCCGTACTTGAAATGGACCTCCAATCCGTAGTGGACTGGGGTAGGAAATGGCTGGTAAATTTCAATGCCTCTAAAACGAAGCTGTTATCAACTAACCACCATAGACAATCGCATCTACCTCCCATTCGCATGGGACAGGCTAGCCTCCCAGAGAGTAAAATACTACGCCTCCTTGGCCTTACACTTTCGGCGGACCTCAAATGGAATGACTATATCGAATCCATTGCCAAATCTGCTGCTATGAAAGTCGGCTCCCTGTGCAGGGCCCGGAAGTTTTTCCCACCTGAATCTATTCTGCACATATACAAATCTACCATCCGCCCGTGTATTGAATATTGCTGCCATATCTGGTCGAGTGCCCCTGCTGCTCTCCTTGGGCTTCTTGACAAAATACAAAGGAGGATCTCTAACGTGGTTGATACTGACTTGGCAGACCGGCTGCAGCCGCTCTCTCACCGGCGTGATGTGGCTTCCCTGTGCCTCTTCTACAAGTACTTTCATGGCTACTGCTCCGATGAGCTTAGATCACTGGTGCCGCCTAAGCACGAATTTACACGAGATACTAGATTAGCAACTAGGTCCCACCCTTTTACAGTTAAACAAATAAGATGTAATCGTAAATTCTACTCCACAGCTTCTTTTCTCGCGCTTCCCGCCTGTGGAACTCCCTTCCACAAGTCTGCTTTCCCGACAGCTACGATCTCCAGGTGTTTAAATGTAGGGTCAATAGACACCTCCTATCACACTAACTCCCAATTATTCTCAGAACACTCTAATCTACCCAACCCTCATTCTCGGTATCCTTACCCGCCTATCACCCACCCTCTGACATTTCCTATATTTAATCATCCTTTCTCCCCTCTATGTAGGCCCCTGCGTAGTAGTGGCAGTGACATGCCTTGCTCGGGGTGAAACGCTTATAAAAAAAAAAAAAAAGTCCTCACAAATATCTGGAATTTCTGCTCGGAACGAGAAATCGCAGGGCCGAGTTCGAATTACGCACAAATACCCTTAGGAAATGTATTAATCCATCCATTTTCTCCGGTTATGAGCTAAATAATAGGACAGATTGGATTCTATAGCCTTGACTGGAAACCAGTCTACCGCAGAAAACAATGGCAACTTACTGCGGGATAATCTTCTGCCCAGTGAGTCATGTCTCTTCCGAGACATGATCGCCCAAGCGTGTTTCACGTATGGCACTTATCTGACTGACTTGTCTGATAGGCTGACCAATACATACGGATTCTATTGCGGATCACTTTATTAATAACCATAATTGTGCTGCTAGCTTTAGTGTGGACACATTTTCAGTCTTAAGCTGGTCCCACACAAGTTACCACCTCAAAGTTTTGGAGGCCATCTACATTCAATCTTTAAAGCCCTCTCTGTTCAAACAGAGAGAGAGAGAGAGAGAGAGAGAGAGAGAGAGAGAGAGAGCATATATTTGGCCTCCAACTCATATCCATTTGTTTTTCCCACTCTCTACATCTCATTTTTTTAAAACGCTAATTACTTTACTCAACCCGATTTGGCTCTGTTGAGCGAGGTGCGAAACCGTTTGTCCAGCCCATTTTCCAATTTTATTTCTTAAAGAAAATACCATCATTATGGGTGGTAACAAAAAATATTTTTGTCTGTTTATACCGTTAAGTTTTGTACTATTAAACATATTTTCAAATATATATATATATATATATATATATATATATATGCATATATGCATATGAACATATATATATATATGCATATATGCATATGCATATATATGCATATATGCATATATATGTATATATATATATGTATGCATCTCTCATTCAGTAATGAATTCGAGCACTCTAACTACTGGCGCATGATACATCATACGTTAAAAGTCGGCCTGCTTCTACCGAGCGCCCATAGCTCAGAGGTAGAATCGCCGACTGACACCAATTTGGTGGGGTTACAATCCCGGGTAAAAGCAATCGGAGGTCTAACCGTACTGATGAGCTGTGATACAGCGAAACAGATCTGTCTGCGGATGACTATATATATATATGTGTGTGTTTTCCTCATTTTTCTTGTCATTTACAACGTTTCAGCCGTTGTGCACTTATTCAGTTTCTCTCTCTGCATTTCTGAGTCTCTCTCTCTGTATTTACATTATTCTTCGGACTGTTGTTCTCATCGTTATTGTCTGATTCACTACGTTTAAGCAGACCTAAAAAGGGGATCTACTGTTAGATATATTATAACTGTTGTTCTCATTTTTATTTTCCTAATCCTGATTTTTCAGGTAATATGCGTTGGAATTTCAAACCAAATCCCTTATTTAGTCCATGGGGTAGATTGTTCTAGTTCCACGCGCCATGCCTTTTCTGAATATCTCCGTTTCAGTAATGTTCCTTTCGTAAACTAACTCTTCAAACTTTTGTTCACTTCTGCTGTAGCCAAACACTGAAGTGAATTACTTCAACTAACATTCACTGTGCCATGTGTCGTTGGGGACAATGAAAATAGACTAAATAATTTAATCGTACATAAAGTTTTTGTATACATCAAAATTTATTTCATGAATTTTAAATGATTTATCTCCTTTTACAAGGATTTTTTGAGATTTCTTCATTTGCATGAGGTTTTCAGACAATGACCTGGAAATAGTTATTAATTTTCTGGAATCTGATCCACTCAAACAATGTTTCTCAATCATTTTGCACAACTGTACATAAAATAAAAATATCACGGCGCACTTAGCTAATTTTTCAAAAAGTATACATTTAAATGTTATGAAATAAAACCATAGATTTACAAAATATAGACACACAAATACAAACTTAATTTATTTCAATGTTTCTATTTAACTATTTGTGAAGCTTATTTAGTGCGAAACCTGTTTCTTGTGATTTTTTCACGATTTCTTTAATGTTTGGTCGAATGTACGATAAGCAAACATTCGGTTATTCTTCAGTTTAGCATAGTCTTTCTTACTTCTTATTTTGGATGCTTGGGGTTTGAAAGCTGTTATGAAGGAAGAAAATGTCGATACAGACACCTGTGTTCGAACACGGAACTCCAGGCAACAAATGTAACGGTTGAATGAATTGTGCTACTGGGATCACATGACCATAGATATTTAGTATATAAAGCACTCAGATAAAAGACTGAGTCTGTTCAGTGTTCTACATCAGCACGAGCTCTAATCTCATCAGAATCTCTGCATTCGGGTGGGAAGAACTTAGACGGGGCTCGGCCGAAGGGCGAAGTCTCATCTGAAGAAAATTAGACTACCCAACACTGCCATGCGCAGATTTGGTAAATTTTTTCCCTGGCTCGGATTACCCACTATAAAATAGCCTTGTGTCATATTCAACCTCGGGTATGGAGACAGATAAACACCGTTCTGCGTTGTGCTTCAGCACGAATATTTACCTTGCAAGACTCTCTGCTTTCGGGCGAAGAGGAACTCAGACGGAGTTCGGCCGAAGGGCAGAGTCTCGTCTGGGGAAAATTTGACTAGGTACCCAACCTTGCCATGTGCAGGATCTATGAGAATTTTTTTTACTCGAGCATCAGCGTTAGAATTCTCCACTATAAAAAGGCCTAGAGCCGCACTCCACCTTGGTAGGGAAGCAGATAAACACCGTTCTGTGTTGTGCATCATTAACGGTGCAGCGCGTCATTGTTTTCTGAAAACAATGTCGAGAGAATGTTTTCTGAAATGTTTTCAGAGTGTTTTCTGAAAACAATGGTCGAGAGAATTATTCCGAGAACATTACTGCATATTACTTGAAGAATTCGTTTAGTACGTTGACTTTACGCGAAGATACCGATATTTTATAACTCATTACTAATGTTCGCAATAAAATTAAATTTCGCCATTAAATAACCCATAATATGTTGATATGCCGCTAAACAATCAAACAAAAATCATTTTTGAAAGCAATTTTGTTGCTCGAGTTTCTTGCCTTACATGGAGGTATTCAAATTCAATTATTTGTTAAAAATATCTTGTTTGGACACAATCGAGTTACCAAAATTTTCTTTCAGAAAAACGTTACGAAAAACAACGTTATATAAGGAGTCTAATTCACTTAAATAAGACGAATATCCCAGAAATGATGGAGACAAAAAGGAAATTGATACTAAGCATCAGGAAAAGACAGCTGAAGTCCTTGGGACATGCAATGAGAAAAGAGGACTTGGAGAACCTGATACTAACAGGCCAGATACAGGGGAAAAAAGAGACAGGGGAAAGCAAAATATAATATATTTGAAGGACCTAATCAGGTGGATGATGGAACGAGGGTTGTATGGTGTAACAGGAGAAGGCGTGCTAAGAGCCACCAGGGATAAGGAGACGTGGAAAGCCACGATCGCCTACGTCCTGAACGGACAGGGCACATAGAAAAAGAAGAATAAGACGTTAAAAATTCCAATATAAGCAAACAGAGCCTTTATAGCTAATGTGGGATATCTTTGTATTGCACTCCAAAATGTATAAATGGTTACCTTTGAATGTTTATTTTGAGGCCTCGCTCACTAGAAATGGTGACCAATTGTTCTTCGTAGAAATGAAATCAATATTAGAAGAAACATTTATAAAGGGATTACGAATCCAAACATACTTTTCTGTACTCAATGAAGAAAAGAAACGTCGATGTTTTCGTTGAGTGTTTTCAAATGGTAACCATAATAGTGATCATTTCTTTAATGTACATCGGTTTAGAATCACTGATCTACAGTAAATTAAACATATGGGATTATGGTGAGATCTGAAATTGTAATATTCATCACGACTGGAGTTATCGTTCTGATGTTTATTTCAAAAACAATAAAGCCTCTTATTTCACTCTTAAAATTAACGGTTCAACTTTAATAAGAAATCTTACCAAAGAATCTTTCTTAAGTCGAAACGGGATATTTTTAACGAATAATTGAATTTCTCCATGAGTTAAAGAAGCTGGAATGTTTAGGTTAGAATTAGAATTAAATAATTATTTTTATAATAATTTTCACCCTTTTACAGTGAAACCGATAAAATGCAGCCGTAACTTCTACTCCAACAGTTTCTTTCCTCGCACTTCCCGACTGTGGAATTCTCTTCCACACGATTGCTTCCCCGACGGCTACAATCTCCAGGAGTTTAAATGTAAGGTCAATAGACACCTCCTAACACACTAACCTGCTTCCATTCTATCAAACACTCTTCCCATCTGCCCAACCCTCATCCTCGCTATCCTTACTCATCTGTCACCTTCCTCCTAACATTCCCTATGTCTAACCACTCCTTCTCTTTACCTTCTCCTATGTAACCCCATGCGCAATAGTGGCAGTGGAATGCCTTGCTTGGGGTGAGATGATTAAAAAAAAAATTATGGTATACTAAGGTATATTATAGCTAAGAAAACCAAATAAGTATTTTGTGGGTCATTTATTTTAGTTAAATAATTTTTAATTTTTAAGTTATATTGGAGCATAAGTTATAAATGTAACATTGTAATTAATTCAAATTTAAAGAAAAATAAAACCGTTAATTCATCTCTATGATTCAGTAGTACTTTATTTTTTAGGAAACCTTAAAATCTGCAGCTTTTCATTCAGGGACAGAGGACAGAAATCGTAGAACGATTTAAAGATTCTTGTTTTTGACAGAATTTTCCATTTTACTTTAGGGGTTTTGTTTGTATTGTTTAACTTCCAATTATACGCAGAAAGGGATGTTTGGTTTGGTACGTGTTGTTTTTTAAGGAAGTTAAATGCAAACAGATGAGTTTTCATTTGATGCTATACAACATTGGTACACAATAGAATTTGTTAGACACCTATTTTCCAGTGAGCAATTGTTTGTATTTCGACAATTACATAAATTCGTATTATTGTTATTTTCATTATTTGCATAATTATTGTTACTTTGGTTTACGTGCTGATTTAAGATTTTATTATTATGATTTTTAATAATTTTTTTTTAGATTATTTGTACAACTATAATCTAATTTAAGGGTATTTTTATTAAAAATTTTACTTAAATGGTTATTATTAGATAAATATTTCTTAATTAAATCGAGTAACTTCAGTCCTAACCTAGTGCTAATCATTTGGTTAAAATGGGGTGCATACCAAATACTTTTTTTATTTCTATTTTTCCTGTTATTGTCATATTTTTTATGCATTTGATATCATGGTTTTATAGTCACTGTTCCTTAGGATATTATTATAAAATATATGTTTATAAAATGCTTCATTACTTGATGAGATTTTACTAATTCTATAATCTATGGAGGAGGGAACATATTTGATTATACTTAGTGGGTGATTAGACTTTGGGTGGGTGTATAATTGGTATTCGTTAGGTTCTGTATAGTTGATAAGTATCCTATACTAAGTCTAGTGTTACATCAAGGGATTTTACTACTTTTAAATTGATGTTGATTATTTCTTTTAGGTTAAACCTTTTGAATTCTCGATGGATTATTTTTCTAATTTTATCGGTTTTAAAACGTGTAGAACATTGTACTGTCAAAAGTCGATATAACCTTATGTCGCGTGGGTTAATCTCATAGTGTGCAGTGAGATACTTCAACCTAACTCTCATTTTTTTATTGACAATATTGATACCCCTACAAGCATATTCTCCAACTATCCCCACTTCATTTTCTAAATAACTATGATTCATTTTATATTTTTAAAATAAATCATTTTCACCATTTATTTTAAAATAACACCTGAGGAAGAACAGTATTGTTCTGAAACATGAAAATGTTTGTCTAGTGATATAATGCTTTTATGAACCATTGTATACGATTGAGCTCTCTGGAGAAGAAAATTTTAAAAACACTTTCCACTTCTGCTACGTGCGTGACTCTTCAGAAATGAATTGAGTTCTTTCGGTGACTGGAGTGTGTATACAATGCTTATATACAATACGTTAAAATTTAATTTCTCTGATTCCGTGCGCCTATGGCTTAGAGAGTAGCGACTCCGACTAACACCAAATCGGTCGAGTTTCGATCCCGGCCAGAAGCAAGTGGATGTGTCTAGCCACACTGATGAGCTGTGATACAGTGAAACAGGTTTGTATGTGGATGACTTATATATATATATATATATATATATATATATATATATATATATATAAACATATATAATAAATGGAACTTTGTCTGCGTGTGTCTCCGTTACCTATAGACTCCGAAACGGCTGAACTGATTCTCTTGAAAATTTACACAGTTGTACTATAAGCGTTTGTGAGTGTTCTTAGCTATGTCTTGTGTCGAGGTACTCCCGATAAATATCGGAAATCGATAATCGAAAAAATCGAGTTGTAGAAGTGAGTGGTCCGATTTTAATCAAATTTGATACACTCATAGACAAAGACATAAGAAACGATGTTCAGAAGTTTCAAGGTTGCAGTTCTTACAATAGTGCAGAAGATCGATAATATATATATATATATGTGTGTGTGTGTGTGTGTGTGTGTGTGTGTAAAAGGCAAGATATTTGTGTGTGTGTCTGTTTATCTGCCTGTATCTCTGCATTTTTTTCAGCCCTTTATTTTAGTTTTTGCTTCGGGTTTGGCTCTAAGTAGGTATAATTGTAGTTCTTAGTCTCAGCCATGATACCATTTACTCAGAGGACTTATTTAGCCTTCAAAATTCAGTTTATGACGAAAAAGACTTATTTGATATCGATACCAGGAAATCAAAATTTGAATTACATCCATTCATTTTTCTTTCAGTCTACGGTTTCGCTTTAACAGGAAACAACTAATGCTTTTTAGTCTTTCGTGCCAACGTTCAAAGTGTCTGAGCTTCAGGACCATGGATTAGTTTTAAAGCTTTCATTACACCCGAGCAACACCGGGCTATACTGCTAGTATATATATATATATATATATATATATATATATATATATATATATTAGAGAAACACTATGACAGAAACGAAACAGTTTTCGTGTAACATGTTTGATCCTTAAGGACTTCATCGGACTTCTTTTATGCGCTTTGTCCCTTCAGGACGTAGGCGATTATGGCTTTCCACATTTTTCTAACCCTTGTAGCACTTAATACCTTTCTCCCAAACCCTGCTCTCCCATCCATTTACTTAAGCCCATAAAGTATGTTACGCGTTTTTTTCCTTGTCTCTCTTCCCTTCTGTCCGCCCTGTAGCTATCAGATTCTCTAAGCCCTCCTTCTTTATTACTTGTCCCAGAAACATCACTTGTCTCTTCCTGATGTCAAGTATCAGTTTTCTTTTCGTTTAAATTCAAAACATGCTTGGTCCATGGTATCCCCAGCATCCTTCTGTAGAACCACATTTCTGTTGATTAAAATCTTTCCATAATCTTTCACGAGATATCCCAGCATTCGCTGTCATATAGAAAGACAGACATTGCGTAACAGTCTAGTAATTTTTTTCTTGTTTCCAACGACTTTTTTTCTGTCTCTCAATACTCTGCTTAACTCTTGGTATGCGTCCTTGGCCATCCTAATACGCCTTTGGATATCAGTGTTGCACGTTCCATCTTCTATTGGATATTTAAATTTCCGTATTCCTAAATATCTAAATTTTGTACATTTTAATATCAACGACCTGTAATTGGCATTTTGGGCTCCTCTTTTTGCTGGTGACATATCGGGCTAAAGCGATGTTCCCATTGATGTGACTACACATGCACACGAAGGAATGGGGACGTATAGAATTTTAAATTTAATCATTTTTCGTAAAAATTCATTGTTCATCGAATTTGTTGTCCTTAATATATCTTGTAAAAAAAAACGTCCTTAATATAACTTGTAAAAAAAAAAAAAATTAAAATCAAATAATGTCATACTTTTATTGCATTTTTAATTTTAAAATTCAAAGCAGATTTTCGATAAATTGTATTTCTGTTTAACAAAAATTGATGATTGAAATTCTCCAAGGTCTCCTGCTTTTATCTAATATGAATATGAAGAGGTTAAAATTTTTATTTCTCGAAATTTCATAAATTTAGAGCAATACATGTTTAAAAAATATCAAGATTTTCTAAGAGAAAATATTGCAAAAATAATGTAATTTATTTATGAATAAGTCACGAAAATTTCATAAAAATCTGACAATTATTTGATTTTTGCAAGAATTTACAAAACAATGTTTTTTAATGTCAAAAAGACGCTAAAATTCCCTATTTTCGATCCACAGGCTTACTCGAGAAATATAAGATCTTTAAACAAAATTTCGAACGTGCTAGAAAGGATTAAAAAATTTAACCCTCTAGGGCCATTCGTATCATATTTGATACAGTATGAAAACAAGCCTTGAAAGAAATATTTTCCTGAAAAAATTTTTAAGAGAAATATTTTATAAATTTCAAATGAAAGCAGTACTGACTGCTCAGTCAATGAATACCAAATGTTTCCTTATAGGGAAATACCAAATGTTTCCTTATAGGGAAATACTGTATCAAATATGATACGAATGGCCCTAGAGGGTTAATAATAAAAAAAGTATATATTTTGGTATTTCTTCTTAAAAATAACATATTTTGATGATAAAACTTTGTTTTTATCAAATTTGCGGCTTCTTATAAAAGAAAGGTCTCATTGTCGGAAAGTGAACGTTCTAACCACTTGGCATCGCACACAGATTCATACACACAATCATAAATAAGGCAAATGTTACTAAAGACAACAACAAATGTTTTGTATCGATTCATTTTATTGCTCCACTTTTCTAAATTATGACTAATCCTTCTGAGAGAAGGGGAATATTAGGCCAGAAAGTTAATTTCGGGAAAAAAAATATGGTCTTTTTTAAGTCATCATCATGGTAGGTAGAGACAAATGAACCAGTGGGTGACATGACGTAGAATGTTGTGACGCAGTCAAGGTGTGATGTATGTGTGTTTTATATATACATTTGAAGGTGCGAGATCTTAAATAATAATTTTTTTAATCATTTCACCCCAAGCAATGCGGGACTTGTGCGCAGGGGGTTACATTGAGAGAAAAGACTGGGTACAGTGGGTGTCGAAGAAAGGATAAAAGATGGATGTTATTCAAGAAGATAGAAGATGCAAGTTAACGTTTTAAATGTTTAGAGATTGTAGCTATCAGAGAAGCAAGTAAACGAAAGGGATTGCTACATGCGGGAAGTGCAAGAAAAGAAACTACTCGAGTAGAAGAGCGGTTACTTTTAACTAAAGTTGGACCTAAAGGTCAATTTTGAAGCACGCTTAAATTCATAAGGTCTAGGCACTAGGAGAAGAAAGCTCGTCAGAGTAGTTGCCATGAAATATTTATAAAAAAGAGAGAGGGAAGCCACATCACGTCGGTGAGAAAGTAACTGTTGTCAGGACTGATTACATTGCAAATACTTCTTTGGATTTAGTCGAGAAATGCGTTTATGTGCGTGTGTTATATCAACCTTTTCTCTTCTCTTACCACGGACACCAGGCCTTCCTTCCAAACTGCGTAATTGAAATTAACCGTATTATTTTAACCATAGGTATCGGGTCGTGAAAAGATGGATTCAACTTTTTGTCACGAGAATTAGAGTGAATTAATTGCAATGGTCTAGGGCGAAATTTGAACTCGAAATACCGATTCCATTGTCCCCGCCGACAGCCATTATGCCAACATTACAAAAATGTTGGATGAATTATGTAAGTTTGAAGTCTGACACGTATGAAGTGGACCAAAAAATCTGTAGCTGAATTTGAATGTGAACTTTTCAGTATATAATATTCGATATACTTTTTTATTTTGAATTAAGTGCATTGACAAAGAAAACAATTCCATGTAAACATATGTACCTGTGTTGCCAAATAAAAACTCTTTTATCATTAAGTTTATGATGCGCCTACATGTACAGAATTAGATTTCGAAACAATGAAGAACGAATAAATATGAATGAATAAAAATCGCCTGAGAACTCTGGTCTCTTGATCAGTTTAGGCCCATCAACAATAAAAATCAAGGAAAGCTTGGAGCTTTTATTTTTAATTCTGTATTTGTAAGCATTGGATGCAGGATGTGCATTGTGGTGCAATGGAACGAGAAATCGGAGAGCTGAGTTCGAATACCATTTGATTTTGTTGCATTCATTTACGTGCATATACCCTTGGGAAAGATATTAATCCGTGTCTTTTTCCTCCAGTTGTGGGTTAAATAGCAGGACAGATTGTGTTCTCTAGCCTTGATTGGCAATCAGTCTACCACCTTGATTGGCAATCAGCCTACCGTAGAAAGTAATGGCAACCTATTCTTTCGAGACATGATCGCCCAGCACTTAACTGACATGTAAGCGAGTGTGTATATATATGATATAATTACTTTCGTCGGCCATTTCACCGTGGTGTAATGGTTAGCAAGATCACTTACAACTTAGTAGGAAGTTCAATCCTCACTGGGTGCTTTATAATTTCGGCCTTGTGCCACACCTAAGCTAAGCTTAGTAAATCGCTATAATTACTTACGTATATTACGCATTTTGCAGGCGTTCACGCGTAATCTTTGCGGTCACAGTGAAGTCCTTGTATTGTAAGCACACACCTGTTAACTGTTGAGTGAACGAAACAAGAGATAGGGGATATTTTTACGCAGCCACAGGGGGCATTCGTATAAAACCCTCACTTTTAGAACAGGAAACACCGATAATGCTCTAATGTAGGGACCATATCGGTAAGCGATACCGTTTCAGGTGCAATTAATTCTTACAATTTAGTTGCAAGTAAATGGAAATAAGATAGAGAAGAAAAAGTTGATAACGAAATAGTAGTAGTAGCAGTAATAGTAGTAGTAGTAGTAAAAGTAGTAATAGTAAAATATAGTAATAGTAGTAATAATAGTAATAGTAGTAGTAATAATAACAATAGCAGTAATAGTAATAGTAATAATAGTAATTGTAATAGTATCAGTAGTAATAGTAATGTTAATAATAATAAAAATACTAGTAGTAATAGTAGTAGTAATAGTAGTAGTAATAGTAACAATAGTAGTAATAGTAATAGTAGTAGCATTAATAGTAATATTAATAGTAGGAGTAAAAGTAATAATATTATTAGTTGTAGTATTTGATTTGTTGGTTTTTTATTTTTAGCGTCTTATCAACCTCAGTGGGTTATTTAATGCCGAAATCTAAATATGATAGATAATTTGTACATAAATTTGTACTTATATAATAAGTGTATGTATTTTTAGACATAGTTTGTAGATAATAAAATCTGTTGTTGGAAATTATATAATAAAAATGCATTATTTTTATTTTTTTCAGTGTTGCATTGATTGTAATTTTGCTATAAAAATGTATTACTGATTTTTGTTTCTATGGTTGGTTGACTTTGTTAGCGGCTAATCAACATTTATGGGTTATTCAATGCTGAAATCTAAATATTTTAAATGTAATTTTATGCCTTCAGGGTAAAGGAATTTTTTAGATATATAGTTTTAGATCATGAAATGTATCGTTAGTAAATTTATTATAAGATATTTTTTATATTTCTTTAGAGTTACATTGATTGTCATTTTACTAAAAGAAAGTGTAATGTTACTCATTTTGTTATAAAAATATATTGTCGATTTTTGCTTGGGGCTCATTGTTTGCCCATAGCTAGGACCCTAACAGGTGCTACAACCCCGGGTCAGGGTGAGCCAGGGAACAACATCAATTAACTAGTGGTTCTAGGCTCTTCAAACCTTCAATCACCCGATCAGAGGCATTGCTGCCGGACGTAGTTTATCGCCATAGACAGAAGGAAGTACTATTATAGTAGTAATAGTTATATTATTAGTAGTAATATTAGTAGTAGTGATAGTATTAGTAGTAATAATAGTAGAATTGTTAGTATCAGTAAATGATTGAATTAAAATGCTTATACTTTATTTTAGTAGTAGTATTACTACTAAATAATAATAATAATAATAACATTAATAATAATAATTGTTGTGGCCTGTTTGGGCCAGGAGGAAAGACCCAGAAACAAGAAGGTAGGTTCAAACAGTGTATTATATACAATAATAAGTTTTAGTAATCAGCAGGATGTGCGTTGTGGTACAGTGGATATCGGCTCGGAGCCGAGTTCGAATTCCAGTTGAATCCATTGTATACACTTACGCGCAAATACCTTTGGGAAAGGTATTAATCCATCTCTTCCTTCCAGTTATGGGTTAAATAGCAGGAGAGATTGGGTTCTATAGTATAGCCTTGTTCGGCAACCAGTCTACCGCAGAAAGCAATGCCAACCTACTGCGGGACAACCTTCTGCCCAGTCAGTCATGTCTCTTTCGAGACATGATCGCCCAAGCGTGTATCACGTATGGTACTTAACTGACTGAATCAGCAAAATAGAAGTGTAAGTCGAAAGAGTGTAGTTATGCTGCGTTTGGACTGCCACTAGACTGCGTCACAGCTGCGTCCTCTGAAGTCACTCCGGTTAGTATTTATAGCAGGAGGAAGCGTTCATTCTTATAGATAGGGCACCATAACAATAATAATAATGATGGTGATGATAAGAACAACAACAATAATACTAATAATAAAAAGAATGATAGAGAAGTAAATCAAGATTGCAGGAAGAAGAAAGAGGAAGAAAGCATTAACTGAATTATCAGAAGATAAACAAAGGATCAAATGAAGAAAAAGAAAGAAAACTGAAAGAAAACGTAAGAAAGGATTAAAGAAAGAAGAAATGGAAAAAGAAGAAGGTGTAAGAAACTTAAAGCGGCTCAGGAGAGAGCTAGAGGATAAGATAAGAAGAAAAGTTTGTTTCTAAATTGCCAGAAGAAATAAAGAAAAAAAAAATACAAAAAAAAAAATAAGCAAACAAAAAAAAAAAAAAAAAAATTAAAGACCGGAGAGAATTATCGTATTTTCTTTCTTTCTTTTTTTCTTTTTTCTTTCTTTCCTTTTTTCTTTCACTTTTTTTTCTATAAAACCAAGAACCGTCTGACACGTCTTTTCGCTCTTTCCACACGATCACAACAGAATTGTTCATTATTTATGAGGTATTGGTAGGGCGTACCGTACGTGCTAATTCAGTCAGTTAAATGCCATACGTGATACACGCTTGGGCGGTCATGTCTCGAAAGAGACATGACTGACTGGGCAGAAGATTATCCCGCAGTAGGTTGCCATTGCTTTCTGCGGTAGACTGGTTGCCGACCAAGGCTATAGAACCCAATCTGTCCTGTTATTTAACCCATAACTGGAAGGAATAGACGGATTAATACCTTTCCCGAGGGTATTTGCGTGTAAGTGAATGCAATGAATTCGGCTGGAATTCGAACTCGGTTCCCCGATTTCTCGTTCCGAGCCGATATCCAATGCACCACAACGATAATAGTAATAATAATAATAATAAAGATGATGAAAATGAAAACGAGAATAGCAATATGAACAAAGAAGGGACATGTTTCCTCTCGATTTCGTGATAGCTGGTACAATAAATAAATAAATAAACATTTATTTGCTATAAAATATGCTTTTGTTGCATTATACACAAACTATATGAAAAAATAAGTTTTTTTTTTAAAAAAGGGGGGTTCGCACTATACATTAAGTAGGCTTATACTTGAATATATACGGTAGCATTTGGACTCGTTTTATTGAGCTAAAAGATAGTTCAAGACAAAAGTAGGCATAATCTTAGAGCATTATTTAAATTAATTAGTTTTGTTCACCATGTACAAAGCCCGAAAGCCATTCGAGATAGAGGGCTACAGAGAAAAGGGCAGAATTTATGAATATATGTAGAGAAGGTAACGGTTAACTCTAGACATTTACAGCTTAAGACTGTATTGGTTGGAGAAGTATCCTCTCGAGAGTCGATTTCACAAAGTAGCGGTCAATAGGAAGAAAATGCACGAGAGGAACTTACATCCCACAAATGAAATACGAAGCGAATGAGGGTGGTTCGCTGCAATGTGTGTGTCATGGCGGGTCTTAGCCGGGCATATTAGAAATAATGAAACTAAGGAATGTAGTTCGTCTGAGCACTTTTCATGAAAATAGCGATAGAGTAGTGAGAAGCTTGCGACATTTGGTCTGTGAGTGGGAGTTGTTGGGTGGAAACAAGGATGCAGAGACCTTTTTGAAGTGTATCGAGCCTGGAAAGTGAAGACTGGGCAGCCCCTACCCATATTTCGCAACAGTATTCCAGTTTTATCTTGCATTCACTTACGCACATATACCCGTGGGAAAGGTATTAATCCCTCTCTCCCCTCCAGTTATGGGTTAAATAACAGGACAGGTTGGGTTCTATAGCTTAGCTGACAACCACTTTACCGCAGAAAGTAATGACAACCTACTGCGGGAAATCTGCCCAGTCAGTCAGGTCTTTTTCCAGACATGATCGCCCAAGCGTGTATCACGTATGGCACTTAACTGACTGACTTTACATATCTATCATTATTCACTTTATATTTGTTTTCTCGCTCTTGTGGTCATATCATATTGAAGCACCAGTTCTGGTACGATCATTGAAATTAAGCAACGTCGAGCTTGGTCAGTACCAAATGAATGACCGCTGGGTAATACCACGTGCTGTAAGCGTGGATGTTAACGACTCGAAATTATCGAAAAGCCGTGTTCCAATTCTTGACGAGTTCTTAATATATTCACTTACACTCAAATACATTTGCGAATAGTATTATTCCACCCGCGGTTGTGCGTTGTGGTGCAGTGGATATCGACTCGGAACGAAAAATCGGGGTGCCGAGTTCGAATTTCAGTTGAATTCCTTGCATTCACTTATACACAAATACTCTTGGGAAAGGTATTAATCCCTCTCTTCCCTCCAGTTATAGGTTAAATAATAGGACAGATTGGATTCTATAGCCTTGGCGGGCAACCATTCTACCGTAGAAAGCAATCGTAACCTATTGAAAAAAAAACACTCTAGAAAATTCTGGCAGAAATCTAGAAAATGGCAACCTACTGCGGGATAATCTTCTGCCCAGTCAGTCATGTCTCTTTCGAGACATGATCGCCCAAGTGTGTTTCACGTATGCCACTTAACTGACTGACTGATTAATCCACCTATTCCCATCCCCGCCCCAACTATGGCTTAAATAGTTGGACTTGTATCGCTAGTTCATTATTATCATCAAGAAATTCTTACATTCTAAAAACCTATTCTTAAATAAACTGTAAACGGTCGATGAACTATAAAAAATGCAAATCAATCTGTTTAGGTTTCAATGTTTTTGTGGTAGCTTTCTAGATTTCTATCATAATAATTGTTTACTGCATTTCTGCCATCATCTTTTTAAAGTTTTTTTTCTAGAATGCTGTCAGAATCATCTATAATATTCTTCTAGGTTTCTATAATTGTCTTTTCATAGTCATCCAGGTAAGTACCATACGGCATACACGCTTTGGACGATCATGTCTCTTTCGATTATCCTGCAGTAGGTTGCCATTGCTTTCTGCGGTAGACTGGTTGCCAGCCAAGGCTATAGAACCCAATCTGTCCTATTATTTAACCCATAACTGGAGGGAAGAGATGGATTAATACCTTTCCCAAGGGTATTTGTGCATAAGTGAATATTCCCCATTTGTCGTTCCGAGTCGATATCGACTACACCACAACGCACATCCCTTTTTATAGTAGTTTGCTAGATTTCTATGGTAATCCTTTTTTAAATGTTTTCTAAATTTCTATCATTGTATTTTGATAGTAGTTTTCTAGATTTCTGCCAGAATCTTCTAGAGTGCTTTTTCTAAATTCTAGATTCTTTTTCTAGATTTCTATAATTATCTATTGTGTATATTAATTTTCGAGTTACCTGTCATAATCATTTTATAGTTGCTTTCTTGTTATCTGTCATTAAGTTTTTAGTTACTTTCTAGATTTTTCTTATAATCATTCTATAATGCTTTTTTTTTAGGTTTCTAGCATCATTTTAATCATGGTTTTGTATATTTTTTCGGAATCCTTTTTATAATGGTTTTCTAGATTTTTATCAGAATCTTTAATGATTTTTCTTCAGTCCTATAGAAAACCTTTTTATAGTTCTTTTCTAGATTTCTATTATAATATTTGTTATAGTGCTTTTTATAGATTTTTGTCAGAATTTTTTATAGTGTTCTAGATTTCTATAATTATCCGTTTTTATAGTACATAATCTTTTTATAGTGGCTTTCTATTATTGACATTCTTAGTCGTTTTCTCTTATAATTATTTTTGTAGTGCCTTTCTAGATTTCGTAATAGTTTTCTAGTATTTAAACATTAAACATTTTTTATTATATGCATTTTTATTATAATCTGTTTTATCGTAGTCTTCCAGAATCCTATTAAAATCCTTTCTACGATAATTATTTTATTAGATTTTAGTCCTAAGCTTCTTACAGGAATTTTGCTGACCCAAATCTTACTCACCAACAAGCCCAAGGAAAGAGAAAGAGATGGATAGAGATAGAGAGAGAAGTGGGAAGAGAGAAAGAGAAATGATTGAAAAAGCTTTAAATAATTGGCAAATAAAAGGGGTCATTTTACCCAGTAAAAAAAGAATCGTGGCTGTTACATAATCATGGTGACGATAGGATGACATCGAGCGGAGTAATGTATTTTTGCTCCTTCAACCCACAACCCCAAAACTCTAACTCGAATTACACCACTAATCTTCAAGAAACATGTTACCCTCTTGCATTAGACTTCAACGCCCTCCTTCTGCTCCAATCAACTGTTGTTGTTTCGACCACTAAAACATCGACCATTACGAACACAATCGACCACCACCACCACCGGCATTGGTTGGGTTGGCTCTTCATACGAACAAAAGCGTCACTTAGTAGAGCTCAAATTGCAGGTTGGTTACACAGGTGTGCCACTGCCAAAAGGATCGGTTGGAAAAGGTGTTTTATAACCGAAGATTCCTTTCTTTCATTCATTTTTTTCCCTTTCCCTTTATTCATTTCTATCTTCGTTTATTTTGTTCCTTTCTATCTTCCTTTCTTACTTTCATTCTGTCTGCCTATCTTTCATTCCGTTCTAACTTCCTTTTCATCTTCCTTTCTTTCATCTTATCTTTCATTCCATACTACCTTCCTTTCAATTTTCTTTATCTTTCATTCCGTTCTAACTTCCTTTTCATCTTCCTTTCTTTCATCTTATCTTTCATTCCATACTACCTTCCTTTCAATTTTCTTTATCTTTCATTCCGTTCTATCTTCTTTCCTATTTTCTTTTCTTTCATCTTATCTTTCATTCCATACTACCTTCCTTTCAATTTTCTTTATCTTTCATTCCGTTCTATCTTCTTTCCTATTTCTTTTCTTTCTTCTTATCTTTCGTTCTATCTTCTTTTCTATCTTTCTTTCTATCATTCTTCCATCATTTCGTTTTTATATTCTTTCCTTTCATTCTTTCTCAGTATGTTCTATCGTCAGAAGAAGCGTGGATTGAGAAGAAGAAAAAGAAGAAGAAGAAGAAGAAAAGAAGAAGAAGAAAAAGCGGAGGAAGAAGAAGTAAAAGAAGAAGAAGCAAAAGAAGAAGAAGAAGAAAAAGAAGAAGAAAATGTGGAGGAATAAGAAGAAGAAGAAGAAGAAGAAGAAGAAGAAGAAGAAGAAGTGAAGAAGAAGAAGAAGAAGAAGAAGAAGAAGAAGAAGAAGAAGAAGAAAAGTGGAGGAGATGAAGAAGAAGAAGAAGAAAAGAAGAAGAAGAAAAAGTGGAGGAAGAAGAAGAAGAAGTAAAAGAAGAAGAAGAAAAGGAAGAAGAAGAAGAAGAAGAAAAAAGTGGAAGAAGAAGAAGGAGTGGAAGAAGAAGAAGAAAAAGAAGAAAACGTGGAGAAAGAAGAAGAAAAAGAAGAAGAAGAAGAAGAAGAAGAAGAAAAAGTGGAGGAGGAAGAAGAAGAAGAAAAAGATGAAGAAAAAGAAGAAAAAAGAAGAAGAAAAAGTGGATAAAGAAGAAGAAGAAGAAGGAGGGGGAGGAGGAGGAGGAGGAGGAGGAGGAGGAGGAGGCAAGACACATACGAAAGTATAGGAAAATACATACCAAGAATGACGGAGGGTAGAAGCACTTGAATATAAAAACGCTGGTATTTAGAAAAGTGGATAAGTGAAGGAAAATGATGCGTAAAAAACGAAATGAAGAAGTGAATATATTGACGAAAATTGAAGAAATTACATAACAAGGATGACAGAGTGAAGAAGAAACGTTCAACTTGAGAGAAGAGGAAGAACCGACACATACGAAAGAAAAAGATATATAACAAGAATAACAGAG
The DNA here is from genome assembly GCA_037127315.1 of Ascarosepion bandense. NCBI lineage: Eukaryota > Metazoa > Mollusca > Cephalopoda > Sepiida > Sepiidae > Ascarosepion > Ascarosepion bandense. The sequence goes on from JBBBDQ010032673.1 coordinate 1,106,672, forward strand.
GAAAGAAGCACCTGAATACAAAACGCATGACATTAAAAAAACAAGTTGTTTTGCTGTACGTCTTGTCGCTGTTTTATTTTCAATTTTTGTAATCGTTTCACCCCAATCAAGACAGGACTACCACTGGTGCGTAGCGGGGGTTGCAGTGAGAGAAAAGGAAGGAATAAGAAAAGGGAACTGTAGAAGAAAGTATAAGAGAAAGTGGGGAATAAATAATACAGAAGATGGTAACTGACGTTGCGCTTAAATTCTTGAAGATTGTAACTGTCAAGAAAGCAAGTGTACGGAAGGGAGTTCCACAGGCGGCTGCAAAAGTAAAAGTGACGGTTAATTTGACTATTTTCATGGTAAAAAGTTGGGACTTAACTGCCAATCTAGCAGAACGAGTAAATTAATGTGGTCGGGACACCCGGGAAAAAATCTCGTCGGAGTAGAAGATGTGATAACATTTGTAGAAAAGACAGAGTGAAGCCACATCCTGTCCCGTGAGAAAGTGACTGAAGTCGAGCTTCCATATACGAATCAATTACATTGCAAATATTTCTGTGGATTTTGTCAAGAAGTCCGAGATGAATAGCAGGAGCACTCGACCTGATATGGCAACAGTATTCAATGTAAGGAGGAATGGTAGATTTATAAATATGCAAGATAGATTCTGGCAAAAACCTCCTTGCCCGACACAGTGACCCAACTAGCAGTAGATATAGCTATTGATTCAATGTAGTCGCTCCATTTGAGGTTGGTTGAGAAAGTGAGGTAAGGTGGTGAAATATGTTGCTTTCTGAAAGATTAGCGTCGTCCATAAAGATGGAAGGTATGAAAGATGGTCTACGGTGGTTAAAGGAGAGCAGCTTCGTTTTCGAAGCGTTAAAATTTATGAGCCATCCTCAATCCATCACAGATTGGAGGGTTTTTTTTTTTCAAGTACAGTAGCGAGGTATACTTTGTCATTTTGGCAGATTTCTTATCGAGACGGGAGTAAATTGTGGTGCCATCTGCATAGATGCCTGCATGGGAAGTGATTACATCAAGAAGATCATTGATGAGGGTTAGGAAAATCGTAGAACCTTGAGGTGCGCCCGCGTTCGTATGAAAGTATCATTAAGCATGCCCGTTCAAGATTACCTTCTTTTCACGGTTTGATGGGAACGATTGGATTAAAACTTGAATACTGTAGCTTGCACAGAAGGCCAGCATATCACTGTCTGTCAAACGCTTCCAAGATATCCAGGGCAATAGCTCGAGCTTCACCGTTCTCATCAAGAGCCTATATATTCAGTGATGGTCGTTAGCACATTAGCGATGAACGAGGTGAAGCGGAAGACATACTACTTGTCAGAGAGTAGGTTGTGTGATGTGAAATAACGAACCATTTCAGTATTGATATAATAGCCTCGAGCACTTTGCCAATTAGTCTTAAGAGGCGATAATTAAGAGATCAAAATGCTTCCCAGAGTTTTTTTTAAAACAGGATCTACAGAAGAGGATTTCCAACATACAGCGAGGCAATAAGTATATATTTCGAGAGAACTGGAGAAAGTTTAGGGGCACAGTTCTTTAGGACGATAACTGGAACACATCACATTCTTATAGGAGTCAAGCGTTGAAATGATGTTAGAAAACAGGGATGGGTTATGTATACATCACTCAGTTGGGTCTCGGTTCTAGGTGGGAAGTCGGGTGAGGTGTCAAGTGTAGAGTTGGAAGAGAATCTGCGAGCAAAGCACTCAGCCTTGTCCGCTATGATTGTGAGGACCTAAAATTTATTGAATAGGAGAAGAGTCAAGGGTTTACTGATGTTGAGCATATTTTCAGGAGCCGTCAGTAGTCTTTGGGATCAAACTTGCGAGATCCTATTCGCTTCTATATTCTATCAGCAAAAAGCAGCTTAGCCTCATTTAGGACACGCATCACTTTAGATACGTATTCATCACGAATAGAGAAAAAGGCGCTTATTGTAGTCAGACGCGTCGCTCCGGTAAAGCTGGAAGAAGTGATTCCTGTTAGCAATGGCGTCCGAGCAATTAGAAGAGAACCAAGGAGATGAATGAAGTCGGAATTTCCTGGCTGGCGTGAAAACATCGATGCCGGCTTTCACCCAGGAGGATACCTCAGAGGCACAGTCTTTAACAATGGAGACTAAAAACTTTGTTCTGAGGGACATAAAGGAAATCGCGGAACAAGTTCCAGTCCGCTCTTTGGTAGGAGGTTCCTGGAAGGAGGAGGAGGAGTGGAAATAGATTTTTACAGAAACCACGGCATGATCAGAGTTACCAAGAAGGCAGAGCTGTGTGGCATGGCAAGAGTCAGGGATAAACGTGAAGAAGAGATCTAGAAGGGAAGCCTGCAATTTAGGTTAGAGAGGAAAAGGAGTGTTAGACAAAGAAAGGATAGCTAATTGAGTTTAGCAAAGAGAGACAGATGCACATATCAGAGTCGACTAGATATTCAAGAGGAAATACCCTAGCCAGAGGGGGATGATCGCGGACATAAACTCCCAGGTCATTCATGTGGGCATTGGAGTCCTTCTTAAAGAGAAGAAGGTAAACAGACAGCGAGAAATCAGAGAAGGATATTTTAAGGTTTAGGTTGGTTTCACAGAGAGCTGGGAGGTACGATTTCACACGACAAAAGTTGGTACGTATACCACGTATATTAGAGAGAAAAAATGTTAAGGGGTTAAAATGTTTTCTCTTTGGCTGGTTTAGTTCTACAACTTTGGTTGCGAATTGTCATGTCTAGGTTGTTTTGGAAAGGAGAGGTCTAGAGAGTAGTCGTAGACGGTCATCAAATATGACACGTTTAAGAAGGGAACTGACACAGACTTCAGCCTAATGTGACCTCAGGGTTGCCCACCAGAAGCGTAGGGACATCCATCCATGCGAGACATGGCACTGAAAGAACTCCGATATAATGCGACTGTTAAGACGTTAGACGCTACGCAAATGTTTGGGCTCAAATCAAAACCTTGTCAGCTAAGTATAAAGAGACGTTGTCACTATCTTCACACACCATAAAAAGTCACGAAAGTACCACTATTAAGGCCTGAGGAGAGGAAAAGGACAGGGAATCCCTTCCTAAACAGAAAACTAAGGATGAGCTTCTCCTGTTCAAGGGAAGACGTAGGAGTATGAATTCTTCTTCTATGTGCCTTGTCCCTTCAGGACGTAGGCGATCATGGATCTCCACGTCTCCCTATCCCTTGTGGCTCTTAGTATGTTTGCTCCTGTTGCTCCTGGCAACCTCCGTTCCATCATCCACCTGATCAGACCCTGCAAATATGTTATACGCTGCCTTCCTCTGTCTCTCCTTCCTTCTATCTGTCCAGTCAGTATCAGGTTCTCCAGGCTCTCCTTCCTCATTGCATGTCCCAGGAACTTCAGTTGTCTCTTCCTGATGCTCAGCATCAATTTCCTTTTTGTTACCATTCTTTCTAACACTTCGTCGTTGCTTGTATGCTCAGTCCACGATATACGTAGCATCCTTCTGTAGAACCACATTTCGGCCGCTTCCAGTTTTGTCCTCATTTTCGATGATATTGTCCAGCATTCACAGCCGTATTGAAGAACTGACATCACGTAGCAGTCTAGCACTCTTTTCTTCGTTTCTATTGAGATTTTCCTGTGTATTAGTATTTTGCTCATCTTCTGGAACGCGTCCTTTGCCATGCCAATTCGCCTTCGGATCTCCGTGTCGCACTTTCCATCTCCTGTTAGAACACTTCCTAGGTACTTAAATTCTTGGACTTGTTTGATTCTGTTATCCCCCACCTGTATTTGGCATTTTGGGTTGTATCTTTTGGTCTGTCTCTGTGTGTGTGTGTCTCTCTGTCTGTCTGTCTCTGTGTGTGTGTGTCTCTCTGTCTGTCTGTCTGTTCCAATTGAAAAAATAATAAAATAAGAAATAACTGTTACTAAGTACTAAGTCAAAATGTCTACAAATAAATCTATAGGACCAAACTAAAATTAAAGTGACTCATACAAATATATTTCATAGCAAAACAAGAAAGATTCAATAAAAATACTTAAATCAGATGCTGGAATATTCTGATAGTATTGATACATTCTGTTATCATATTTATATTCAACAATACTATTGTCTAAAAGACATGGTCACAAATTGAACACAATAGTCACTTTTTTCTATGTTCGTCTTTATTTTTTTCAAGTGTAGGAACGCCGTATGTACAGCAGTAGGTATGGCTAAAGTAATATAACTTGACGAGAAGTGTTTGCATGTCTCAGGGAATCCCTGCATAAAAATTATTATATTCCATTATTAATATTTATCTCTTTCATAGTTTTATCGTAGTTCATGTTGTAAATATATATATTTATATATTTTTATATATTTATATATTTTTTCCGTTTAAGGATAATGAATCACCTTTTAATGAAATGATTATTTTATTCCCTATAATTATTATTTTATTCCCTATAAATTTTTTATTCCTTATAATTATTATTTTATTCCCTATAATTACTATTTTATTCCCTATAATTTTTTTTATTCCTTATAATTATTATTTTATTCCCTATAATTATTATTTTATTCCCTATAATTTTTTATTCCTTATAATTATTATTTTATTCCCTATAATTACTATTTTATTCTCTATAATTTTTTATTCCCTATAATTATTATTTTATTCCCTATAATTATTATTTTATTCCCTATAATTTTTTATTCCTTATAATTATTATTTTATTCCCTATAATTATTATTTTATTCCCTATATTTTTTTATTCCTTATAAGTATTATTTTATTCCCTATAATTATTATTTTATTCCCTATAATTTTTTATTCCTTATAATTATTATCTTATTCCCTATGATTTCATGATTTTAGTATATAATTTATTTCCTATGATTATTCCGTATGATTATTACAATTTTAAATAAGATAAGAGGTTGAAGCTTCAGTTATAATAACCAATGATGCTTCAGCAATATACTGTATGTGTATAGTTAAACACAATCACTTAGGTGCCATAAGTGGTTCATGCTTGGGCGATCATGTCTCGAAAGAGACATGACTAACAGATCAGAATATTTTCCCGCTGTAGGTTGCCATTACTTTCTGCGGTATACTGGTTGCGAACCAAAGCTATAAAACCCAATCTGTCCTGCTATTTAACCCATAGCTGGAGAGAGAAGAGACAGATTAATGTCTTTCCCAAGAGTGAAGGTCACGAATATAAAATTTAAAAAAAATTACTAAAAATTTCATTAGCCTATTTATCACCGTTTCTCGCAGAACCCCTAGCGACCTTTTGCGAAACCCTAGGATGCCGGGGAACTCAGGTGAAGAAACTCCGTTCTAGAAAGATGAATATGAACCGGTATAGTTCTGTTGTTCTTTGTTAGCCAAAGACAAACAGTTCTTGAAAACAAAATACACAAAACATTAAACTACGCCCAAAGCAAAAAGAAAAAAATCAAATGTCCGGTCTCTAATGAAAATAATTTTATTAAATCGTTTAACTCGTAAGACCCAAACCCAGTCACGTTGAAGCACGTCGATTCGTATCGTTGAGAGAGATTCATATCTGTGTGCGGTCATTGGTGTAATACAAGCTGGAGGCGATATTGAGTACATTTTCTTCTCCTGGCTTCGTTTTCTTAAAGTGGTGGACAACACAAATTGTGGATACAGGCAATAACTAAAGTGAGAAAGGAAAGCAAAATCGTTATGAAAATAAGAAAAGAGAAATTGAATCTGGAAAGGAACCGAGGAAATATTAATCAGTCGACCACCGGGCATGTTGTACGCAAATTTAAAAGAATTTTAATATTTTAAACCATTTGTTTACTGCCATGATGAGAACTGGTAGTTGCTGTCTAAAACGTCTATAGTTACAGTAATTCCCCGTTTAAAGTTTGTTTCACGCGAGCATTTATTTTCAGCTGTTAATAACGATTTGAAGGCAGCAACACGAACAGTTTCAGAAATCACTGAATGAACATTGAAGGCAGCTTCATGTGTATGAGAAAAGCATGTCCTTACACATTGCGTAATCCATTTTAGGTCGTAAAGAGCACCGCATGTACGAGGTCATATCAATAAGTATCGAGACTGGTGTAATAAAAAAAACTATAACACATATCAATTCGGTGTTTAATCTCCTTCGAATAGCCCCCTTCTGAAGCTGAACACTTTATCTAGTTCAGTTTTCCTTGATTGATGCATTCCTGGAACTCTTTTTTTGGTGGGGGAAGGGGTAACGAGCAGCTATCTAACCGCATTTTCTTGAATTTCCTGACGTCTTCAAATCCTGTTACTTTCAGGCGGAAATTCATTTTTGAAGAGGAAAAAATCACAACAGTATGCTGTACAAATATAATAAAATTACAAATATTAAATTGAACAAAAATTACTCAAAAATGCATTAACCTATTATCACTGTTTCGTGTGGAACCTGTTGTATCCCCGAGGTGGATATGATACACAGAGAAAGTGTGCTGCGGCATTATTCAGCACAGTATCCGGTGCCAAACGGATATACACAGAACAGTACAACGGTTGCAATAACAGACAATACAGAACTTACAACACAGACAGGTGGGGTTAGATCGCAATAGTCGCCGAAGTAATCAGTCCGAATATTACTCGAATAACACTCGAATATTACGCCTCGAATGCTACTGTCCTTTACTTAAAAGACCATTTTAACTCATAGACCATTCTGAAATCTATGTATGAAATTATGAAATCTCAAATCTATGTATAAAATCTATGTATGAAATTAATAAAATCTACGTATGAAATCTATAAAATCTATAGCTGAAATCAAAAACCTATTTATAAATTATGAAATCTAAAATATATGTATAAAATCTATGTATGAAATTAATAAAATCTATGTATGAAATGTATAAGACCTATGAATGTAATCGAAAATCTATGTATAAAATTATGAAGCCGAAAATCTATGCATAAAATCGATGTATGAAATGTATAAAATCTGTGTATGAAATAAAAAAAATCTATGATTTTTCATTCTCGCTGCTCTGTTGCTATTTCGATGGAAAGTGATCAAACGAAATACATTCTTCAGTTCAATCAGTTGTAATCTTCACCGCTAAGATCCGCCATGCCACGCTTACTGAAGCGAACCATCCTCATTCCCTGGTTTTCTATTAGCTAGTTCGTTTCGGGTGTGATATGAATCTTCTTTTTAATATTCTCGGTAAATTTCTTTACAACTACGCTTGTACAGGAGTAAAAACCACCGTCATACTCCTCGTATTTTACTCAAGCAGTTTCTTTTCACAAACAGCTTCTGCTTGGAATCAACTCTCAAGAGTATGCTCCCACCATCACTACAATTTCAGCTTTTTACAAGATCCCAGTCAGGTTGAAAATGTAATAGTGTTGCCATATATGAGCAAGCGATGTCCATTATTCACTTCAGTTTTCAGTTTGTAGACGATTTTGCATCCTACAAGCTCTTTTCTCACAGACGAAACATCGCAAGCCTTTCACTGCTCTTTCGCTATTTCCATGAAAAGTAGTCAGACGAACTACATTCCTTAGTTCTGTCGGTTCTAAGCTTTCCCGCTAAGACCTACCATGCTACGCACATTATAGCTAACCACCCTCATTTGTTTCGTATTTCATTATTGGGAAGTAAGTTCTACTCGAGCAGTTTCTTCATTTTTGGAACCGACTCCCCAGAGGATGCTTCTCTGATCGCTACACACTTAATCTATTCAAGTCTGTGGCCAACGTCTATTTTTCCATATATCCTTATAAATTGTGCGTCTTATTCTGTAACCCCAACCTCGAATAGTTCATGGGCCTTGTACATGTCTGTAAAAGAAAGCAATAAAAATATATATTTTTTCTGTCTTCTAATTCTCACAGCTTAGAAATAAAAACTATATGGAAGTCGCTAATAAAGTGCGTATGCTAAGCTATAAGGATCTCCTTAGTAGGCCTAGCATAGAAATAAACACAATATGGAAGTCGCTAACAAAGTGCGTATGCTAAGCTATAAGGATCTCCTAAGTAGGCCCAGCATAGAAATAAACACTATATGGAAGTCGCTAATAAAGTGCGTATGCTAAGCTATAAGGATCTCCTAAGTAGGCCTAGCATAGAAATAAACACTATATGGAAGTCGCTAACAAAGTGCGTATGCTAAGCTATAAGGATCTCCTAAGTAGGCCTAGCATAGAAATAAACACTATATGGAAGTCGCTAATAAAGTGCGTATGCTAAGCTATAAGGATCTCCTCAGTAGGCCTAGCATAGAAATAAACACTATATGGAAGTCGCTAATAAAGTGCGTATGCTAAGCTATAAGGATCTCCTTAGTAGGCCTAGCATAGAAATAAACACTATATGGAAGTCGCTAATAAAGTGCGTATGCTAAGCTATAAGGATCACCTTAGTAGGCCTAGCATAGAACTAAACACTATATGGAAGTCGCTAACAAAGTGCGTATGCTAAGCTATAAGGATCTCCTAAGTAGGCCTAGCATAGAAATAAACACTATATGGAAGTCGCTAATAAAGTGTGTATGCTAAGCTATAAGGATCTCCTTAGTAGGCCTAGCATAGAAATAAACACTATATGGAAGTCGCTAATAAAGTGTGTATGCTAAGCTATAAGGATCTCCTAAGTAGGCCTAGCATAGAAATAAACACTATATGGAAGTCGCTAATAAAGTGCGTATGCTAAGCTATAAGGATCTCCTTAGTAGGCCTAGCATAGAAATAAACACTATATGGAAGTCGCTAATAAAGTGTGTATGCTAAGCTATAAGGATCTCCTAAGTAGGCCTAGCATAGAAATAAACACTATATGGAAGTCGCTAATAAAGTGCGTATGCTAAGCTATAAGGATCTCCTCAGTAGGCCTAGCATAGAAATAAACACTATATGGAAGTCGCTAATAAAGTGCGTATGCTAAGCTATAAGGATCTCCTTAGTAGGCCTAGCATAGAAATAAACACTATATGGAAGTCGCTAATAAAGTGTGTATGCTAAGCTATAAGGATCTCCTAAGTAGGCCTAGCATAGAAATAAACACTATATGGAAGTCGCTAATAAAGTGCGTATGCTAAGCTATAAGGATCTCCTCAGTAGGCCTAGCATAGAAATAAACACTATATGGAAGTCGCTAATAAAGTGCGTATGCTAAGCTATAAGGATCTCCTTAGTAGGCCTAGCATAGAAATAAACACTATATGGAAGTCGCTAATAAAGTGCGTATGCTAAGCTATAAGGATCTGCTTAGTAGGCCTAGCATAGAAATAAACACCATATGGAAGTCGCTAATAAAGTGCGTATGCTAAGCTATAAGGATCTCCTTAGTAGGCCTAGCATAGAAATAAACACTATATGGAAGTCGCTAATAAAGTGCGTATGCTAAGCTATAAGGATCTCCTAAGTAGGCCTAGCATGGACATAAACACTATATGGAAGTCGCTAATAAAGTGCGTATGCTAAGCTATAAGGATCTGCTTAGTAGGCCTAGCATAGAAATAAACACTATATGGAAGTCGCTAATAAAGTGCGTATGCTAAGCTATAAGGATCTGCTTAGTAGGCCTAGCATAGAAATAAACACTATATGGAAGTCGCTAATAAAGTGCGTATGCTAAGATATAAGGATCTCCTTAGTAGGCCTAGCATAGAACTAAACACTATATGGAAGTCGCTAACAAAGTGCGTATGCTAAGCTATAAGGATCTCCCAAGTAGGCCTAGCATGGACATAAACACTGTATGGAAGTCGCTAATAAAGTGCGTATACTAAGCTATAAAAATCTCCTTAATAGGCCTAGCATAGAAATACACAATATATGGGAACCTGTAATAAATCAAGAAAGTCAAATATTATCAGGTTCTCTGTGGCAGATGTAACAAAAAAGATGCAGTGTTTATAGTGAAGCAGCAACATCAGCCACCAGCAGGCAGGTTAAGTTTTAAGGCACTAGTTTCACTACTAGAAATAAGCTTGTGTTGCTTCATGAATTTGGTGACATAGAAATTATGAGTTCAAACCCTGGGATAGGCAGTGGGTTCCTGAATACTCTGGTTTGATGAACATAAAGAGATATGTCGAGACAAGGCCAGCAGAACGAGAACAATTTGCACCCGTTTAAAGCTTACGGCCACATCAAGTTGAAACTGAAAATAAGCATCGTCAAACCTGGTCAGTACCTTGATGGATGACCGCTAGGGAATACCAAGTGCTGTACACTTGGATGTGCGAGTGGTACAATTGTGATCAGCTCGAAATTAGAAATCGGAGGGCCGAGAAGCCCTGCTAATTAACCCATAGCTTGAGGAAAATGTGGAGTCATACTGTTTCTGAAGTTATTTACGCGTAAACAAATACAACGAAATCGACTAAAATTGGAACTTGGCTCTCTGATTAACAATTCCAATCTGTTATCCATTTCACCACCCACACAGCCAAGCTTACGGAAGCTGGGGTTACGAAGCCATAGGGTCAGTTATTGAGGATCGATCTTCGACGTCACTAACAATGGTCGGGGAAACTAACTGTTGCCCTGCTCATTTTTCATTCTTTCTTTCTTTCTTTCTTGTCATTTTCTTCCTTTCTTTAGTCTGCAAATGTTTCTTTTGGTCTTTCTTTCTTTAGTTTGTACATTTTTTCTTTGTTTCATCAGTCTGACATTTTTCAACCTTTCTTTCTTTCTTTCTTTCTTTCTATAGTCTGCAAATGTATCTTTCTTTCAGTTTTCCTTTCTTTCTTTAGCCTGTACATTTTTATGTCTCTCTTTCTTTGTTTATTTTTGTTTCTTTGTTTCTTTCATCAGTTTAACATTTTTCAATTTTTCTTTCTTTCTTTCTTTCTTTCTTCACATTTTCTTTCTTAGTTCAGTCTTCCTTTTTTTCTTTAGTTTGTACATTTTTCTGTCTCTCTTTGTTTGTTTGTTTGTTTGTTTGTTTCATCAGTCTGACATTTTAAATCTTTCTTTGTTTCTTTGTTTCTTTGTTTGTTTCTTTCTTTCTTTAGTCTGCACATTATTTCTTTAATTCTTTGGTTTGCACATTTCTCTTTCTTTCTTTGTTTCTTTTATTTTTTTCTTTGTTTCTTGTCTTTTCTGCTTATATCACCTTTTGACCATCCTCCGCCTTTGAGTTTGTGTTTCTAGTTTCTTGTTTTAACATCGCGTTTATCTATTTTTGTTTTCAACCTGCCAACACTTGATTGGTTTAAAAAGAAGAAAAACCGAGAAAAAATAGAAAAGGGGAGGAAAGAAGAACGATAAATTCTTCTTCCCTCGTTTCCAAATTGGAACAACCGCGCAGTTTAATGGCTCGACTGCTTCGTGTTTTTTTGTCTGTTCCAGTGCACTGAGATGTGATCCTAGATGGTCGGATCAATTCGGTCTTCAAGGAAGGGAACGACGAGTGGGGACAAACATTGACAGACTAAGCAAAACACAAAACCTCACAGAATTTCTCAATAAATCAGCGCCGGTCTGTTTTCGCAATTAGCTTTATGGCCACACACACACACACACACACACACACACACAGCGTGAGAGAGAGAGGCTATGACATATACAGAAGTACAAAATCATTGACACACCTATCTACATATATATACGTCCACAAAAAGCACACAAACAAGCTTACACTAATATTACTCCATCTTTTATAAGCACAAGTAGTGTCAATTAAATATTTCTCTACTTTTGCTTAATTTAGTATAAAATTTACTTAATGATTTGTTTCCGAAACACACACACAAAACACTTATATAAATTAGCGATTCCAAAGCATTTTTAAAGAAACTTTTGTATGTACGGTAATGGATCAATAATTTCTAAGACTGAGTCATGGTTAGCCGAAGTTTGATCTGAAGTTATGAATAAATGTATACCAAGCTCTGTGATCAATATATATCATTGAATTTAGTGCTTTGACAAGTAAATATACTATGTTGAAAAATAAATATTTCTAAAATAAAACAAATGTTTAATCATCATTAGATTACGAACATACAGTTGCACATATATATATATATATATATATATATATATATATATATATGCAAATTGACTTGAGCAGCAATCTTTCTTTTAAACATGTTTCGTTAAAAACGGCCGACAAGGAATATTTTATTAATTTTTTATTTAATTTTTTCAGTATCCTTACCTGTTTTATTTTTGTTGGAAATAAGGAATGTAAAAATGTTCCATAATATTTTACTATCTAGGCACTTTCAGCCACTTCACCGACCATTTACAAGGATGTTATTTTCTGATATTGTTTGGAAAATCAAACTGACAAAATAAAAATAAGACACTTTTCATGTGACACGTTTCGCTTTTGGGACTTCTTCAGACTAAAGTGATTTGATGTGACCACAAATGCCACGAAACGTAGAAGACACTGATTTGCTTTTAAAAATCATATCACCCCAAGCAAGCTGGAGGCTACCGCTAGTGCATAAGGTGTTACAGAGAGACACAGAAGCGGGATGAAGAAAGGACAAAAGGGTGGAATGGCAATTGACGTCGCATTTAAATTTTTGGAGTTTGTAGTTATCATGGACGCAAGAAAAGAGTAGGGAGATCCAAAGGCGTGAAGTGTGAGAAAATAGACTATTAGAGTAGAAGAGGCGGTTGCATTTAACTATTTTAACGGTAAAAGGGAGAAACCTAGATGCCGATCTAGCAGCATACGTAAACTGATGTGGTCGGAAGTCCAGGAAAAAATCTCGCCAGAGCAGTTGCCATGAAAATATTTGTAGAAAAGACAGAGAGAAGCCACATCACGTCGGTGAGAAGGTCACTGAAGTCGAGCTGCCAAATCAAGATCGATTTCATTGCAGATCCTTCTTTGGGTGTTTGACTATATAGTTTAACCCAGGGGTTCCCAAATTTTTTAAAATCACGACCCATAATTCATGACCACAGCTTATAGCGATCCACTCACATTTACTGGGCAAAAACATATGCAAGATTATAAAAAATATTGTTTATATGAATAGGTGAAAATTGATATTCTTTCTACGATTATAAATGATTAAATTGAGAGTATGAACTACCCTGATTCATTAAGCTAGTCAAAACAACATACTGCTTCATAGAACAAGAAGCTGGCAATGAAAGGATAGCGTTTAATTGAAGTTAATATGTAATTTTAGAATCACTTTTTACAACCCACTAATATTCAGCTTTCGACCCACCAGTGGATCTCGACCCATAGTTTAGGAATATTATTTAGCTTCTATTTTGTTTTGTGTATGTTTTTATCACTAGTGTTATTAAGTCTGCCATATTGTAATAACTGATTTGCCAAGAAAAATGAAATGCCGTAAAAACCTACGCGCAAAGTTTTAGTGATTTGTCTAGCGATTAAACTTAATTTCAGTTTTTAATATTGTTCTGATATATACAAATTTACATATTATTTTCTTTTGTCTATAAAGTTATATATGATTTATGCACTTTATTTTTAATCGGACATATTCTTATCAATTCCAACGTTATTAACACAGGTATCCACGAGTGTGTTGTGGTTTTTTTTTTTAATCGTTTCACCACAAGCAAGTCATTCCACTGCCACTATTGCGCTTGGGGCTACATAGGGGAAGGTAAATAGAAAGAGTGGTTAGATATAGGAAATGTCAGAAGGGGGGTTATAGGTAGTTGGGAAGATGGAAAGAGTGTTTGAAAGAATGGAAGCGAGTTATTGTGTTAGGAGGTGTCTATTGACCTTACATTTAAACTCCTGGAGATTGTAGCCGTCGGGGAAGCAGTCATGTGGAAGGGAATTCCACAGTCGGGAAGTACGAGAAAAGAAACTGTTGGAGTAGAAGTTGCGGTTACATTTTATCGGTTTCACTGTAAAAGGGTGGGATCTAGTTGCTAATCTAGTATCTCGTGCAAATTCGAACCTAGGGGGCACCAGTGATCTAAGTTTATCGGAGCAGAAGCCATGGAGGTATTTATAAAAGAGACACAGGGAAGTCACGTCGCGCCGGTGAGAGAGAGACTGCAGGCGGTCTGCCAAGTCAGTATCGATCACATTACAAACCCTCCGCTGTACCTTATCGAGAAGCCCAAGGAGAATAGCAGGGGCACCCGACCAGATATGGCAACAGTATTCAATGCACGGGCGGATGGTAGATTTATAAATGTGCAGGATAGATTCAGACGGAAAAAACCTCCGGGAGAGAACCGACTTTCATAGCAGCGGATTGAGCAATGGATTCGATATAGTCATTCCATTTGAGGTCCGCTGAAAATGTGAGACCAAGGAGGCGCAGTGTTTTACTCTCTGGGAGGCAAGCCTGGTCCATGCTAATGGGAGGTTGGTGCGGTTGTCTATGATGGTTAATTAATAGTAGCTTCGTTTTAGAAGCATTAAAATTTACGAGCCATTTCTTACCCCAGTCCACTACGGATTGGAGGTCCTTTCCAAGCTCGGCTGCAAGGTTAGCTTTGTCGCCCACACCAGATTTTTGATCGAGGCAAGAGTAAACTGTAGTGTCATCGGCGTACATACCTACTTGGGATATTATGGTATCGGGAGATTATTAATGTAGATCAGAAAGAGCGTAGGACCTAGGATAGAACCTTGAGGGACACCCGCGTTCGTATGGTAGCTCTGGGAGCCATGTCCGTTTAATACCACTTTCAATGTGCGGTTAGATAGGAATGACTGGATTAGTTCAAACAATTGTCCAGCTATACCATAGCTCTGCAGTTTGCATAGAAGACCTGCATGCCAATGGATATCGCTGCGGGATGAGAAATCTGAGGTCCGAGTTCGAATTTCAGTCTAATACATTTCATTCCAGTCGAATTCGTTTCATCCACTTACGCACAAATACTATTGGGAAAGGTATTTTTCAATCTCTTCTCACTCCAGCTATGGGTTAAATAGCAGGATAGACTGGGTTTTCTAGCCTTGGTTAGCAAGCAATCTAACACAGAAAGAAATGGCAACCTACTGCGGAAAAATCTTCTGCCTCGTCAGTCATGTCTCGAAAGAGACATGATCATCCAAGCATGTATCATCTATAGCACTTCAGTGACTGACTGATCCACAAAAAATATCGTTTCAAGAAACACACATACACACGCTTATTTATATATAAATGAGATTTTATACTATATTCGTGAAAAACCTTCCACGAATCTAAGAAGAAAGGCAAAAACGGTTTTAAAAAAGAAAAAACTAAGTACATGAACATCAGTCAAAAGTGTCCGGACCGAGTCAACACGTACTCCAAACAAAAACACCCCGATACGAATAATCAACTAACAAAAAGCGCTCAATACTTATGTAGAGCGGAATATATATATATATATATATATATATATATATATATATATATATATATATATATATATATATGTTAAAGCGGGGAAACATTTTTTGACATTGTCATACAATTTCCCTATATTGTTTTTGATAAGTAAAAATATATACAGTGTAATGGGTAAATTGTTTAAATGAAGCAAAAATGAAAATAACACTGACATCTCAATTAAACAAGGTACAGCCACTTTTTTGTCAGAAATTTTCCATGCCTAAGTTGAAAATAAAAGTTTTCGAATGAAAAAACATTCTTGAAGATTTCATTTTAGATTCAATTAAAAGTTCAATGACTAAATTTATTATTTCCATTAAGTAAAAAATTATGGTATGTTTCAGATAGAAATTATATAGATTGGAATGTCACATTTAATTTCGATTTCTTAAAATTTTCTTGAAACGACCATTTTCTTAATTTTAAGAAATTTGTAAACAACCAAAAATTCATCGATTTTAAAAATATTTCAAAAGATTTCTGAGACTTTATTTTAGTAAAATTAGAAAATTGAAAGTTAAATTAATCTGATTTGAAAAAAATATTACTTACTTATGGCATAAAAAAGTAATTTACAACAAATTATTAACGATTGGTCGTGTTCATCTGATCAAACGTTTGACGGACTGTTGAATGACGAAGCGATGACAGCTGTTATGCATGACCATAAATGACAATTTTCTTAAATCTAAGTGAATAGACAAAACTCTTAAATTACGTAACCTTTTCATAATAATGACAATTTCAGTTTACAATACATGAAAATAAGGTAAAAAATACAAAATAAAAAATTATTTTAAAAATAGTTAGCGTAACTACGTTTATTAATCTTTGCAATTTTGGACTCGTAAATTTCGTTTCCACTTAATTACTATATCTCATCCAATAAATACCTCAATACAGAATTTTACAAGATTTTAAACTACTACAAATTATTATAATTAAAAAGTAAAAAAAAAAAAGAAAAATTTCTTGTAAAATTCATTATTCATCAGAAAAATTTTAATTCTTCAGACAATAATATCCTTAATATTACTTATTTATAAAAGCAGCTAAAAGCTTTTCTAATTAAATAATGTCATTGTTTTATTGGATTCATTATTTTTAATTCAGAGCAGATTTTCAGTTAAATAGTACAAATTTGAAAAAAAAAAATTAGGTGATTTGCAATCTCCAATGACTCCTACTTTTAACAGAAAAAATAATTTCAATAAATAAGAAGTTTCTGTGCAAAATTTCATGAAATTAAATAAGTGAGGGGTAACATACTAAAAAATAATTTTTTTACCAAACTTTTCTAAAACCACGTGTCAAAAATAATGTCATTTATTTGCAAATAAGTCTTGAAAATTTCATTAAAATCGGACAATTATTTGATTTTTCCGAGAATTTCCAAATCAATGTGTTTTCAACGGAAAACAAGCGCAAAAAAGTCAATGTTAAAAGTTAGCCACGGCGATGACGTAAACAAAACAAGATTTTAACCAAAATTTCGAACGCGTTAGAAAAGATAAAAAAAATTTCAAAAAATAATTAAAAAATACTTTGGTCTTTCATCTTAATAATAACATCAACATTTTGACTATAAAACTTTATCTTCGTTAAGTTTGTAGCCTTTTTCATTACACTATGCTGTTTTCCCGCGAAAACGTTGAGGCACCTAATTTTAACATATACATTTACCAAAATTACGCAAAAATATCTTGATATTTTAAATCTATTCAATAAAATCGTCATTGTCCTCAACCATGGCCAACCAGACGACTTCAGAATTTCACCAAACTCTTCTGGTTGGTCTCCTTGTTTAAGTTGGTAAATGCTGCCATAATCCTTGCCTTCAGTTCATATTTGGTGTTACAAGAAGTTTTGTTGGTCTCTCGCTCCCATATAATCTCCTGCAACTCTTCTGGATGGTCTCCTTGTTTAAGTTGACCCTTCTGCCATAATCCTTGCCTTCAGTTCATCTTTGGTGTTACAAGAAGTTTTGTTGGTCTCTCGCTCACATGTAATCTCCTGCAACTCTTCTGGATGGTCTCCTTGTTTAAGTTGGTAAATGCTGCCATAATCCTTTGCCTTCAGTTCATCTTTGGTGTTACAAGAAGTTTTGTTGGTCTCTCGCTCACATATAATCTCCTGCAACTCTTCTGGATGGTCTCCTTGTTTAAGTTGGTAAATGCTGCTAATCTTGCCTTCAGTTCATCTTTGGTGTTACAAGAAGTTTTGTTGGTCTCTCGCTCACATATAATCTCCTGCAACTCTTCTGGATGGTCTCCTTGTTTAAGTTGGTAAATGCTGCCATAATCCTTGCCTTCAGTTCATCTTTGGTGTTACAAGAAGTTTTGTTGGTCTCTCGCTCACATATAATCTCCTGCAACTCTTCTGGATGGTCTCCTTGTTTAAGTTGGTAAATGCTGCCATAATCCTTGCCTTCAGTTCATCTTTGGTGTTACAAGAAGTTTTGTTGGTCTCTCGCTCACATATAATCTCCTGCAACTCTTCTGGATGGTCTCCTTGTTTAAGTTGGTAAATGCTGCCATAATCCTTGCCTTCCAGTTCATCATTGGTGTTACAAGAAGTTTTGTTGGTCTCTCGCTCACATATAATCTCCTGCAACTCTTCTGGATGGTCTCCTTGTTTAAGTTGGTAAATGCTGCCATAATCCTTGCCTTCAGTTCATATTTGGTGTTACAAGAAGTTTTGATGGTCTCTCGCTCACATATAATCCCATACCAACTCCTCTGGATGGTCTCCTTGTTTAAGTTGGTAAATACTGCCATAATCCTTGCCTTCAGTTCATCATTGGTGTTACAAGAAGTTTTGTTGGTCTCTAAACCACATATAATCTCCTGCAACTCTTCTGGATGGTCTCCTTGGTAAGTTGGTAAATGCTGCCATAATCCTTGCCTTCCAAGTTCATATTTGGTGTTACAAGAAGTTTTGTTGGTCTCTCGCTCACATATAATCTCCTGCAACTCTTCTGGATGGTCTCCTTGTTTAAGTTGGTAAATGCTGCCATAATCCTTGCCTTCAGTTCTGTTGGTGTTACAAGAAGTTTTGTTAGGTCTCTCGCTCACATATAATCTCCTGCAACTCTTCTGGATGGTCTCCTTGTTTAAGTTGGTAAATGCTGCCATAATCCTTGCCTTCAGTTCATCTTTGGTGTTACAAGAAGTTTTGTTGGTCTCTCGCTCACATATAATCTCCTGCAACTCTTCTGGATGGTCTCCTTGTTTAAGTTGGTAAATGCTGCCATAATCCTTGCCTTCAGTTCATCTTTGGTGTTACAAGAAGTTTTGTTGGTCTCTCGCTCACATATAATCTCCTGCAACTCTTCTGGATGGTCTCCTTGTTTAAGTTGGTAAATGCTGCCATAATCCTTGCCTTCAGTTCATCTTTTGGTGTTACAAGAAGTTTGTTGGTCTATCGCTCACATATAATCTCCTGCCAACTCTTCTGGATGGTCTCCTTGTTTAATTGGTAAATGCTGCCATAATCCTTGCCTTCAGTTCATCATTGGTGTTACAAGAAGTTTTGTTGGTCTCTCGCTCATATAATCTCCTGCAACTCTTCTGGATGGTCTCCTTGTTTAAGTTGGTAAATGCTGCCATAATCCTTGCCTTCAGTTCTATTTGGTGTTACAAGAAGTTTTGTTGGTCTCGCTCACATATAATCTCCTGCAACTCTTCTGGATGGTCTCCTTGTTTAAGTTGGTAAATGCTGCCATAATCCTTGCTTCCAGTTCATCTTTGGTGTTACAAGAAGTTTTGTTAGTCTCTCACTCAACTGCACCTATGCATAATAGTCGAGCAGGTTGCAGTGTGGCAATTAGGTGGTCGGATTCAAAGGGTGATGTAGTCGCAGAAATTGTCTAACTGCCATGACTGGGTTATCTTACTCGGGTGGTATGGTGCAGAATTCTGTTGCCATACATAAGGTTTTCTAACTTCTTGACTCAGTGCATCACTACCTTCTCAAGACACTTGATGTAGATCTCCATATTGATTCTAAGGCCTTGTGCGGGGATGAATAGGGACATAACGTCTCCATCGCTAGTGACCACTCTAAATACATTTGTAATCACCATTAAACTCTTTCCGAATCCTCTGCACTATCCTCAGATAAACACCAAGACACTCTGGAATGTCCGCATTGGAGCTTTCGTTGCGAATGCCAAACAGTACAATTTGCCGATTCTAAATTTCTGCCGAGGTGAATTGCGTCATGGGGATCTTCTTCTCACAGACATTGTTCAACTTATCCTTCTATCCTGTGGATTAGACAAAATCAAAAACAAACAACGCGCATGCGCGAAATTAAAAATATGAAATGACATGACAGTATGAAATGAAATGACAATTTATCCATCACACCCTGTATACACACTACCATATATATATATATATATATATATATATATATATATGTTTTTTTTTTTAAAGAACGATCACGTAACGGGGAAGTTTTTGAACGCACACGTAACGGAGAATTTTTGAACGCACAATTTTCAAAATTAGAAGAAATTATAACATTTTCATCCATGGTTGTATGACCCTAATAGGCATTTTATGGTATGGTTACACTTTGTGATAAATCCTGTTCTTTAAAAAATAAATTACTGAATGAAAGAACAGAAATTATGACTAAGTTTAACCATACCATAAAATATCTATTAGGTTCATACAACCATGGATGAAAATGTAATTTTTTTCTAATTTTATAAATCCCCGTTACGTGAGCGTTCAAAAAGAAAAAAATCCCCGTTACGTAATATATAATTTATATTTTAACCATAATTTCACAATTCATAATTTCATAATTCATAATTTCACAATTCATAATTTATAATTTATATTTTAACCATAATTCCACAATTCATAATTTCATAATTCATAATTTCACAATTCATAATTTATAATTTATATTTTAACCATAATTCCACAATTCATAATTTCATAATTCATAATTTCACAATTCATAATTTATGATTTATATTTTAACCATAATTTCACAATTCATAATTTCATAATTCATAATTTCACAATTTATATTTTAACAATTCATAATTTCACAATTTATATTTTAACCATAATTTCACGATTCATAATTTCATAATTCATAATTTCACAATTTATATTTTAACAATTCATAATTTCACAATTTATATTTTAACCATAATTTCACGATTCATAATTTCATAATTCATAATTTCACAATTCATAATTTATAATTTATATTTTAACCATAATTTCACAAGAAATGGATTTGAGATGAAAGCGTTCAGCTTCAGGTTTTATTTAAAATTCGATATGGCCATCAGATTTTGCTATCAGCTTCCTTTGCTGTCCAGGAATCTCGTCAACTAATTTCACAATCAACTCTTGTGGGATGGAAGAAGTAACTTCTTGTATTCGCCCTTCACCCTTCACGTTTTTACAATATCTTGGTTTAGCGTAGGAGACTCTCCTTTAACCAACCAAAAAGAAAAAAGTTACAGGATGTTATGTCAGGACCCTGGCTGGCCACTCATATATAAAATAGGGAGTTACTTTTCAATCATCCGGTTTATATATAGATAGAGATATAAAATTTCGAAATTGACAGTGAGGTCAACACCGAGCTGTGTTAATCTGTTTCATACTTGAGAGCAATGATCATGTCGCAATGAGTGAATTCATGCATGAAGCAAACTGTTGTTTCCCAGTGGAGACTGAAGTATTTTCTCTTATAATTACATGCGCTGAATGTTGAACAGTTTTATCTATAAATATAGAGTAACTTCAAAATGTATTTTATCATATATATATGATCGCTCATTCAATGATGAATTAGAGCACTCTAGCTACTGGGCGTGTTTATACAAGCTAAAAAGTCTGCCTTCTTCTACCGGACGCTCGTGGCCTAGGGGTAGAATCGTCTACTGACACCGATTCGGTCGGGTTACAATCCTTAGTTAGGAAGCGATCGGAGTCTAACCGTACTGATGAGCTGTGATAAAGCGAAATAAATCTGTTTGCGGATGAGTATATATATATATATATATATATATATATATATATATATATATATATATATATATATATTACTTAATTTTTGGTCATAATAAAATTAGATCAGTACACAGTTGTAATAAAAAGTGTCCAATACAATTATATTGTAGAACTTTTGAACATTTTTTTTAATTTCAAACGAGTTATTACGCGACCTAGGTTTCTACCAAGTGGCGTCTTTCGGCGATTCGCAATAACTAATTTTACTGTTTTTTTTTAAGAACGTTCACATAACGGGGATTTTTTTTTGAACGCTCACGTAACAGGGATTTTTTGAACGCTCACGTAACAGGGATTTTTTGAACGCTCACGTAACAGGGATTTTTGAACGCTCACGTAATGGGGATGTTTTGAACGCACAATTTTCAAAATTAGAAGAAATTATGACTAAATGTAAACATACCATAAAATTATGACTAAGTGTAACCATAGCATAAAACACCTATTAGAGTCATACAACCATGGATGAAAATGTTATTATTTCTTCATTCTTTTTTTATCTATTCCTTATTCTTTCTTTTTTTTTTCTTTATTTGTCATGTTTTCTCTTCTTTAGCACGTATTTTGTTCTGCCTTACGTTTTCTTCTGTCTTTTTTCCTCTGTTCTTTTCTTTCTTTATCCGTCTCGTTTTTATTCTCAAGCACTTTCCTTTTTTCTTACACTTTGTCTTTCTTTTTTCATTCTTAGTTTTTTCCTTCTTTTCATCTTTCTTTTTTTCATTGTTAATCGTTTTTATTTTCTTTCTTTTCAAACATGTTTCTTTTTCTTTCTTTCTTTCTTTCTTTCTTTCTTTTATTCTTTTGCTTTTTCTTTTCAACAATTATTTCTATATTACCTCCTTACTCCTTTTTATTTTATGTCATACTTCTCCTCTAAACTCCCTCTCTATCTCTCTCTCTCTTTCTACCTGTTCTAACTTTCTTTTCCCCATTTTCTTTTATGCTTTATCAACTGCTTTCCATAATTAAAACTTCAGGTTTCTTCTAACTTTTCTCTTTATAGACAATTATTTGGGCTATTTTTTACCTTGCTTTCTCTCGGTCTTTTTCGTCTGTCTGTCATTCAATAGTGTTCGTTTGAACTCATCTCAAAGACGCAAACAATAAGCTAACCAATGAAATCCATCGAAACAAAAACCAATCGCAATTGCGATAACAAAAGCAAATTGAGAAATATGGTGACGCAAATTGAGCTGGAAGTTTGAAATGTTCTATATCTCGCTTAAAACACTCGTAAAACCTTTTAAGGCAACACAAAAGAAATATCAACCAGACAGTTAAATGTAAATTACAATGGAAAAAACTTACAACATTGAATCTGATCCACCAAAATACTTTATTGTTAATGCACATTGTCAGTGTCCGATAACTAATATTTTTTACTTAAGATATTTCAAATAAATATACTTCGTTGCTGTGACTATTACAAGAGGTGACTGAGGTCATACAACGGATCTTGCATAGAACTTTAGCGTTTTGTTTAACGGCATATCAACCTCTGTAGGTTATTTAATGCCAAAAAGGTGGGGTTTTAAGGTATTTTTTAATGTTCAATTATAGTGCAAAGATTGATTTAGTTAGATTTTAATGAATTTTTTTTGTTTTTATTCTTTTTTATTTAAAAAAACTGAAAATGTCTACTAGTTTTGTATTAAAAAATGTTTAGCTGAGAATAAATTTTTCCTTCAAAAATGTGTTGTGGTAATATTTTTTTCTTCAAAAATATATTGTCGGTAATATTTTTCCTTCAGAAATGCATATTTTTCTATAAATGTCTATTTTTATGTATATATTTCCATAAAAGTGTGTGTATATATATATATATATATATATATATATATATATATATATAGTGTTTTGACTCCAGTATGGGGGTTAACTATTTGCCCATCGATGGGACCCTAACAGGTGCCCCCACTCCGGGTCAGGGTGGATCTGGGAACAACAGCAGTTAAGAGGTGGTTCCATGCTCCTCACTTTCTCCCAATCAAAGGCCTTGCTGCCGGATGCAGTTTAGCGTCATGCCCAGAACCACTAGAATAAAAGGAAAGGAAGTTAAACATAGAATAGCTGCGCCAGAGGTAGATTTGCCCAACAGTGCAAATTACTAGTAAACCAAACATTCTTCTTACGATGTAGGTGACAATGGACTTTCACTTGCCCCTATCACTTGTCGTTGTCAACACTGTTCCTTTTTATATTACTTCCAAACCCCGATCCGCCATTCACTTGCTTATTATTATTGTTTATCAGGAATGTCTCGCACTGCTTTCTCTTGCCTCTCTTTCCCTCTATTCGTCCTGTGAGTATTAGATTCTCTAAACCCTTCTTCCTCATTGTGTCCCAGAAAACTCAGTTGTCTCTTCTTTTTTGTTTGCATTATTTCCAACACCTTGTCGTTACTCCCATGCTATCCTCAGCTGTAGAGCCACATTTCTGTTGATTCGATTCTCTCCTTCACCTTTCAAGAGAGCGTCGATCATTCGCTAAATCATCAATCTGAAAACTCGAGTCGTGTTTTTAAATCGACTCGTCAGATCGAGACTGACATATATGTTATGCCTGGTGTCAAACCCTTTTCAAAAATATATAACCTAAGGACCCTCACAAAAAAAGCGATACATGAGGTTAAAAATTAATTCTTTAAAATTTTTCTTGAAGCTTTTATTTTAGTTTTAATAAGAGATAAAATTTAATTTATTTATTTAAACATATATTTAATGGATAATCGTATTTTAGTAGATACTCAGTTTTTTTTTTTAATTAAACATTATATTTATTTATATCTACCATCTTGAATAATCATTAAAACTTGTTAGGAAAAACGTTCAGGTCAATACATATAAATAAATATACTGTTTAATAATAAAACAGAGTCTCTACTCAAATAAGAGTATCTATTAAATTAAAAGAGTATAATATTTTTATTTATAATAAAGCTAAAGAGTATCCATTAAAGATAATGTTTAAGGAAATGAATTAAGAATATGTCGGTGTTAATCCATTTTGTAACGGATTTTGTAAAATTTCGTAACTAAATTTAATATTTTCAATAAGCAAAATACTGTCCTCTATTTCAAAACTAATTGACGTTGACTAGAGTTTGTTTTTAAAAACCTAGAACTCAGTGATTTTATCGCCACTTTAGCCATTATCTCCCTTCATTGTTGGTCACTCTTTCGGGACATGACTGACTAGTCATTACTTAAGTTACCATTACTTTCTATGGTAGACCGGTTGTCAGCCAAGGCGATAGAACCCAGTTTGTCCTGCTATTGAACTCATAGTTGACGGGAGACGAGATGGGTTATGCCTTTCTCAAGTATATTTGTGCGTAAGGGAATAAAATAAATGTTGACTAGAATTCGAACTCGTCTCTCGGATTTCTCATTTCAAGCTAACATTTATTACACCACAATGCACATTAGTATTGATACCTCTAAAAAAAAAACAAAAAAAAAACGCGATACGTAAGGTTTAAAATGAATTTGAAAGAAAAATGAAAAATATTTCTTGAAGCTTTTATTTTAGTTTTAGTTTCGAGCTAATAAACTGAATTTGATATTTCGAATAAGCAAAACACTTTGCTGTATTTCGAAACCTATTTTAAATTGACTGGAAATATTTTCTTTTCGGTTAAAATAGCTGATTAACGCCCTTTTAGTCACCTTTCATCGTTATATAATTCTCTTGATTAGAAAATATTAAAGAATTATTTACTTTAAGTTTAAAATATCATATACATCTTTCAACCAGACAAGAGCCGTGCTGACGTGTTTGACAAGGTGATGACAGATCTAATTTTAGTCTACGTAGACTTTATCTGTGAAACATAATTAAAGAAAATGACCTGAGCGCCTTTTTTGTTTAATTTATAAGTACACAACAATATTCCAAAAAATAGAAAAATATTCTCCGTAGTCTAATGTTTTATCGATTTTTTGTAATATTGGCTTTAAATTATAATACTATGGTCATCGCTCTTATTTTCTGATAATATCATGTATGGTCGCCCATACTTACAAAAAGTAGAACGTTTATAGATTAATAAATTTTTTTTTTTTAATATTAGTGTTTGATAATTTGGATTAAGCTTTTCCATTAATGATAATCAAATATAGTTTTCACTTAATAATAATATCATAAAAAACGCTGAAATTAATACAGAATTTTAAAAGATTTAAAGTTTGGTAATTTTTTCTAATTAGAATTTAAGAAATTTAAACAATAAAAATTCATTTTTAATAGATTTTTTTTTACAACAATAATTTCGTAAAAATATCTTATAAAAAGCAATTGAAAGTTTTTCTAATTGAATTATTGCATTTTTTTTATTATGGGATTCAGAGCAGATTTTCTGTAATTGTTGTTTCTGTTTGAAAATTGACGATTTAAATTCTCCAAGGATTCATGCTTTTAACAAATATAAATATGAAAAGATTAAAACTTTAATTTCTCGAAATTTCCTAAAATTAATTCGGGGTATCAGATGTAAAAAAGAAAAGATTACCAAGATTTTCTAAAAATAAATATTTTTTTCTAAAAAGAAATATTTAAAACATGATGTATTCATTTATGAATAAGTCCTATAAATTTCATTAGAATCCGACAATTAGTTGATTTTTGCAAGTTATTTACAAAATAATGTTTTTTAAAGCAAAAAAGTTACTAAATTTGCTCATATTGATGTTTCGCTCACCCACTGATATGAGAAAAACAAAATTTTTAACCAAACATGCTAGAAAAGATTAAAAAATTTAATAAGATAATCAAAAAATTCTTAGGTCTCGACGATAAAACTTTTTATCAAGTTTGGACCCTTTTTCATCATGCTATGCTCTCTTTTAGAAAGTTTGTAAATGCACTTAATTGAAACTATCAGATGTGTAAAACACTTTGACACCAATGCTTAAAAGAAGGATTTATGTGAGTAAAGCCTGCGGTTCTTGAAAAAGATCATTCTTCTTTTAACATTGTGGACTGGTACAACCGAATCCCGTCCTAAGTATGACGATAAACTACGTCCTGCAGCAAGACTTAATTGCTGCTTTTTCCAGGTTCAGCCTGACCGGCATGGTAGCACCTGTTGGGGTCCCAAATAATGAGCCTCCAAACTGGGATCAAAATAATGTGAAAGTATAACAAAATTTATAGTAAAATTTTCAGGAATACATTTTCATAGTAAAAAAAGTACCAGCAATACATTTTTGTAAAATAACGAAGGAAAAAACTTACCAGTAATGAATTTTTGTAAATAAATCAAAAGCTACTGAGTCACAAAGAATTGTACCAAATAATAAAAACCACTTGAGAAACACCAACAGCGGTAACAACTAAAATGGATAGTAAGTGTAACTTGAGGGGAAAATAATAGTATAATCAGTTTGAGTTTGAGGTTTGTTTAACGGTATATCAAACTCTGCGGGTTATTTAATGCCAAAAAGGTAGGGTTTTAAGGGTTTTTTTAATGTTCGGTTATAGTGAGAAGGTTGATTTAGTCAGTTTTTAATGAGAATTTTTCGTTTTTATTCTTTTTTATTTTAAAAAACTGAAAATGTCTTCTAGTTTTGTATTAAAAAATGTTTTGCTGAGAATAAATTTTTCCTTCAAAAATGTGTTATGGTAATAATTTTTTCTTCAAAAATATGTTGTCGGTAATAATTTTACTTCAAAAACGTGTATCTTTCTATAAAAGTCTATTTTTATGTATATATTTCTATAAAAGTGTATTTTTATACTTTCATAATGTTTTGATCCCAGTTTAGGGATTAACTATTTGCCCATCGCTGGGACCCTAACAGGTGCTACGACTCAGGGTCGGGGTAGACCTGAGAACAACAGCAAGTAAGAAGTAGTTCCATGCTCCTCACAACCTCCCAATCAGAGGTCTTGCTGCCGGATGCAATTTACCGTCATTCCCAGGACCAACATGCAAACATTCAATATTATTTTGAATAAAAGCTTAAGAGGGAAACCCCCAACAATAATGAAAATAACGATAACAGCTTCTTCCTATTATTATATTTGCCGTGTTCCTTCAAGATGTAGGCGATCATAGCCTTCTACATCTACCTATCCCTAGTAGCCTTTAGCACGCTTTCTCTTGTTACTCCACCCAAACCCCGCTTTTCCATCCACTTGCTCAACCCCATCAATTATGTTACACGTTGCTTTCCCCGGTTTCTCATTCTCTCTGTCTGACTTGTGAGTATCAGGTTCTCTAAGCACTCCTTTCGCTTAGGATTCCATTGGTGATATGTAAGTTCAACTCGAACAGTTTATTCTTAAGAACCGCTGCTTTGTGAAACCGACTCCAAAGAGCTGATTTTCCAAGACCGAAAGTATGGGATACCCAATGAGGATCGACCTCACTTCTGAGTTGTAATAGATTCTAACGAGTCAAGCTTGTTAACCATTACACCACGCTGAGGTGCCCTCACCGGCATGAAATGAACCCAATGGAAACTACATGTCTACCGTGAAGAAATTGAAATAATGTGAATACGCCATAACAGCCAGCTATCTTTTACATTGCCATGCCCCAAGGTACGACATCAGGCAAAAGAAAAAGTGACAAACAAAAAACTGACACCGGCATGAAATGGTGATTTTTCTAACTGCCGTTTAGATGTGGCACAATGATGAAAGTATCGGCTACCTAGTGAGGATCGAACTCAATACTCAGCTGTAATATGTTCTAGCAAGACAAGCTTGTTAACAATTACACCACGCC
This sequence comes from Ascarosepion bandense, assembly GCA_037127315.1. NCBI lineage: Eukaryota > Metazoa > Mollusca > Cephalopoda > Sepiida > Sepiidae > Ascarosepion > Ascarosepion bandense. The sequence continues at coordinate 1,134,763 of JBBBDQ010032673.1, forward strand.
GTGGTAGCCAAACCGACTCCAGAGAGAATGCTACTCCGATCAGTACAATTTTAACCGGTTTAAGTTAACCGTTATGTTCCCCACATATCAGCATAAAATATGTCTCTTCTTCTGTAACCTGCTACCTTGAGTGGCTCTTAGTCATTTTACAGAGAAAATATCTTGATTGCTTTTTTTTTTAATTTTCTAAAATATCCTACTCTGTTTGTCGCCACTACCTTGGATCAAAAATGTCACCAAAATGTCATAGTGTAGATGGTTGGTTGGTTGTTTTTTGTTTAACGGCATAGCAACCTCTATGGATTATTTAGTGCCAACATCTAAATATTTTTAACACAATTTTATTTTATTTTACTTTTTGGAGATAGTAGCGGCTTTAGTGTTACAAGTTATGGGTTACTAATTAACCCATAGCTGGGGGAGAAGAAGTTAATTTTGTTTCTCAAGGATATTTGTGCGTGACTGAATATAACGAATCCAACTGGAATTGGATCTCGACTCTCCCATTAACACTTCCGAGCCATTATCCGTTACACCACCAGCACATTCGTGATTACAAAAACTGGAATTCCCAAGCGGCCATTCATCTAAATACTGACTAGGCTCGACGTTGCTTAACTTCGGTGATCGTACGGGGGGGGGGGGGAAACGCTGTTTGAACGTGATGTGGGGTGGTTGGGATTGCCGCCATAGTGTAAACGTCAAAATGTATCTGCAGAATAAGTATTTTAAAATCTGATTTTTAAATGAAGTTAAGCGCCGGCCACTAGCGCCATTTTGAAATGTGTCTATTTCACCAATAGACACAAGATTAAGACTTTTTTTTATCATTATCAGAACGAAGTCTTTCTTGTGTTAAGACGATAGGAAATATCAAATAAACACCTCATTCTGACAGTTCTCATGGAAACGAAACAACGTCATATAGTGAATCTCAAACAAAATATAAACAATCTCGAGCAGACGAAAGACAACGTGACTTGAATGAGATTACACACTAATTTATCCGTAATATTAATCTATTTACCAATTCGATCTGTCGATCGAAAGATAACAATACCGAGCACACGGATCACTTCTTTATTTTTGCTTTCAGTTGTTTGGACTTGTGAATAAAGGGAATATTTTTGAGACGACATCGTTGGCTTCGTCGTATAATTTCATTATACGACGACCTTCCACCTATCCGCTTGTACGTCTATACAGGCACGCGCATCCACAGTCTGTTTCTTGTGATTCACATAGAGACAGACACAGGATAATTCTCTAGTTCAAAAAATCAATCTCTAATTTTTTCTTTTTTTTTCTTTTTGTGTTTTTTTCGAAGATGTTGATTTGTTTTTGTAACGATTAATGCTGAAGATTTCTTTTATCCGTTACGTTCCCCACCTTGACATTATGGAAGACAATTAGGGACAGGATGAGTATAGAGTTCTTTGCTCTTGCAGTAAGTCTATTAAATTAAACTAAGATGTACATGCAAATGTACGAATCAAAATAAAATGAATATAAACATTAAAAGTCGTTATCTTTATCTCGTATCCATATTTAATTTCTTCTTTGCTTCAAAAAGACAGAAGATGGAAATTGACATTGCATTTAAATTTTTTGAGATTGTAGCTATTAGGAAAGCTTTCCGCCCGTGGAAAGTGCGAGAAAAGAAGCTATTAAAGTAGAAGAGGAGATTATATTTAACTATTTCAAAGTAAAAGGGTGGGACCTAGTTGCCAATCTAGTACCACGCTTAAATTCATGTGACTGGGGCACCAGGGAAAAAGGTTGTCAGAGAAGTTGCTATGAAAATATTTGTAGAAAAAAAAAGGCAAAGGGAAGGCACATCACGTCGGTGAGAGAGTAACTAAAGTCATTCATGTTGTTCATGGTAGTTATATATTATAATACATGAGTGCTATTTTTTGTTAACTTTTTTAATTGTATAATTGAATTTGATTTGGGCTAAAACTAAACATGAAATTGGGAAGTAGATTTTACTTCCCAATTTCATGTTTAGTTTTAGCCCAAATCAAATTCATTTTAAAAGTTTAATTAATATTAATAGGTAGGATATTTTTAGGGCAGACGCTTATACGTCTTGTGCCTCTGTATCAAGGAGGATTACTTCGGGGAAAACAAAACAAAAGGCATTAATGGCAAAAATAACTAAATAAAATAATATAATAATAATAAAAATAAACAATAAAAATTACATCGGAATTATCAGTTCACAATAGACACCTGATGATTAGCACAGATAATCTGGGGTAGAGCGATAAACTACATCCAGCAGCGAGACCTCTGATTGGGAGACTGAAGCTTTTAAGAAGCGTGGGACTATATCGTAAGTGCTATTTTTTCTTGACTCGGTGTGGTAGCTCTTGTTAGGATTCCAGCTATGGCCAAATAAACCCCAAACAAAAATCAGTAGTACATTTTTTATAATGTAACAATGTGTAACAATAGATATTATTGTCCAATAATACAACGTTTAATGTATAACAATAGATATTATGATCTATAAAATAAATGTTTAAAAAATAATAACTCTACTCTGAAAGTATAAGATTATGTAAAAAATATCGGTAGTTGAAAGCATGAATTTACGTACAAAATATTTAGATTTCGGCATTCAAAATCCATAGATTTTGATATACAGCGAAACAAAATTAATCAACTTGAATTCATATTTATGATAAAATTACCAACAAGACACATTTAAAGAAAAATTACAATACATTTAATCTGTAGTTGAAGGCATACAAATTCAAAATATTTTTTATAATCATTCCCCCCCCCCCCCAGGCAAAGCAAGACCGTTACTGGTGCTCAGGGGATCATATTGAGAGAAAAAACAAGGTACAGGGGATGTCGAAGAATTGATAAGAAATGAATGGGAATTAAGGAGATAGAAGATGGTAACTGATGTTGCATTTAACCTTTTCGAGATTGTAGCTATCATAGAAGCAAGCAATTTGAAGGGAGTTTTACAAACGGGAAGTGCGTATTAGAGTAGAAGAGAGGTTACATTTGATTATTCCAACTGTAAAATAGTGGAGCCTTGATGCCAATCGCGTAGCACGAGTAAATACATGTGATATGGGAAAAAATTTCATCGCAGGAGTTGCCATGAAAATATTGTAGAAAGTACACAGAGAAGCCACATCACGTTCATGAGAAGGTGACTGATGGCGAGCTGCCAAGTCAGGATCAATTATATTGCAGATCCTTCTTTGGATTTTGTCGAGAACCTCAAAATGAATAGCAGGAGCACCTGACCAGATATGGCAACAGTATTCAATGCACGGACGAATGGTAGATTTATGAACGTACAAGATGGACTCTGACGAGAACCTAGCGATGAATAGCAGGAGCACTCGACCAGATATGGCAACAGTATTCAATGCACGGACGAATGGTAGATTTATGAACGTACAAGATGGACTCTGACGAGAACCTAGCGATGAATAGCAGGAGCACTCGACCAGATAGGGCAACAGTATTCAATGCACCGACAAATGGTGGATTTATGAACGTACAAGATGGACTCTGACGAGAACCTAGCGATGAATAGCAGGAGCACTCGACCAGATAGGGCAACAGTATTCAATGCACGGACAAATGGTAGGTTTATAAATGTGCAAAATGAATTCTGATGAAAAAAACTTCCCGGCCCGTCACAGTGACTCAATCTTCCTAGCACATAGATGCAGCTATGGATTCAATGCAGTCCGTCCATTTGAGATCATATGAGAGAGTAAGGCATAAGGAGTTTAATTTAGTTGAGGCCATAATGTTATGTTCAAAATATTTCCATTTCGGAATAAAATAGCCCAAGGAAGTTGATATCCCGCTAAACAAAATCAACCAACCAACAGTATATTATCAAAAATACATATTTATTTTAATTAACGAGTAACAGACAGAATTGAATAAACCGAGTCCACGGTCGTGACAATGCGACAAATATATTATGAATAAATTTGTACAGGGAGTGGTCAGCAGAAAAGAAAAACATGTTGCACGTGCCACAAAGACAATTGGATGCAAGCACCTGCTGCATAATGGTGAGATGCACAAGCGGAAAGGGAAATCAAAAAGTGTGCTGGCAGCCTTTTAAGAATGCATTATTAAAGGTGTGTTGTCAGGTCGGTCATCAAAACCGTTAATTAAACGTCAACAGATGCAAAGTAAGGAAGAAAGACTTTTTGATGTGATTCTTCTTGATATCTTGTCTCTTCAGAATGTAAATGATCATGACTCTCCACAGCTTCCTTTTTTTCATTATCTTTCAATTTACTAGAATTTCTTGAGAAATATAGTGAAGTGGTACTCGTTGCCTTCTTTACGGTTTAGAATTCAGAATTTTTCTTCATTTTTTGTTATAAAAAAATACTGGGTGTGTAATCAACGAAACGGAACTTTGGGAATAATAGTATATCAACAAATACAAGACTTGCAAACTGCATGAAATAGATACACTGCTAGTAAACTGGTAGTCAGCATAATCACTTTGTATCTACCACTTTCTCACCAAGGCGGATGTGACACAAGGACAATTAATGCGGGGATTCTGAGCCCTTAAGCTCAGCCAAAGATATTCCGTAGAACTAGCTTAAGGCTGGGCCGGGTTCTTGTCTGTTCACCCTAGACAAGACTCTACCCTTTGGCGGAGCCCAGTCTGGGTCCCTCTCCGCTTGGAAGCAGAGAGTTGAACAAGAGAGACCCCTGTATGACACCTGTACTCTACTCTAGTAGTGTTCACGTATTTAAGAGAATAAGAACGTACCATTCCTGTATATATGTAGTGTCATGGCGGCATCACCCACAACAGAATGAACTCTTCCAACCATTACATATATCTCCCATCACAAGAGGTGAGAGTAGATAGCGTAGATAGCCTGAGTAGATAGCCTGAGTAGATAGCCTGAGTAGATAGCCAGTACATAGCCTGAGAGAGTAGCCTGAGGAGAGCGCCCTGAACTCAACCGAGAGTCGTCTACGAACACTGCTACCATAACGACCATTACGAATCCCAGTTCGAGGGTCGAATTAAAGTATTATCGTTCTACCAACAAAATTTCAAGTGTTGTATTTTGCCGTGTTTAATATATATTTGTTATTTCCTATTTTGGTTGTTTTGTATTATTCTTGCTGGACCTTTAAGCGGGTCCACGATAGGTAGGTATACAACATAGTTGAAAACTAAAACTAGAGAACCCAGTCTACATTGCTATTTAACCCGTAGCTAAGGGACAGATTCATGCATATCTCAAGTGAGAACAAGAGCTGAACAGACCAGCCGGAATTTGAGATCGATTCAAAAATTCCATTTTCGATGCTGATAACCGTTACACCTGCCACACATCATTTGATGGTTAATATAAAAGTAATTCGTAGCTTGGCTGTGTGAACAGTTAACCATATATAATATGAACTCGGTGAATCAAGTCAAACTATGGTTGTGAGAGTTTGTATCCATTTCGCAATAATATGCTTAGGAAAAGAAGAAGTTCTGTATAATTCTCTGAAATAGCTGGTTTATTAATTTGAAACAACCGTTAAGGCCTACGCAATAGCTTTTAGGATAATACAAAGACATTGATAGTCATAATGCACCATTGACCAGCATATATATATATATATATGTATAGTATACCAAATATATATATATATAAGTGTAACTGAAGGGTCCTGAAAACAAAGAAACTACGTGTACAAAACATCTTTACGAATAGTACATATGCGAACAGCACAATGTTTTTACAACAGGAATGGAAAATTAAAAATAAATAATGAAATTACTCGAAAGATATCAAACGAAATAAATAAATCTACATCAGCCTGGATGTGCGTTGTGGTACAGTGGATATCAGCTCGGAACGAGAATCCGGGGAGGCGAGTTCGAATTCCAAGTTGAATCTATTGTATTCACTTACGCGCAAATACCCTTGGGAAAGGTATTAATCCGTTTATTCCTTCTAGTTATGGGTTAAATAGCAGGACAGATTGGGTTCTATAGCCTTGGTCGGCAACCAGTCTACCGCAGAAAGCAATGGCAACCTACTGCGGGATAATCTTCTACCCAGTCAGTCATGTCTCTTTCGAGACGTGATCGCCCAAGCGTGTATCACGTATGGCACTTAACTGACTGACTGACATCAGCCTACAAAAATTACTAAATAAATGATCAGAATGTATCCTAAATGCAGACACGAAAATAAATGAAAGAAAGAAAGAGGTAAACGTTTACCTCTTTCTTTCTCCGACATTTTTAACAATGAACAAGGGTCTCAACTTTGCAACAGCCATCAGGCGGATACCATTTTTAGACATTATTGCCTCTATCTTGAACATCCCTCAGGCTCGGGTGGATGAGCTAAAATGGAAAGTGAGACAGACATTGGAGAAAGCCAAGTCATTCAAACCAAACATCACGAAAGAGGGGCTGCAGGGGCTGGCAATCAGGACCCTACAGAGGATTAAGAACAACATCATACTACTAGCTACTACAAAGGCAATGCAACTCTAGTGATGGATAAAATTGAATATTCCAAGAAACTGGAAGACCTCATTAGAAGTGGTAGCTATAGCAAAGTAAAGATAGACCCCACATTGAAAACGGAAAGACAGCTGTCACAGATAATAATCAAGAACAAAGATTACTTCCACATAACACATAAGAAAAACTATTGAATGCAGCGAGAATTAAATTTATGAATATTTCCCAAAAAGTGAATGAACCAGTTATCGAATATGTTCTTTGTTTAAAAGTGCTCGCTAAATATTTCAAATTTGAGAAACTGGGATGGGTAAACCAGTCAATCGAAGAGGTGTTGTTCGAAATGAATTTTGTAAACGGTCTTCAAAATGAGTATCGACAAACGACTTTAATACATTTACAACTTAGAAAGTTGTCACTAGAACAGCATGTTTAATTTGTTCAGCATGAAGAATTAATTGTCAAATTTAATAGAGCAAAAATAACGGATCTGATAGAGAAATGTACACATACGCAATAAAAAAAGAATAATGTGTGCATATTGCGAATATGAACATAAAACAAAGTCTGGTATATAAAAAAAGTGGGGCAAAGTGTTTTTAGGACAATTATAAAGATATATCCGCAGAAAGCAATGGCAGCCTACTGCGGGATAATCTTCTGCCCAGTCAGTCATGTCTCTTTCGAGACATGATCGCCCAAGCGTGTATCACGTATGGCACCTAAACTGATAAAGATATATGTAAATCCCAAAAGAAAAATCACAGAAAGTTCAACAAAATGAGGAAGAAATAAATACGGATCTCTTTTTATTGAAATCAAGTGAAAAAAAGTTGTTAAAAACCCGAATCAATATTTTATTAGACATGCAACTAGATACGAGAAGTGACGTGACAGTGATACCCAGAAATCTTTGCAAGAAATTAGGAAAGCCAAGATTTAAAAAAGCCTTGTCCAATTGAATCATTTTGAATTATTATCAATTATTGTAGCAAGCTGTGAGAAAAATCACAGTCTACAATAAAATGATGAGGTGAACATAAATTAGTAAACAAAGTCAAGTCAGAAGAAACTTGGATGTTAAAAAACTATTCAGCAAATTAAAACTAAAAGAAAATGTTTCCTTCTTATATTTTGATGTAGGAAAAGTGCCAATTCTTTTACTACCAATAGTTGTGGAAAAACTAAAAATTACTCGAACAAGATCTACTTGAACGAGTTTCACCAGGAGGGAATAAATGGACCTCACCATTCGTAAATTTAAGAAGGATGGGCATTTTTGCATATGTGGTGACTACATAATACGTGTAAGCCATAAAATTGCATATGTGGTGACTACATAATACGTGTAAGCCATAAAATATGTGCATAATAATACGTGTAAGCCATAAAATATGTCCTACCCTCAATGTAGAATGAACTTCCTTGCAGATATGAAAATATTCTCTAAAATTGATCTAAAGTTATCATACCATAAAATCCCTAATAACAAAGTCTTTAAAGAAGTCACAACAATAAACACGTCGATCGGATTGTTAAGATGAAAAATAATGCTTTATGGAATTAAAAACTTCAAGTACGATTTTTCAAAGTTATTCATAGTGATATAAATAATATGTATAATATGCTACCAAGATGACATTTGTGTTGGTGGTATTAACGAAGATGAATTAAGATGAAAAAAAAACGGTATGATTTAGAATAAGTCAAAAGATGCTGGATTACAATATGACTATATATATATATATATATATATATATATATATATATATGCCCAATGCTAACAAAATTTTGTTTTGGGGATATTCCATATCTAGTGAAAACATTTCACTAGATCAATTGTTGACAAAATATTAAAAATTGAAATACCTAAGAACCAAAACGAATTGGAATCTTTCTTATCACTTGTAAACTTTACCCAGACAATGTGTAGAGCGATACACTGACTCTAAATTGACAGAACCATTTGCTATTTTAAGGGTAAAGGAATGTCGAATTTGTTTGGACAAAATAACCATTGGCATTTGAAAATTTAAAAGCTGTTCTAGAAGCTAGTAGTAAAATATTTGACCCTGAAAAGAAAATAGTAGCAAAAAACTGAGGCGAGTGAACCCCTAATGTCGGGAATATTAGCTCATGATTGTCATCCTATTATGTATCTTTCGAGAAAATTTCCAAAAGCCGAATTGAACTACTCAAATATTAAGAAAACAAGCGTTAACCATAATATGGACGACAAATAAAGCTTATCTGTTTCTTATTAGAAAGAAATTTCTGTTAAGGACAAACATAGAACTTCAGAATTCATAATTAATCATAGGATGCAATTTCCTAACGTAACTTCATCAAGAATTCTAAGATGGGCGCTAATGTTAATAGCGATTGATTTTGATATTGAGTACATGAGAGGTAATGTCATTCTGCATGTCGAACTTGAGGTTTATCACTTCTAAAAATGAGAAAGATGAAGAAAACTTCGAAGATACATATCAATGTTTAAATGATTCTCTGAAAATACCATTACCCCCATGAATACTTCGAAGATGTCAATACATAAGGAATCGTTACAATATATCAATACTCTAAGAATACTTAAAATATATCAACATATAAAGAATCATCAGAACGTACCAATGTTTAAATGATTCTCTGAAAATAGCCCTACCCCCCAATACTTCGAAGATGTCAATACGTAAGGAATTCGTAGGAAATGCCAATGCTTAATGAAAACCAATGATAAAAACAAAGCGTGCTAAAAATGACAATGAAGAATGATCAATAATCAAACTTATACATTTTTGTCTACATTTATTAGACGAAGTATTGTAATAATTTACACTATTTACATTGTTAGGACTGTTGTCCTCATCTTTCTTTCCATATACACGACGTTTCGGCAGTTGTACGCTCCGGCCTTCTTCAGGTGATTGGAATTTCGAACTAAACAAGATTATTTCGTTCACTGAGATACTTAGACATTTGGAAAATTCATGGCTAGTAGAACTAGAACAATCTACCCCAGTGAATAAAATATAGGGTTCAGTTCTAAATTCCAATCAGCTGAAGAATACGCCGTGAATACGGAATGAATGATGAGGACAACAATCGAAACAATGTGAATACTGCAAAAATACATTCTTTATTTGATTGGAAATTTCTGGTAAGCCGAAACCGGCCTCGTCTTGTACTGACATCTGAATAAATTGTATTGTTTGTATGAAACTGCCATTGAGCATATCTAAAAATTCTTGACTAGTTTTAGGCATTTTAGTCACACGTCTTGACCCCTGGTTTCTTTCGTTACTTTTTACTTTCATTTACAAATTCTATTTGGAATTCTTTATTCTCATTCTTTTTTATTTCAAACTTTAGGCGAATATTCCTCTTTTTTCTTTTCTTTTTTCTTTCTTTTTCTTCTTCTTTTTCTTCCTTTTCTATTACATTTTCTTATTCTTTCTTTTTATTCCTCTTTTTCTTCTACTTTTCTTCTGCTTTTTTTCTTCGTCTTCTTTTTCTACTTCTTTTCTTCTTTTCACTCCCTTCTCTACTTCTTCGTTTTTCTTTTCTATTTCCATTTTCTTCTTCTTTTTCTTCCTATTTTCTATTACTTATTCTAATATTTCTTTTTCTATTAATTTTTCTTTTCTTCTTTTTTCTCTTTCCTCTTCTTCTTCGTTTTTATTTCTTCCTTTTCTTTTTCTCTGTCTTCCTCTTTTTCTATTTCTTCTTCTTTTCTTTTACCTCCTTCGTCTTCTTCTTCGGTTTTCTTTTTTCTCCTTCCTCTTCTTCGTTTTTTTCTTTTTCTTCTTCCTTTTCTTCTTCTTCTATTTCTTTTTATTTTCTTCTTCATTTCCTTCTTTGTTATATATTCCTTTATTTTTGAAAGAATAAAAATAGACGTTTCATCTTCACCTGTTTTTTTACATTATCTTTCTTTTTTATTTCTTTTTTTTTCTTCACAATCACCATCATTATCATCCCCGCCTTTTCTACGTCCTCGTTTCATTCTTTCCCTCATTTTCGTTCTTCTTATTCTGTTTTCCAAACTCCTTTGTCTGCTTTTAACACCTGTCAATCATCTTTCATAATCTAATTTTTTTACACAAGGCCGCCAACGATAACGTTTTCACAAGCGACCCGAGAACGCAACGCTACATGACACACAACAAGATGGATTATGTCTCGATAACAAGAAACGACGAACTGAAAAAATAAGACAAATGAAAACAAGCCGGGGATAACGACGGCTATCCCTACAACCACTTGTAACACCAACAATAATAACAAGCTTTCCGCTGCAGCCTAGTGGATAGATATTCGACATTTGAACGAAAAAGCAGAGTGGCTTTGCAATCTCGACAGCTAAAAATGATTAAAAACGAATCCATGAAATAAAGTCCGGAATCGAAAACCTTAAGAGAAAGGTTTGCGAAAAAGTCGCTTTACATATATTTATATATCGGACGGGGGAGGAAACTTTTCCACTTTGTCAGACATTTTCCCCCAAATATTGTTCTTGATATATAAAAGTTTGTATATAAATATAATAAATATCTCGTACATATATATATATATATATATGTATATATATATATATACTAAAATCGTTCATATAAATCAACGAACAACTTGCAAAAACAAACTCTTATCCAAAAGAAGTTTCGAATAAAAAAGAAAAAATACTGAAAAAAGAAAGCCTAAAGGTAAACTTATCTACTCAGTAAATTGCTCGAAGCCTAGATTGCCTAGGCCGAGCAAAGAATTAATTAAGAAAGATAAATCCCAGGAAAGGATGGCTCTACTCGTAACCTGAGTTTCACGCAATATTCAGACACGCCTGTATGTATGTGTGAGTGTGTGTGTGTGTGTGCATGTAAGTGTGTGTGCGCCTGTGTGTGTGATTAGATAAGTAACAAGTAGGAAAAGTTTATAATTTTAATGTTTCGATTTTATTATATAGTTTATTTTATTCAAACATGTGAAATTTATAAACGTTTCGTATTTTGTTCCTTATCCTATTACGCTGTTGGATTCTAATCAATATTTGATCCTAATTCATGTATATAAATATATATTGGGTTCTCGGAACGTTCATGACGATTGTTAGTCATTCATGTTCCAGCGCGTTAGAACACGTCAAATTTATAAAATTATATATATATATATATATATATATATATATATATATATATATATATATATAAGGCTTTTCTCTAATTTTTTTTTTTTTTTTGCTAATATTTTCATGGTAACTGCTCTTATGAGCTACTAGATTAACATCTAGCTCCCACTTTTTTACCGTTGAAATAATTAAATGCTAACCATCACTTCTGCTCTAACAGTTTCTCTTCTCGCACTGTAGAACTCCATCCTATACTCGCATGTAGAACTCTTCCGTTTACTTGCTTCTCTGATAGCTACAATCTGCAAAATGTAAAATGCAGCATCATTTGACATGTTCTACCTTTCTGAATCCCGTTCATCTTTTATCCTTTCTTGAATACCCGCTGTACACAGTCTTTTCTCTCTCTGTAATCCCCTGAGCACTAGTGGCGGTTCCGACTTGATTGGGATGAAATGATTTTAAAAGGCAATGAATAAATAAATATTACATTTTTTAAAAGTAATGAAAAAATAATAAATATACATTTTTCTTCATCGATAGCACAACTCTGAGTTCTATGACTAATGCAATCGTCACATGAATGTATTGTGCATGAAACTAAAAATTGTGTTACTTGTCGGAGAAAATGTGTATGTATTATTAATATAAATTATAGTTCTGTTATTATACATGTATCACTATTTTATTAACACAAACACTCAATTATATATATATATATATATATATATATATATATATATATATATATATATATTAATGCATGTTTTATTAAGTAAGTGTTGTCTATTTATTTTATTGTATCTTTAACGGATTAAATAATATGTATGTTGGTCACACCACAAACTTGCTTTCACGACGCTTGACACTACACTTGAACGATAATTCTAACACTTTTAGGCCTTTAAAACAACATGCCTGGCCACATACACAATTCCGAAAAACCCTAGTTGAAAACACAGCTATACTTAAACATGAAAACAATAAACAAAAACTAAAAATTCTCGAGGCTGTATACATAAAACAGTTGAAACCTAACCTGAAAAAGATAAACTATGAAAGCGACACAAATATCCTTAAATGTCTATAATTAATAACAGAAGCCATTGGTTTCTTCTACTGGCTTCCTATACTTAATATTTCTTGTTTTCACTCTTGCTTGGTCATATGTGCAACATTTGCTTCCAGCGTCTTAAATGCACGAGTTTGTTGTTGCTTGGAAATCTTCCATGTAAACAAAAACAGTTTGTCATTATGATTTGTCCGTGTTTAATTATATAATGTAATTAACATTTTTGAAAATGGCTTATGTAAGTCGAAATCTCAGATTGGATTATTAAAAATTATGTATCAATATTGTAATTTTCTTTCTTCATTTAATGACAATGCTATTAAGCTTATCAGAGACTATGAAAAAATTTTACATAAAATAAATAGACAAAACTTGCCTATATTATTTAATAAAACATGCATTAATGAAAAAATGCTGCTTAAATACACACACGATATATATATATATATATATATATATATATATATATATATATATATATATATAGCATTCTGCTTACTGGCGTATGATACATCATACGCTAAAAGTCTTCCTTCTTCTGTCGAGCGCCCATAGCTCAGAGGTAGAATTGCCGATTGACGCCAATTTGGCCGGGTTTTAATCCTGGGTTAAAAAGCAATCGGATGTCTAACCGTACTGATGAGCTGTGATACAGCGTAACAAATCTGTCTGCGGATGACTGATGTATATATATATATATATATATATATATGAATAAGAACGAAGAAAATAATTGCAAAGTTCAAAGCATTAATATAAAACAGTGCTCAATCTAAAATAGAGCAATGAATATTTATTATTACGATAGAATATGTGAAAAACTAGAAAACTGTGCATTTTGTTTCGACATTGAAAGAACAATATCTCATCAAGTAGTTAACAATGATGGTAATAAACGATTTTATTTTAAAAAAATTAAGAACAAGACTACCCTTTATTTTTGGAAGCTTTTTCTTTCCCGTAAGGAGTAAAAAGATATTTTTAAAAAAAGGAGAAAGAAAGAGGGAAGAAAAGATCAGAAAAGAAGATGAGAAATCAAGAAAAGCAAAAGAAAGGAATAGGAAAGATACAAAAGAAACAGAATGACGAGATATTCTCTTTTTTAACATCGAAACAAAATGTACAATTTTGCAGTAGTTTGTAGTTTTTCACATGTTTTAACGTAATAATTAATGATAATATATATATAAAAGACAATGAATGTCTATTATGTTTAATCATGAGCCGTTCTAAACATCGTATTTTGGCTTTAATTTCAGGTGAAAATAAAGACAAAAATTCTCCAACTCTATAATTTTTATTAATTTGGTTCTAAGCTTTCGGCTCACATGAGCCATCTTCAGAGAGGTCACAAGGACGTTAGCATAAAAACATCCACCATCAGCGACGATTTTATCTTGTGTTGACATAAAACTTTGCTAGGCAACGATAACAGTTACCTTCTGAAGATGGCTCATGTGAGCCGAAAGCTTAGAACCTACTTAATAAAAAATTATCTAAATGTTGGAGAATTTTTGTCTTTGATTTCATCTGAAATTAAAGCCAAAATACGATGTTTAGAACGGCTCATGATTAAACATAATAGGCATTCATTGCCTCTTATATTTAACAATATATGTTTAGAAAATTATCTGTGCCTCGATATATATATATATATGTATATATATATATATATATATAGAGAGAGAGAGAGAGAGAGAGCAAATATATATATATATATATATATATATATATATATATATATATATGTATATATATATATATAGAGAGAGAGAGAGAGGATAATCAATTGCTGCTGCAGATACCTGCACGGGCACATTTCTACTCATTCAACCTTCACAGAACTTAACTCTGGTTTACGCTGCTATCATAATCACCGAGCCTTAGCTACAATTTCTGGAAGAAGGCCGATCGTTTATCGCAATGAACAGTTTGATCAAAGCCAGTACACTAAAACCCTCGGTCACGTTGACTTGTGACTTCAAGTTAGTACAGCCATCGAGGGCACCCGAACAATTCTGTATTCCTGATTTCACTCTCGATTTCCACCCAGTAGAACCTGGCGTGCAATACCTAAACAGTGCTAGATAAAATAAGAATAAACGATCTACGTAGACATGAGCAATGGAACGTGAACAGTTTATCCCCGTAGATTAAATAAAGTGTTTTGTTTTGGAATTCCTAGTAAGTTATCCAGATCGATATACACCTGAGAAAGTTGTGATAATAATAACAAAGATGCAGTCAAGAGTCCGAATATTTAAATAATGTAAATGATATTTTGCCGAAACATCGTACAAATGGCACCAAAGATGAGGACAATAGTTCAAATAATGTAAATACGGTTATATGTTGTCATTTAATTATTTTAATTATTATTTTTGTACCGGTGGGTTTTCATAAATTAGTATAGAAAATTTTAGTATATTTTTGCGATAAAAAGCACATTGATTTAGAAATCATTGCCAATATATATATATATATATATATATATATATATATATATAGATAGATAGATAGATAGATAGATAGATAGATAGATAATTGTCAAATTTTGTCAAATTCACAAATTAATAAGTCCTGAAAATTTAAGCGTCTTTTAGATGCGTTTAATTTTTAGAAATTTTTTTTTATATCATTTACTCCCATTTACATATATTTATGAAATTTTGAAAAATTCATTTTTGCAGGCCTTTATGTTCATATTAGTTATAAACACACATCCTTGAAGAATTTAGATCATTTTAAAAAAAACAAAAAAACAACACTACCAGTTGCAACAAATCTTCTCTGGATCTTCAAATAAACAAAAAAAAATTAAAACATTATTTATTTCGAAAAGCTTTTAATTCCTTTTATTAATAATATATATTATGGACAATATTGTCTTAAGAACAAAATTTTCTCAATGAATAATATATTTTCGCATGAATTGTTTCATTTTGTAAAAAAAAATTAATTAGAATAATTTATAAAGTTTTAAATCTGTTAGAATTTTGTATTAATGTGTAGCAGTTATATGATATTATTAAGTAAAATCATAATATATAATCATAATTGGAAAAGCTTACTACAATTCTACTACCCCCAGTATTTTAAAAATATTTTTTATTGTGCGTGCATAAACGTGTCGATTTTTAAAATATGGACGTTGATATACGGCGTTATAAGAAAATAAGTGCGTGAACTATAGTATATTTAAAGTTTATCAGTAATTTTCTAACATTTGCTCAAATGTCTTCGTAAGTAAGACTATGATGCCACAGTAACTAAAATTTACCAAAGTATTAAATTACTTCTTATCAATCAACTAATCTTCATCAAACAAAGTTTTAGAAAAGTATATTTTATTTTTGAAAGATCTTTTATTTTTTTAATAAAGCGAATCATGTTGTGATGATAGATTCGTTAAAATGCCTGATTTGTTTGAGCAATTTTAACGATTTAAAAATGTCATGTCAGTTTACTTTTGAAATTACAGCAAAGTATTTTGCTTATTGTAAATATTAAATTTCGTTTATTAACTTGAAATTAAGGCTAGAATAAAAATGCCAAGAAAGATTGTTCATTCTGAAAAAAATCATTTTAAATCTTTGGCATTTCATTTTTTTGGACATACACACGCGCGCACAATCACTCTCACACACACACATATTAATAAATATATATATTATCCAACGTCAGTAGTACGACTTGGAGTTTCATGCACTACTCAATCATCAGGTGCATATTACAAACTGACTGTTTTAGAGTTTTAAATTGTGTGTGTGTGTCTGACGAGATAATGGGCAAACAGTAAACTTTTATTTATTTAAAATGTTTCACTTTTATTAAAGAAAATGAGGCAAGGAGAAAAACGAATAAAAAATTCTGTTATTTTTATTGTTGTGTTGTTTGGTTTTCATTGCTCAATTATGTTTCACGTCCATTCGACTTGCGAAAAATGAGAATAAACGAAGCATATCAGGCTCTTGATGTTTAAGTTGCTCAACCAGCACTTTGTGCAAATCAGACGATTTTGTCTTTGCAAACTAAAAATTAGCCTATCCGCATCGCATATGATTTGTATCCAATGTCTTCATAAACGATTCTTCCAATAAACTGTTTTGAAACCTTGAGTCACTTAGCAGCGGCGTTAAACAACTTACTTGGATTCTTATCGATCATTTTCTGGATCTTGCGCGCAGATTTGGGTATTAGGAAAATTCTGCAAATTCTGATGGTATTAGGGGCCTTAGTAGGCATTTTACTTTGGGTTACTACTGTAGAATCTCCATCAGCGTCTTTCAGCTCTTTACGAACCTTGACAGTTAATGATTGTGCAGTTTTCGGGAAGCTATCACTCTCGAATTCTGCCTTTCAAGCAATGATTACAGTGGCATAACTTCGAATTTGCTGTTAGTGTGATGTTTTTCATGATTTAACGGAAAAGAAATGATCAGAATAAGTTTGGAAAAAGTTAGACCAATGAGTCCACAACAAACTGAGAAGCCCTCTATATTACACACAGTCAATATATAATTGATCTTCTCTCCAAAAACGATTCAAGTATAAATTTTTAATCACTATAGTCATTCCGTTAAAAATATAATTATATGAATGATTTGCTACAAAATATTCAAACATCTCATTATATTCAGTCAATTAATTGTTATACATGATGCACGCTTGGGCGATCATGTCTCTTTCAATCCATGACTGAGTAGGCCGAAGCTTTGCCCGAAGTAGGTTGACATTTTCTTCTGCAGTAGACTGGTTGCAACCAATGCTATAGTATCTAATCTGTCGTGCTATTTAATCCATAGCTGTAGAGAGAATAGATTGATTAATCAACATTCTTCTTCTGAGATAGAAGGAATGTCGAAGAGTTTCATATGCTTGCAAAGATCAACTATTGATAAACAAAATAATCCTGGAAATTTGCAGGAGAAAAGGCAAAAATCTCAGCATAGCTTGGATAGATTCCCGTAAAGCCTTTGATAGTGTGCCATATTCTCAGATCTTTAAGGTTTTGGAAATGGACAAACTCTCTTCAGTGATAGTAAATTTCCTTAGACACAGTATGGGAATGTAGAAAACCATATTATACCTCGATCACACCAGAGGCACTGCCACTTTCAACCGCCCGAGTATCTGACGTAGAATCTTTCAAAGGGACTCCGTATCGCCTCTTCTGTTTTGTCTGTCCTTAATCCACCTTACGCATGAACTAAACAATAATAGCTATAAGATAAAGTAAAGAAGAAAGTATTCAATCACAAACTCTACATGGATGATCTCAAACTCTTTACCAAAGACGAAAATGTGTTCAAGGGGTCTTCTCAATACTGTAACATATTTCACTGAAGATATAAATATAGATTTCGGATTAGATAAATGAGCAAAAGTAACAGTCAAGAAAGGAAGAATAACGGAAACACACCCAATATACCTAGTTTTGTCGTCACGAAGATTGGAGAACTGGAACAAGAAGAAGCCTATAGGTACCTAGGAATTAGTGAAAGAGATGGAATACAGTCAGTGAGTTAAGTGCCATGCGTGATACACGCTTGGGCGATCATGTCTTGAAAGAGACATGACTGACTGGGCAGAAGATTATCCCGCAGTAGGTTTCCATTACTTTCTGCGGTAGACTGGTTGCCGACCAAGGCTATAGAACCCAATCTGTCCTGTTATTTGATTCATAGCTCGACGGGGAAGAGATGTACTTTATTATTATGTAGTAATTAATGGGGGATCGGTTTCCTATTGTTATGAAGTAATAAACTGATACCCTACTCTATGACCAGTAGAAGCCTTAATCATTATTGCAACTACTATATTCAGTCAGTCAGTTAAGTGCCATACGTGATACACGCTTGGGCGATCATATCTTGAAAGAGACATGACTGACTGGGCAGAAGATTATCCCGCAGTAGGTTGCCATTGCTTTGTGCGGTAGACTGGTTGCCGACCAAGGCTTTAGAACCCAATCTGTCCTGTTATTTAACCCATAACTGGAAGGAATAGGCGGATTAATACCTTTCCCAAGGGTATTTGCGCGTAAGTGAATGCAATGAATTCAGCTGGAATTCGAACTCGGCTCCCCGAGTTCGAATTCCAGATGGAATACAGCATATCCAAATGAAGAGAAAGAAAGAAAATAGTTCTACAGACGAGTGCGTCTGTTATTGAATACCGAGTTGAATTCAAAAAACAGAATATCAGTCATAAACTCCTTGGCTGTATGCGTGATGCAATACAGTTTCAACATCCTTAACTGGACCATAGCTGACATTAAGTGAATGGATGCAATGACGACAAGGCTTCTTCTCATGCATCATCCAAAGGCTGATCTTGATCATCTCTATGTACCCAGATACGAAGGAGGCAGACGATTATTTCAACTAGGTCTGTCTTTAAAAAACTACAGCAATCGGTCTTCAAAGATACCTTAAAATTACAAAAGACTAGATGATGACATGCGTCAAAGAAAATGAAAGAATTAAGAAACTTTATTTAGTAAAAAAGAAGCAAACGAGTTCAAAATGGAATTTCAGATAGATGAAGAAATGCAAGTAAATCATAATTCACCTACTGCAGCTTCAAAAACATTAAAAAATGAAAGCAAAAACAAATGCAATGGAGCAGATAATGGCATGATGAACCTCTTCACAGTCAATATTCTGCCCGGAACAGACAAGCTGATCTAGACAAACCCAGCACCCATAAACAGCAGCGTAGTACACGATTAAAAGCTGAAACTGAAGGTTATATTCTTACTGTACATGACCAATGCTTGCGAACTAGAAATTAACAAGTACACATACTGAAAAAGTTAGGCCAAAATGCCGATTCTGTGATGAATATCCAGAAACAATTGACCATTTTCTATCAGCTTGCACGGTATTGGCACCCACTGAATATAAATCCCAGTATGAAAAAGTGGACCAATTGAAAAATATGCAGATTTTACGGAAAGAAAACTGCAAGAAGTTGATATGAAAACCACACAGTCCCGGTTACAGTCATAGGACATGCAACAATTTTATGGGACTTTACAATACATAAGGATGTGCGTTGTGGTTCAGTGGATATCAGCTCGGAATGCGAAATCGGGTAACCGAGTTCGAATTTCAGTTGAATTCCTTGCATTTACTTACGCGCGAATACCTTGAGAAAGGTATTAATCCGTCTCTTCTGTTCAGTTATGGGTTAAATAACAGGACAGATTGGGCCCTAAAGCCTTGTATGGCAACCAGTCTACAGCAGAATGTAATGACAACCTACTGCGGGAAAATCTTCTGTCCAGTCAGTCATGACTCTTTTGAGACATGATCGCCCAAGTGTGTATCACGCATGGCACTTAACTGACAATACAGACAGAGAGAAGAAGAATTAAAGCTAGTCGTCCAGACATCGCGATCAAAGACGACAAAAACAGAATGTGCCTTCTTATTGACATAGCAATCCCAGCAGATTTGTAATGTTTCTTTCAAGATCTTAAAAAACTATCAAAATATTAGAACCGTGAAATCTAAATGTCAAAAAAAAAAAAAAAAAGAAAGAAAGTCAAATAACGCTTACTTAAAGCCTACACCTGTGCAGTTTTGTCATTACAGATATATAGGGTGTTGTATTAACACGGATCAAAGTTAGCAGTAAATAAAACAGTGTTATTGGTGAAATTTTATTGATTTCATTATTAAATCACGTTGAGTTTATGTGTGAAAAATAATATCACCCAAATATCCACTAAGGCTTTGGTGGCGCACTCGATGGTCAAAACTTTTGATGACGTCTCTGCATAGTTGCTCCTCGATCTTACCAATATGCCTTATGCTCTCATCCTTCAACTGGTGAAGTGTTGTTGACTTCTTGGCATAGACCTTAGGTTTGAGATGACCCCAAGGAAAGAAATCTAAAAATGTCAAGTAACATGATTGTGGGGGCCAATTGACATCACTGATTCGAGAGATGATGCAACCTGGGAACTTCCTTTTTGAACGTGCATTTTCGTAATAGGCTTCGATAATTTTAACACGTTGTTCAGTTGTTGTTTTTTTCATTGTTGTAATTACCATTGACTGAAGTTGTGAAATTTGAAAGAAATGGAAAAAAGCCATTAGATGCTTAAACTAAATTCACATTTAAAATCGGTCCAAGTTATTGGGGCATCTTCTATAATTTATATATCAGGAAGAATATTGGAGAAAAATGTATAACAAAACAAAAAAAAATGTTGTTTTTTTTTGTGACACGTTTCGTTCTTTAAAACTTCGTCAAACTAAATTGGTTACACTGGTTTGACTACACGTATACACTTAAGCAAAATGCTGGGAGTTTTAATTTTTTAATTTTTTTTTTTTGATCGCAAGTTCATCTACAGTACATTTGCACTGTTACAATTACAACATTTTATAATTCCTGGTAGAACTTCTATTATTACAGTGTGGGATATCAACTAACAAAAGTGATAGAATAAAAGAAAACGAAAAAGAAAAAGAATATAAAAAAATGGTCCTGATAAAATAAAAATTTAATTTTAAAGGCTTCCCATATATATATATATATATATATATATATATATATATAAGGAAAATAAATTGGATGCCTTTATAAATCCATTGGTAATAGCTTATTTCACGGAGCTCTTACAGACCGCTCTTCAGACCAAATTCTTCACAAAAATAAAAGGGCTATATTTATCCAGACATAAAGAATCAGGGTAGGACAGGAAAAACTCTGGGCGAAGGGGTTAGATATACAGTGTTAGTCATTACAGGAGACTGTGTTTCTATCCCAGACGATCAGATGACTTTGGATGGAACTTTTAGTTGGCCATTCTCAAATACATGACAATAAATTTAGGTGCCATATTTTCACAAGAAGAATTGAATTGTTAGCTTTTTATATTAATTCTAACGGTAATAATTCATTTTATAAATATTAATCTTTTATCTTTTTGTAAATATTATTCTTTTTATCTTTTCGTTAAATTCTAACATTGACTTCTCATCGGATTACAATCCCCTGTAGAATTAACCTTACAAAATAACAAGGAAACAACGTTATATATATATATATATATATATATATATATATATATATATATATATACCCTTTTCTTCATTTTTTTTTTACTCCCCCTCACACATTTTTCCTCATTTCTTTCCTATTCTTTCTTTTTCTTTCCCCGTTCCTGCCTTTCTTATTTTTTTCTCTTGCTTATTGCTACGAATTTTCTTTCCTTTTCTCTCCCGCTGAAGTGGACTTCTGGTGACTTTGCCAACTCCACATTCTAAAAATACATTTGAATTTTTCTCTAATAAAAAACATAGCTGATGAAGCGAATTTATTTCGTTGAAATGATCATTTGATGTATGTAATTTCGAAATTTCATATGTAAAATACAGATACATATTTGGTTCGGTAAATAAATAATTTTAATTACATTGAGTCCTCAGCGGGGATCAGTTATAATATTTAATTTTCAACAATTAATATTAATAAGATTTTCCTTGAGATTGTATCGACATGACACTTCCTGTTGCATTTATATATATATTGATTGATTGATTGTTTAATACTTACTTTTTGGTCGTAATAGGGTTAAACCAGTACACATTTGTATTAAAAAGTTTTCTATACAATTATATTGTAAAACTTTTGAATATTTTCCATTTTTACACGAGTTATTTTGCTACACAGGATTCTAACATGAGTGGTGTTTTCAGGCGATTTTTAATAACTGATTTTACCTTTTAGCGTTTTCTTTTTAAGAACACTCTTGTAACGGTGTTTTATTTTAACGTTCACGTGGCAGAGAATTTATGAACGCGCATTGTTTAAATTCAAACGAATTATAACGTTTTCATCCATGGTTGTATGAACCTAAGAGGTATTTCTTAGTGTGGATGCATTTTGTCATAATTTCTGTTCTTTCATTTAACAATTCGCCATTATTTGGGTATGTCATAATTTCTAATTTTTCTTCTTAGTACAGTCTACATATTTGTCCACCGTTGTAAGGTTTGGCTATTTTTACAATGCTCCACGTTATGTGTGGATCTTTTTCATATTTTGATTTCAATTTACAGACGTAATTAGCCAATTTTGCATTGTTTTTTAATCTTTCTATTTCAAATGTAGATCTGTGGTTGAACCACCTGGTCTTAAAGGTGTCTTTGGTTGAGCCCAAATATATTTTGTTTTGGCCATCTGGGTCATGTACCTCTGCCTTATAAATTATTTCTTTTGTGTTGCAGAGACCTTGAAGTGGACATTTATTTTTGTCTCTGCAGTTGCATTCTTTGTTGGTAGTAAAAAGTAAAATCAGTTATTAAAATCGCCTGAAAACACCGCTCTTGGTAGAAACCTGGGTAGCGAAATAACTCGTTTAAAATTTTTCTACCATGAGTGGTGTTTTCAGGCGATTTTTAATAACTGATTTTACTTTTTACCACCAACAAGAATGCAACTGCAGGACAAACACACACACACACACACACACACACATATATATATATATATATATATATATATATATATATTGCATTGCTGTTTGAATATTCGTATGCATTTATGTACATCACATCATACTTTGATATCACAGCTGTTGTATTCTGATTCTAAAAAAATATAATTTAAAAAAATATGAATGTACGATCTATTTATTAGTTTTCTCTTGGTTTTATATTTAATCAATTTTTGATAAGAAAAAACCCAGTGTTGTTATATTGCTATTGTTTCTATATTAATTTCTAAGTATTGAAAGTTGGATATAGTTTTTGGAAAGGTCTATGTGTTGCGACTTACACATTTCATATTTTTGATGCAAACAACGTTGAGATCATTACTGCGCATGTGTAAGCGCGCAGAGTGGATCATTTATTCCTTTCCGCCTTTGTTTTCTTTCTCGATTCAAATATTTCAAGACAAAACAAGAATAATGTCTCCGAAAATGTCAGATTAATTCTTTTTTTCTATTTTATTTTTAATTTTTATTTTTTTAATATTAAAATCAGCAGGAGACGATTTGTTAACCTCTTGAATCTGACATTTTTCATTCATTGAGTTTTTCTTGTTAAATTCCGTGTCTTTTTTTAAACAAATTGATCGTCGAATGAAGGGGGTCGAACGGTAGCGCAAATAAACATTAAAAAAAAAATAGAACCCAGCTTTTTTTAATTAGCTACCGACAAGACTAACTCGAAGAAAAAATAAAGATGAACACTCGAGAAAATAAATCGGATACAAACGGTGACAAAGACGCTCACAAAAGCTAATAAACTATAAAAACATGTGAAAAATAAAATTAAAAAATGAATTCGTTCAAAAGAATATTGAGTATTTATTTATTCTCACGTATATACATATTTTGCGATGTTTATATATTTTTAACATTTGGGGATAAAAATAAGATTTCGTGATATATTCCTAAAATTGTGTTTTTCATTTTTAAGATATAATAACTTTAATGGTATTTTTGGAAGGTACCATATCTTTTTCTATGTTCCAGATTTATTCATAACGTTTTTCAGATGCGATATGCTTTTTGTGATATTATTTTAAATATATCATTTTTACAAGTTGATATCTTTAAATATCTTTAAATATTTTGTTGTGGTGCAATGGTTATCGCCTTGAAACGAAGAATCTGTGAACTAAGTTCGAATTCGTTACATTCACTTACGTTTCAAGGCAAATGTAAGGGTTTTATTTTGTAATTTTTATTTATATACAGAAGTATAAAATATTGTTAGGTTTTCAAAATATGCAAATTTAAGAACGCTGAAAAGTATCATTAAGGCTCATTGTGAAAGTCAAGGTTAATGTCAAATGAAAGTTGGCAAATGCTGTTATTGTTGTAGTTGAATCAGTGGTCGAAACGCGTCGGTAAAGTTTTCCTTTTGTCTATATTGATATTTCTTTTTTACAGATATATTTTTTTACATCTGAATATGACGCACACACACTGATTCTTATACACACAGATATGTGAGTATATACAAAGAAGTGACTAGTTTCTCCAGAGTAATTCTGTTAAAACTGTATCTCTAACTTGATATTGAGCACTTCATGATAAAAAAAATCTGTTTGCCTAAAATACCTTTCCACCAGTAAACTACTGAAAAATAAACGATAATTTTAACACTAAACATTATTACTATTTAACACTATATATATATACTAGTAGTATAGTCCGGCGTTGCTCGGGTGTAATGAAAGCTTTAAAACTAATCCATGATTTTGGAGCTCAGATTCAGCCTAAAGAATATTTCTGTGAAGTTTGGTGAGAATCGGATAAAAATTGTGGATTTGTATAAAGGACATACAGACAGATAAACAGACACACACACAAACATCTTGCCTTTTATATATATATTTTATCGATTTTCTGCACTATTGTAAGAAGTGCAACCTTGAAACTTCTGAATGTCGTTTCTTATGTCTTTGCCTATGAGTGTATCAAATTTGATTAAAATCGGACCATTCCTGCTATAACCCGATTTTTTCGATTATCGATTTTCGATATTTATTGGGGGTACCTCGACACAAAACCTAGCTAAGAATTCTTGCAGACGCTTATAGTACAACTATGTAAATTTTCAAGAAAATCGATTCAGCCATTTCGGAGTCTATAGGTAACGGACACACACACACAGACAAAGTTCCATTTATAAATAAGTTTACACACACACACACACATATATATATATATATATATATATATATATATAAGTATCTCGAATAAGATCTTGTTGTTTTTCAGCAGATGTCGTTACCAGAACTACGTGCGTGTATTTTCAGATAGTAACGTATCTATAAGGAAGTTCAATATGCAAGCTTGAAATTCAGTATATGTCATTTTGCATAGGTTTAAACAACTTTGTTTTTCATAGCGTTAAACAGGTTAAATTTCGTGCCAAAGAAAATATATAAATGCGGAGAATTTTACTGCACTACTTTATTCAAAAAGATTCTGCAGCTGAATTACGCAGAATTCTTGTTGAAACTTACGGCAGCCATGCCCTGTTGCAAATAACATGCAGAGATTGATTTAGACGTTTCAAAAATAATGATTTCGATGTTGAAGATAAAGAACGCTCTAGGTCACCGAAAAAGTTTGAAGACGAAGAATTGGAGGCATTACTTCATAAAGACTTATGTCAGACGCTAGTTGAACTTGCAGAATCATTAGGAGTTGATCACACAATAATTTCGAAACGTTTAAAACATTAGAAATTATTCAAAAGCTAGGACATTGCGTACCGTACGAGTTGAATCCAAGAGACATCAAATGACGTTTTGTTACGTGTAAACAGTTGCATTAACGGTAGAAAAGGAAAGGTTTTCAGCATCGTATCGTGACCGACGATGAAAAGTGGATACACTATGATAACCCTGAGCGTAGAAGATCATAGGGTAAAGCCAGCCATGCATCAGCATCAGTGGCAAAGCCGTATATCTATGGTTCGAAATCTCTACCCTGAATTTTTGTGGGATCAGCTGGGTGTATTTTAAACCTACAGAAATCATCACTGGAGATCGCTATCGACTACAGTTGATGCGTTTGAGACGAGTATTAAAGAAAAAATGCTATACGATCAGAGACACTAGAAAGTGATTTTTCAACATAACAACGCTTAGCCACATATTACAAAACGGGGGAAACCTACTTAGAAACGCTTAAATGTAAAATTCTATGCAAACCACCGTATTCACCAGACATTGCCCTATCCATTTATCCCTTGTTCTGACTGATGGTACATGGCCTGGCTGAGGAGCACTTTTTTTTATTCTTATGAAGTGCCAAAAAAATGATCGACTCGTGTTTATCCTCAAAAGATGTGTCGTTTTTTCGACGTGGAATTCAAATGCTGCGAGAAAGATGAGAAAAGCAGTGTCTATTGATGGGCAATACTTTCAGGAACATGTTTTTTACTATTTTTTGCAAATAAAACATTACATTTTTCATGAAAAACCAGCGAGAAGCTAGCTTTTTCATGTGTTTTACACATATATTAATATTTTCTGGTATTAATAGAACAGTGCTCAAAACAATGTAACAGGATTATGAAGTATATATTTGTAAATATACATATTATCCTATGTCTGTAGCACGACTCGGAGTTTCGTGCACGAGGCAATCATCAGGTGCATATTATGAACTGACTGTTTTAGATTTTTATTTTGGTTCTCGCGTTGAACCAAAACTAAAAATTCAAATTCAAAGGGGTTTGCGTAGGGTCAACACCTCTAACTGTAAATATGTTACAGAAACATCGACGAACTGCTCGTTTGCGAGGGGTCATCGACGGCCTATGCTTCACTGAGAGCGATGGGAAATGCAGTCAAGTATATGTAGTATAGTATATTCTATCTTTGTACTGTGGATGTGCGTCATGGTACAGTGGTTGTCAGCTCGAAAGGAGAAATCTAAGGTACGAGTTCGAATTTTTGGTTGAGTTCGTTGCATTATACCATTGGAAAAGCTATTAACCCGTCGCTTGATCCTCTAGTTATGGATTAAATAGCAGTTCGAATTCCAGTTGTATTCTTTGCATTCACTTACGCATAAATACCTTTGGGAAAGGTATTAATCTGTCTCTTCCCTCCAGTTATGGGTTTAATAATAGAACAGATTGGGTTCTATAGTATTGTCTGGCATCCAGTCTATTACAGAAAGCAATTGCAATCTTCTGCCCAGTCAGTTATGTCTCTTTCAAGACATGATCGCCCAAAGCGTGTATCACGTATGGCACTTGAATGACTGATTGTTCAAAATAAAACAAGTTTTATGAAAATCGACTAACAATTAATGAAGTTATTTTAATAGAGATTTTCTGTTTACCCACCCTGTATATCGATCTTATTGCATTACTTTTTATTTGAATCTAAAAAGTCTATAATTTGAAATTAGTAATCAGTACTCCAAAGTAATCTTTGTGTCAAGGAACACTTTGACGTGGTGTAATGTTTAACAACCTTGTCTCGCTAGAACACCTGCGACAGAATAGTGAGTTCGAGCCCTATACTTATGGCCTTGTGCCATGTCTATGCTACACTTAAAAGATTACCACTTCGACTTGGTGTATTTTTTTAATTTTTAATCGTTTCACCCTAAGCAAGGTGGTACCACCACTGATGCACTAGGGACTACATAAGAAAGTAAAAGTTTAGGCAGGAGGAGAGTAAAGAGAAAGACCAACCAATTACAGGGTGTGTTCGAGAAAGGGCAAAAGAAGGGTGGGAACAGATGTGTGAAGACAGTTCCGAAGATATAGATCAAGGAAAAGAACAAGAAATACAGGGTGATGTAGAAAGAACTGGAGTCAAGTGGATAAGAGATGGGAATTGACATTGCATTTAAATTCCTGAAGATTGTGGCCGTAAGGAAAGCAAGTATATTGAAGGGAGTTCCACAGATGGGAAGCGCAAGAAAAGAAGCTAATGGAGTAGAATTGTCGCCTGTATTTGGTTGATTTAACTGTAAAAAGGTGGGATCTTGTTGCCAGTCTGGTTGGACAAGTAAATTCGGGGGGGGGGGGCGCATCAGTGATCTAAGTTCGTCGGAGCAGAAACCTTGAAAATATTTGTAGAAGAGACAATATGGTTAGCAAGCGAGTCTCGCTTGATCAATTCGAACTGAATCCTGAGTTCAATCCACACTGGGTTACCTATACATTCGGCATTGTGCCGCATCTATGGTTCACTCAGAAAATCAACATCTTTGTGCCACGAAAGGCTGCGTCAGCTTATATAAAATCTTACACCGTTTTACAACGGAATCACCATACACCCTGTATCCTCGGAGAAAAGCGTATCTACCCCGGTAGACACCCGCCCAATTTCTCGGCTACCCTAATTATATAAACATGACATTTTTTTCTTTCACTTCTGTCCAAATTTCAAAGTGTCGACATTTTGAACCGGTAGGCCAACATGAAGATTCAATAACGTCTGGCGTGTTCGGATTCGAATCTAAACAAAGCCACGTATTAATTTTAAAGCTCCCTTATTAACGAATACATATTCCGTTTAGATTTCAGAATTTCTCACCCCCACCCCAAAAAAAGTAAAGAAAAAAAGAGGTGAAGAGTTAAAAAGAAATTAGGAACGGTATATATTAACTAGAGGCCCCAGATCCGTCGTTTTGGGAGGTAATATGTCAAATTTGCTTTGTTTTGTTTCGTTTTGTCGCAATAGCTTCCTGGATTTCGAAATGAATAAATAAAACATAAAATTGAATAAAAAGAAAGGGATGTTTCTTTCTTTCTTTCTTTCTTTCTTTCTTTCTTTCTTATCTTCAGTTTTATGTAATTGCCTTCTTTCATTCTTTCAGATTTTTGTAGTTTCCTTCCCTCTTTCTTTCTTTCTTTCTTTCTTTCTTACTTTCTTTCTTTTTACGTAGTTCACAACTTTCTTTCTTTCAGATTTTAGTAGTTTCCTTCTCTGTCTCTTTCTTTCTTTCTTTCTTTTAGTTTTACGTAGTTCACAGTTTTCTTTCTTTCTTTCAGTTTTTCGTAGTTTCCCTCTTTTTTTCTTTCTTTGAGTTTTTCGTAGATTCCTTCTTTATTTCCCTCAGTCTTTCGTAATTGCCTTCTTTCTTTCTTTCAGGTTTGCATAATTTCCTTCTTTCCTTCTTTCTTTCTTTCTTTGAGTTTTTCGTAGATTCTTTCTTTCTTTCTTTCTTTCTTATCTTCTTTGAGTTTTTTCGTGGATTCTTTCTTTCCTCCTTTCTGTCTTTCTTTCTTGCTTCCTTTCAGCTTCTCGTAGTTTTCTTCTTTCTTTCTTTCTTTCTTTCTTTCTTTCTTTCTTTCTTTCGTTTTTTCTTTTGGTTTTTCTTAGAGTCCTTCTTTCTTTTGGTCAGTCTTTCGGAATTAACTTTTTCTTTCTTTCGTAATTGCCTTTTTTTTTCTTTCAGCTTTTTGTAATATTTTCCTTCTTTCTTTCTTCAGTCTTTCTTTCTTTTTTTTCTTTCAGTTTTCGTAATTTCCTTCTTTTTTTTTAACTTAGAAGTCATTTTTGGGGAATCCCTTGTAATGACAAATGCATTTTTCGAACTAACCTAACTGTTCTTTGAATATTTCGTAATATGTGAAGAAATGGTTTAAATAAAATAATGATATAAGATAATAATGTTATAATAATGTTATAACATAACGTATGATAACATGTTATCATAATGCCATGATAAAAATATTATAATAACGTATAAGATAATAAGATAATAAGAAAAATGGTAATGCTAAAATGGTCAGATAATATTCAACGTAAAGCGAAGTGGATTAACAAAGATAGATTTCCACAACTGACCCCTAAGATTAATGTCCGTGGAAGAAAGATAACGTTGTGTGAGCAGTAGAGCCTATCGTTCATTTACAGTCCTTACATAGAACTGAAACACTAAATGCACATTTATACCTCCAGCAGCTGCAACGTGACGATAACGCGATACGCTGTACAGCAAGAATAACGCAGAAAAACATTTGTTGAACTCGGTTTGTGTGTTCTACTTCATCCACTATAATCATCTGACCTGAACGCAAATAGATTATTACGTTTTTTCAATTGCTTCAAAACATTTCAAGGGAGAGAACTTTCTCACCGCATCAAAATTTTCGGAGATTTATGTTGTGGTGCGGTGAATTTCGGCTTGGAACGAGAAATCGGTGAGTCGTATTCGAATAGCAGAACTGATTAGATTCTATAGCCTTGGTTTGCAACCAGTCTAGTACAGAATGAAATGACAACCTACTGCGGGAAAATCTTCTGCCAAGCGTGTCTCACGTATGGCACTTGACTGACTGACTGAGAATTAGTGTCAATAAGGCATTACAAATAACGGTGAATAAGTAATTGAATAAAATACCCTTTTCTAACAATAAAGTTATTAATGTAAAGCGAAATTATTCATGCTCAATTTAATAGTTCTTTTTTTCAGATTCATTGTCTCCTTTTCGTTTTTCTTTCTTTCTTTCGTCAATCTGTTAATTTCTATTTCCTTCTTCTTTTCTTTAGTCAACTCATTTTATTCTTCCTTCAGTCTGAACATTTCTTTTCTTTCTTTCTTTCTTTATTTCTTTCTTTCTTTCTTTCTTTAGTCTTCTTTCTTTCTTCACTTGCATATTTATTTTCTTCTTTGTTTAGCCTAAACATTTTTCTGTCTTTCTTTAGTCTGCACATTCTTTCTTTCTGTCTTTCTTTCAGACAGTACATTTCTTTCTTCTTCAGTCTACTCATTTCATTCTTTCTTTCTATATTCTGTTCATTCTTTCTTTCTTTCTTTCTTTCTTTCTTTATTTCTTTCTTTATTTCTTTCTTCACTCAGCGCGTTTCTTTCTTTCTCTTTTTCTTTTTATTTCTTTCTTTCTCTTTTTCTTTCTTTCTTTCTTTCTTTCTTTCTTTCTTTAGACCACATATTTTTGTTTCTTTTTTCAGTCTGCATATTTCTTTCTTTCTTTCTTTCTTTCTTTCTTTCTTTCTTTCTTTCTGAAGTCAGCATATTTTTCTTTCTTTCATCTTTCTTTCATCAGTCTTCATATTTCTTTCTTTCTTTCTTTCTTTCTTTCTATAGTCGGCCTATTTTTCTTTCATTTTTTTCTGTCTGTATTTTTCTTTCGTTCTTTCTATAGTCTGCACATATTTCTTTCTTACTTTCTCTCTTTCTTTCGTTAGTCTGCATATTTCTTTCTTTCATCTGCACATTTCTTTCTTTCTTTGTTTAATCTAAACATCTTTCTTTCTTTGTTTCTTTTATCTTCACATTTCTTTCTTTCTTTTTTCAATCTGCACGTTTCTTTCCTTCTTCCCTTAATCTAAATATCTTTCTTTGTTTCTTTCTTTATTCTGCACACTTTTTCTTTCTTCTGCACATTTTTCTTTCATTCTTTCTTTGTTTCTTTCTTCCTTCATTCTGTACATTTCTTTCCTTCATTATTTACTCTGCATATTTTGTCTTTTTTTATTCAGTCTGCACGTTTTTTCTTTCTTCTTTCTTTCTTGTTGTCTTTTCCATCTTGTTCATATCACCTCTTGTCCAAGAAAAAAGATCTTCATATCTTCTATAGAAAGCTTCAAATGTTTTATCTTTATTTTATAAATATAATCAGTTAATCGTCATGCGTGATATGCGTTTGGGCAATCATATCTTTTTCGAGACAAGATTGACTACGCAGAAGATTTTCCCGAAGTAAGTTTCTGTCCTAGTCCGGTTGCCAACCAAGGCTATAGAACCCAATCTTTCCTGCTGTTTAATCCATAGCTGGAGGGAAAAGAGATGGATTGATACCTTTACTAAGGGTATTTATCAGTAAGTATGAATTCGACTGGAATTGCTCGCCGTTTTTCTGTGGCAATCTTTTGCACCGATTCTGTTTTATGAATTGTTAAAAAAGTTTCATTAGTCTGGCACACACTTTCACTACGATGATCAAATCCTCCGCGTGAGATTCCTGAAAACTTTTATTTGGTACTTTTTTTAACCAAACTTCTCCCAACTTTCACATATTTTTACTTACTCTCTCTCTCTCTCTCTCTCTCACACACACACACACACACACACACACATATATATATATATATATATATATATAACGTTCCAGCTAATATGCATATTAGCTCGAACGCTATTTCTAGTGGATACCCGTATTTGAGTATACACTGTTTTAAATCAGAAATTATTTCGTCTACCAGCTGTTCCCCCGAGAATAATTAACAAAGATAATTTACTCTCTGGCAGTATTCGAAACTGCAGCCCCCTGTGCTGGAAAAACAATGTATGATCCAGTGTGCTTTAACCGCTCGGTTACGGATAACTTCACAACGAAGCAAGGTTGTCTTTGCTTTAATGAACATTCACTCGTTAGGATCTCCTCGAAAGCCGTATCTAGTCAGCTTCGTATCCTAACATGCATCCCCACCCTTTGCAGATCAGAGCGGTTAAAGCAAGCAGAGTGAAATTGTGATTTCTCCAGCCAAGGAGGAAACGCAAATTCGAATCTTACCGAAAGGTACACTTTCTTTACGGGTTTTCTCAAGTGCGCTAAATGCAAACGAAGCGTCTACTCAAATACACGTATCCACCAGAATATAACTACGTTGGATTAAAAACTTATATATATATACACTATAATCATCAGCAGATAGATTTGTTTCGCTGTATTACAGCTCATTCAGTACGGCTTAGACTCCGTTCGCTTACCTAACCCAGGATTTGAAACCCGAGCCGAATCCGCGTCAGTCGGCGATCCTGCCCCAAGGCCACGAGCGTCCGGCAGAAGAAGGAAGGCTTTTTAGCGCGTATAAACACGCGTATATATATATATATATATTAAACGGAGAAGATAATCCAGAAAGATTTATTTAGATGACTTTATGTGTTGAGTTTTCCTTTATATATACAGTATAACTCGGATATAAGAGACCCTGATATAAAAAACCGGATATAAGAGCACTGTTATCCGGTTCCGACAACTCTCTTATATCAGGGTTACGCTGTATATATGAGTGTGAATCAGTAGGTCCCTCTTTTGATACAAAGTCATTTGTCCAAGTCTGGGAGGATTTTTTTCACGATTCGACCTATGTGGTATTTTCAACTGAATTATGTAGATTCACGAGACTTATTGACTGATCCCCATATACAACGCTATCAAACGTATACTGCTCACAAAGTGTAGCGGCGAAATATCCCATTTACATTCTGTTCGCACGAACGCTATTGAAACTCTCCGAACATCTGGATAGGATTTGGGATATTCGGATACACAGAAACGCTTATACGTATATAGACAGGGTGTGTGTGTGTGTGCGAGAGAGAGAGAGAGAAGAAATGTTGGTAAAGTGAGTGGTAGAGAGAGAGAAAGAGAGAGTGGGAGAGAGAGTGGAAGAGAGAGAGAAAGATGGAGTGGAAAGAGAGAGGTCTCTTTATCCGGATCTCCGACTATTAATTTGTAGAATCATAATAGAACAGAAGCAATACACAGCGTTTTGACAAGCAGATGAAAGGAGAAATAACTGGTGGCTAATTGCAGCTTGCAGGGCTGACCCGAAATATGTTTGATTTTTTTGTCGGTTTCAATATTGTCATTTTTCAAAAGGTGTGAAAAAAGAAAAGAATGTATAGAGGTGGTGGTGGTGGTGATGATGGTGATGGGGAGGAAACAGGGAATTTTACGGGACAAGTTAAGCTAGAAGAAGCGGGAGTTGGTAATTTTCAAGGTCTGGTCTCCATTACCAAACCTACATATTTTACCATCAACAAACGATCCCCACTAAAACTTAAACTTATAATAATAATAATAATAATAATAATAATAATTATTATTATTATTATTATTATTATAAATTTGAAAATCTATTAAAGAATAAAGACCTGGAAATTGAAATAAAAACAATGTGAAAATAGAAAACAAGAATAATATATGATGATAATTGCGCTTGGAATAAAAAAAAAGGAATGAAACACATTACAAGAATCCCTGATAATCCCAGCTTAAGAGATATACAAGAAATTGTCTTCATAAGTACAGCCCGCACACTGAACAGAACTTTATCAATGTAACGCTAGAAAAACAAACGAAATGTAGCCATAGCAACACACCTGCCTTAGGTCCTTCCGCAGACTTGGTAAGTAGTGTGACTATAGCAGAAATCGAAAAATAATAATAATAATAATAATAATAATAATAATAATAATAATAACAAAATTGAAAAATTGAAGCAAGTAGGCCGGTCATTATTGTTAAAAATCAAAAAGAAAAAACTTGCCTATTAATTGATATGGCTTGTCCAGCGGATTGCAACATAGCAACCAAGGAATTCGAAAAATTGTCAAAATATAAAGACCTGAAAATTGAAATAGAAAAAATGTGGAAATTGAAAGCAAGAATCGTGCCAGTGATAGTAGGTGCACTTGGAATGATAAAAAATGGAACAAATCAACACATTGAAAGAATCCCTGGAAACCCCAGCTTAAGAGATATACAAAAAATTGTCTTGCTAGGTACAGCCCACACACTAAGGAAAACTTTGTCTATGTAACGCTAGGGATGATAGGGAAGATAGAAAAAATAAGAAATGGAGCCATAACAACATACCAAAACCTGCCTTAGGTCTTCCCGCAGACTTGGTTGGTACTGCGGCTATAGCAGAAATCATATGATGAAAAATGACATTGGCCAATTACGGGTGGTTGAGACTCTTTAACTGATAGTTTGAACTTTTGAATTCAAATTTATCTTTCTTCTAAAAGACTTGGAAAATTTGACACTCAAAGAACAGACTGAGGATCTTACAGCCACATCACATTGAAATCCAGGTTCCCGTACGATCAGCGAAGTTAAGCAACGTCAAGCCTGCTCAGTATCTAGAAGGGTGAACGCTTAGGAATACTGGGTGATGTAAGGTTGGATGTGAGGGTAGTGTGATAGATTATGGCTCGGAATTTTTGCTCGGAAAGACGAATTTAATTCTCGTTGTGTTTATTATTTTCACTTATGCGTAAATACCTTTTGGAAAGATATGAATCCACCTTTTTTCACCGCAGATACGTGTTCATTAGTAAGACTAGAGTCACTAAAACTATTATTATATGTTTAGATTTCGGTAATAAATAACCCATAGTGGTTGATATACTGCTAAACAAAAACAACCAACTAAACAGATTAAGGGCGAAAGAAGAATGAGGCATTAAATGGATCGTGGAACAAAGTTTAGGAGTTTCTTTCTGCCTTATCCTCTCATCCAGCCCATTTCACTTGAGGTCAGTCAGTTAAGTGCCATACGTGATACACGCTTGGGCGATCATGTCTCGAAAGAGACATGACTGACTGGGCAGAAGATTATCCCGCAGTAAGTTGCCATTGCTTTCTGCGGTAGACTGGTTGCCGACCAAGGCTATAGAACCCAATCTGTTCTATTATTTAACCCATAACTGGAGGGAATAGACGGATTAATACTTTTCTCAAGGGTATTTGTGTGTAAGTGAATGCAAGGAATTTAACTGGAATTTGAACTCAGTTCTCCGATTTCTCGTTCCGAGCCGATATTCACTGCGCCACAACGGGGTCAGTCAGTTAGGTGCCGTACGTGATACACGCTTGGGCGATCATGTCTCGAAAGAGACATGACTGACTGGGCAGAATATTATCCCGCAGTAGGTTGCCATTGCTTTCTGCGGTAGACTGGTTGCCGACCAAGGCTATAGAACCCAATCTGTCCTGCTATTTAACCCATAACTGGAAGGAAGAGACGGATTAATACCTTTCCCAAGGGTATTTGCGCGTAAGTGAATACAAAGAATTCAACTGGAATTCAACGGGGTAGTTGACCTATTGGCAGACGAATTCTATCTTGCGAAAGGAAGAGTCGCAAAACGTTTTCTCTCACTTCTACTTTAGCTCACCTGAGTTGCCAATTTAAAATGTTAATTTTAATATTTTTTTCAAACTTTCGGTGAAAAATCGAAATAATGCTTCATATTAAATAAGTCATTTGTCTATTGGCAACTAATACTAATGTGTCTATTGGCAACTAATACTAATATGTCTATTGGCAACTAATACTAATGTGTCTATTGGCAACTAATACTAATTTGTCTATTGGCAACTAATACTAATGTGTCTATTGGCAACTAATCCTAATTTGTCTATTGGCAACTAATACTAATGTGTCTATTGGCAACTAATACTAATGTGTCTATTGGCAACTAATACTAATGTGTCTATTGGCAACTAATACTAATGTGTCTATTGGCAACTAATACTAATGTGTCTATTGGCAACTAATACTAATGTGTCTATTGGCAACTAATACTAATGTGTCTATTGGCAACTAATACTAATTTGTCTATTGGCAACTAATACTAATGTGTCTATTGGCAACTAATACTAATGTGTCTATTGGCAACTAATACTAATGTGTTTATTGGCAACTAATACTAATTTGTCTATTGGCAACTAATACTAATGTGTCTATTGGCAACTAATCCTAATGTGTCTATTGGCAACTAATACTAATCTGGTGAATCTGCATTATCTTCCTCCCAAAAAGTGGTTATTCGGACTTATACGAAATAAACACGTAATATTTACATTATTTTGCTCATTTTCTCAGGTTTCTGCCTGTTAAAAAATACAGATATTTTCTTCGTCTCACGGGATGTTAGCAACCCTGTAAAACAAAAATTAAGCCTACAAAGAGCGGATGAACTCTTAAGGAGTTAATGGACAGCTAACTAGAGGAGGTGTCTCGATAAAACGCCATGAAAGGGGCAACGGAAAACCATTCCTCTATTCCTCTTTTTTTTTTTTTTTTTTTTTTTAATCATCTCACCCCAAGCAAGGCATTCCACTGCCACTATCGCGCATGGGGCTACATAGGGGAAGGTAAAGAGAAGGAGTGGATAGACATAGCGAATGTCAGGAGAAAGGTGACAGATGAGTAAGGATAGCGAAGATGAGGGTCGGGCAGATGGGAAGAGTGCTTGATAGAATGGGAGCAGGTTAGTGTGTTAGGAGGTGTGTATTGACCTTACATTTAAACTCCTGGAGATTGTAGCCGTCGGGGAAGCAATCGTTTGGAAGAGAATTCCACAGTCGGGAAGTACGAGGAAAGAAACTGTTGGAGTAGAAGTTACGGCTGCATTTTATCGGTTTCACTGTAAAAGGGTGGGATCTAGTTGCTAATCTAGTATCTCGTGCAAATTCGTATTTAGGGGGCACCAGTGATCTAAGTTCATCGGAGCAGAAGCCGTGAAAGTATTTATAGAAGTATATGACGTATATTTATGGATTTGCATAATAAGATTATATACCCTAACGGGGGTTAAGTCTGACTTCACGCCTGGTAGGGAGCTACATGCGCTACAGGTGTCATCGGATCGGCATCATGTGACTGTTAGCATTAACAACGTAAAAGGGACAAATTTCTTCAGAATTTATCCCTTGCCCGGAATGAAAGGGCATGAGTGTCAGGTGTCACCGGCCGTTATCCTGCGAATCTTCGCAACAAACAAAAAATAATTCTTGGAATGTGGAACCTTAGAACCATGAACAACTGAGGACCGTTGGAAAACGCAAAGATTAAACATAAATATTTTAGGCATGCGTGAAACAAGATGGCCAAACAATGGAGACTTCATCAGTGACGACCACAGAATTATATACACAGGAGGTGAAAATAAAGAAAAAGGAGTCGGCATTATACTGGATAAAGACACAAGGAAATGCATTATGGGATACTGTCAGATATCTGAAAGAATTCTAGAAGTTACTGAAAAGGAGGCCTCTTAATATATCGGTAATTTAATTGGAGTAGATAGATCTATCTATCGCCCAGTTTACACTCCACCCACGTCTATTGAACAAGTTAAGAGGCTCATCCCTTGTTCCCTGTTTAGGATGTGGTTTCCGGCTTTCTCTTTTCCAATCTTTTCACTATTACGTAGCCCCCTGCACATTAGTGGCGTTACCGCCTTGCTCGGAGTGAACCGATTAAAAAACTAAAAACAAAAAAAAAATAGTGGTATATGTACCGACAACAAGGAGTACAGAAGAAATAAAAAACCTTCTCGATGTTAGATTATGCCAAGGCACAGAGCAAATCACGAGAAATCGGAATCATAATGGGAGATCTGAATGCCAAGTTGGCCAAGGGAAAGAAGGTGAAACAGTCACTAATTTCGGACTAGGACGCCGCCATGGCCGTGGTGAGAATGGGTCCAATGTTGTACGACGAATGACCAGATAATAACCAACACCTGGTTCCAAGAACACCTAAGAAGACTATGGTAATGGAGAAGTCTAGGAAAATAAATTAAGAACCACATTGATTATATTATTATCAATAACAGATTCAGAAACATAGTCCTTTACTGCAAAGCCTACCCAAGTTCTGACTGCAAAAGCGACCGCCTACCAGTTGTATGCAAAATAAGGATAAAACCGAGGAGATTAAAGGAAACTAATACAGCCCTAAGACTGCAGTATAATAGACTCGGGAATGACCCGAACCTACAGGAAATGTATACGGAGAGCATGCAAACTAAATCAACCATTCGACCGTGCATGGAATACTGCTGCCACATATGGTCAGGCGCCCCTGCTGTTCATCTCAGTGTTCTCGACAGGCTCCAAAGGAGAATCAGTAATATGATAGGTACCGACTTAGCGGCTTGACTACAGCCACTTCCCCACCGACGAGATGTGGCCTCCCTTTGTCTGTTCTATAAATGCTTATGCACCAACGAACTTAAGTCACTGGTGCCTCCACAACAGGTGTTTGCTCGTGCAACCAGACTGGCAACTGGGTCTCACCCATTCACAGTTAGAGTGACCAAATGCAGACAACAATTCTACTCCAGCAACTTCTCCCGCACTTCCCGCCTGTGGAACTCGCTTCCATATTCTTGCTTTCCTGACAGCTACAACCTCCAGGAATTTAAATGCAATGTCAATATTCATCTACTAAACACTTGACTCTAGTTCTTTCACCACCCCGTATATCCTTTCCTTTCTCTCCACCTTTGCATCTGTTATCACACCTGTATTCCCATTCTTCTCTTGCTCCTTTCTAACTGGTTCGTCTTCGTTTTCACTCTCTTATACTTAATCTTTTTACTCTTATGTAGCCCCTTGCACATCAGCGGCATTACCGCCTTGCTCGGGGTGATATGATTAATATATATATATATATCAAGAACAAATTAGAAACGGAAGCTTAAAACGGGACGCACTAAGAATAGCTCCAGTGACATCAGTGAACGACATCATCCGAAAGAAAAAAGCACATCGGAAGAAAAACGAGTGGATCACTGATCAAAAGAGACAGAAAAAGATGCCAAGATGTGGTACGGAATACAAGAAACTACACAAGTAAATAAGGAGCAAATGCTGACTGGCTAAAAACAGATGGCTCAATGACAAATGAGCCGAAGTAGAGAGACTGAGCACAACAAATTATGGTGATACTCATAAAAAAATAAAGCTTTCCATGTTTTCCCCCGTTTCTCCTCCCCTTTATCTGGCCTGTTAGTAACAGGTTCTCCAAGCCCTCCTTTCTCATTGCATGTCCAAGGAATTTTAGTTGTCTCTTCCTGATGCTCAGTATTAATTTCCTTTTCATTTCCATCCTTTCCAGAACTTCATCATTGATTACATGCTCGATCCATGATATCCGCAGCATCCTTCTGTAGAACCACTTTCAGTTGTTTCAAGTTTTTCCTTAATCTTTAATGATATTGTCCAGCATTCACTGCCATATTGAAAAACTGACATCACAGAGTAATCCAGTACTTTCTTTGTTTCTAGCGAAGAATGTACTAAAATGTAATAAATGAACTAAAAATGTACTAAAATGTACTAAAGGTGTACTAAAAAATGTAGTAAAAGTACAAACATTTATGTACATTTGCTTAAAAACCACTAACTTCTATGTTTATTACTTTTTTATTATTTTAATATTTCTATATTTTTTTCGTACATCCGAGTACTTTCGGCTTGACTCTACTTTATCGATATCAACTAAAAATACAAACAAAAAGTGGTACCAAAGATGAAAGCCCATTAGAACGCATCCAAATCCAGGGCTTTCTCATTCTTTTGAGTAAGCTTGCTCTGTTTGTAGTACTTACCACGCTTAGACGATTGCACGTTAGTGCGACTATAGTTGGAGATTTTCAATCCAGAGTTTCCTTTCACCTAGACCGATCGCCAGACATGACTATAGGACTAAGTTTGTCCTACTATTTAACCCATAGCTGGAATGAGAAAAAATCGATTCTTATCTTTTCCGTAAGTATTTGCATATAAGTAAATTTAATAAACTCGATTAGAATTCGAACTCTGCTCTCTGATCCGAGTCGCTATTTATTACGCCACTGGGTACAATTCTTGTCAAATTTTACACGATTAATTCGGACGTCAAAACTAAGCTTGAATTTTTAACATATTTTATTAAAGTTATTGGATTTATTATAAAAAAAAAACTGGTCTTCGCTATTATAGAGATTAAAATAATATTAGTTAAACGCTTCTGTAATTTAATAAAAACCTTTTTTCCATAATACACCCTTGTGCAAATTAATTGAAACAACTGCTTTCTTTCACTATACGGTCGGTTTTAGACTAACTGGAGCTACAGGGTGTAATCGATTTCTGTTTTATCCTCTGATTAGCTCGTTTCCAGTATAGTGCAGCAATATGAATCTATTTTCGGAGTGTATGATGATATTTGTTTGGCTTTGAAAAATATTGCGTCATCCATGATGATGTTTATCGCATCCAAACATTATTGCTTCGACTGTCTATTAGTTGTCCTACGAACACACTGGCAAGCCTTACAGAGAGGTCACGGATATTGTTGGTGTCAGCCTTTCAACTGTCAGTCGACTCATCAAGGCGAAGAAACAAACTGAATCCATCAGTCCAACACGTAAAGAAAAATGCGGTTGGAAGTGAAAAATAACTCCAAGAGACGGTGTATACGTGATCAGGGAAATTGTGAAAGATTCTGGGAAGACATTATTTGTTTTGTTTTAGTTAAGTTGAATGCCGTATCTTGTCAGTTTCATATCCTAACCTGCGCTCCACATTTTGGAGGTCAGAGCAGTCAAAGCATGCGTGATCAAATGCCGGTTTCTCCAGCAAAAGAGGGGACACAGGTTCGAATTTTACCGAAGGGCATTTTTTCTTTATCACGTTTCTCGGGTGTGCAAAATGTAAACGAAGCGTCTACTCAAATATTGGTATCTAATAAAAATAACACGTTTGAAGTAATAAAACTATGTCGGATTATATATATATATATATATATATATATATGGTGGGGATGAATCATTAGGTTTCTACTATGATATAAGGTTTGTCGAATTCTGGTAGGAATTTATTCACTGATCTACCTATGTGATATTTGCTACCCGTCCGTGCATGAAATACTGCTGTCATATATGGTCAGGCGCCCCCGCTGTTCATATCAGTGTTCTCAACAGACTCCAAAGGAGAATCAGTAATGTGATAGATACCGACTTGGCGGCTCGACTACAGCCACTTTCCCACCGATGGGATGTGACTTCCCCCTGTCTGTGCTATAAATATTTTCATGGCTTCTGCACCGACGAACTTAAGTCACTGGTGCCCCTGCCACATGAATTTACTAGTGCAACTAGACTGGCAACTGGGTCCCACCAATTCACAGTTAGATCAACCAAATGCAGCCGACTATTCTACTCCATAAGCTTCTTTTCTCTCAATTCTCGTCGGTGAAACTCTCTTCTATATTCTTGCTTTCTTGACGGCTACAACCTCCAGGAATTTAAATGCAATCTCAATACCCATCTCTTAACCACTTGACACACTGTATATCTTTTCCTTTCTCTCTACCTTTGCAACTGTCATCACACCTGTATTCCCATCCTTCTCTTGCTTCCTTCTCTGACAGCCCCTGTAACTGGTTCGGGTTTCTCTTTACTCTACTCCTATCTAATTTGTTTCTCTTATGTAGCCCCCTGCGCATCAGTGGCGTTACCAGCTTGCTTGTGGTGAAACGATTAAAAAAAAAAATTGTGCGTCTTGACAAGGAAGAAAAGGCTACAGACTAATTGACTAACCCCTATATGCAAGGCTCCCCAAACTAAATATTGTGTTTAGGACTATAAAGTCTACTTTTGACGTCTCCACTTTTATTTACTATTTTTCCATCAATAGAATAGGATAGGCTTGTCTATCGTAAGGTTCACTCTTCTGCTCGATTTTTTGAATGCTTTTTAAGGTTTATCACTTTCCTATACCTTCTAATTCTCTTTCACTTCCAGTGGCCTTTTGCGTCTTAGTGGGACATGGAGGTCAACACTGAGCGGCGACAGTCAGTTTCATACTTCAATGCAATATTCAGTCATGTAGATTGTTTTGGAGCAACAAAATTAGCAACAAAATTAAATAAACACAAAAATAAAAAAAACACACACACAGACACACACACGCACACACACACACACACACACACATATATATATATATATATATATATATATATAAACAGTCCTGATGAGTGACGACATCATAATGGTGTTCTCACGAACCTTCGAATTCGACATGAACCTGCTCAGTTAAGTGACACACGTGTTTAGATTAATCCTATCAACACTTTATCTCTACCCTGATATTGAGCACTTAACGATAAAAAAAACTCTGCTTGCCAAAATACCTTTTATCAGTAACACTACTGAAAAAACAACAGTCAGTCAGTTAAGTTCCATACGTGATACACGCTTGGGTGATCATGTCTCAAAAGAGACATGACTGACTGGGCAGAATATTATCCCGCAGTAGGTTGCCATTGCTTTCCGCGGTAGACTGGCTGCCGACCAATGCTATAGAACCCAATCTGTCCTGTTAGTTAACCCATAACTGGAAGGAATAGGCGGATTAATACCTTTCCCAAGGGTATTTGCGCGTAAGTGAATGCAATGAATTCAGCTGGAATTCGAATCCCCGATTTCTCGTTCCGAGCCGATATCCAATGTACCACAACGAACAACTTGGCGCTAAACACTACAACTAAGCACTATATATATATATATATATATATATATATATATATATATATAAGACAAAGTGAACAATGATCTGCACTCCTATCAATAATTCTAAATACTACGAAACTGTGGATAATTATTGTCTCACATTCGTATATATGATAATGAGCTAAAATCAAAACTGTTATACCTAGCGGTTTAACAAGTCGACTGCAACTTCTTGATGTTTCTATTAAAGAGTTATTCACTCCCGATACCTCTATTTAAACAAAAAATAAGAGACCATTATTAAAAAATAAAGAAGACACTAATTTATTATATAGGTTCTTTTATTCCGTATAAAAACTCATTTATTTAAATTAAACGATACTCTTAATTAAAATAAGGCAACCATTACTCACTACAATAAAAATGAGAATTCAAAGAAACACATTAGGTTTCTTGTGAAAATCCAAAGAAGGATCTGCAGTGTAATCAATTCTGACTTGGAATCCCGACTTTTGACACTTTCTTAGCGACGGGATCTGGGTTCTTTCTGTCTTTTCTACAAATGGCAACTGCTCTTACGAGCTTCTTTCCCTGATGGCTCAGCCATTGGAATTTACGCATGCTATGAGATTATTTTACCGTTTAAATTGTTAAATGAAATCACTTCTTTTACTCCAACAGTTTCTTTTCTCGAACTTCCCATCTGTGGATCTCCCTT
Organism: Ascarosepion bandense; assembly: GCA_037127315.1. NCBI lineage: Eukaryota > Metazoa > Mollusca > Cephalopoda > Sepiida > Sepiidae > Ascarosepion > Ascarosepion bandense. Next base: position 1,178,679 of record JBBBDQ010032673.1, read on the forward strand.
CCGTTTTCTTGCTAAAATCATCAACAGTTTAAATGCAACATCAATTGCCATCTTCTATCTTCTTGAATCCCATCCATCTCTTATCCTTTCTTCGACACCCTCCCCTGTACTTTTTTTTTATCACTGTAGACCCCTACACACTAGTGGCGGTCCTGCCTCGTTTGGAGTGAAATGATTAAAACAAATCGTGATGCAGGTAAAAAAAATACAAAATAACTATTGTATTTATTTACTGATTGATTTTGACATAGCCTTTTTTACAATACTTGAGCTTTGGCCAAACGTTTTTTCGTTAAAACTTTAAATTCTGTTATGTGGGAATCAAAAACATTGACATTCATGGAAAAAATCCTTCGGAATCGGAAGAATTGCTCTGTAACACATGAAGCCACAGGATTAGCCAAAATGTGTCTTTCAAAGAACTGAAAGCTTCTTCTGTTGGAATAATAACATTGAACTGTAAGTTGACAATCATCTAAAAACAGCCCCTTATTTGTCACTGCACTTAACACGATGCCGGAAAGCTGGAGTTTCACCTTGTTCGTCATTGTCACTTTCTAGTTTGGACAGAAAAGTATCTACAATAAATAACGCAAATAATGTGGCCTTAAATATATCAACAATAATTTGATGTGTCACGATTCCTGTTAAAATAATGGCCCATAAAATACAGCGATTTCGTCCTCTATTGAATAGAACTATTTTGAATGCTTTGCTGTTGTGCAATCTTTATCCATTCCTGTGCAGAGTGAACCCTGTTTCGCCGACAAAAACAAAAACTGGTCAAATCAGAGGAGCCAGAGTTTCTTGCTTCGGAGTTCCGACAGATCTCAATCTTGTTGGACTCTCTTCCTCCATGCAAAGAAGAACCCAGGTGAGGCTATGCCAAAGGTCAGAGTTTCATCTAGGGAAAAACAGACAAGTACTCGACTCTTCCTTGTGTAGGCTCAACGGTTAATTTATAGTCGAATTTAAATGCTCGGAATTCCCACGTTAAAGACCGACTTTTTGTCCCATCCGGCATCTGTGGGGAGGAAGAGGTAAATACCCATATCTACACGCTAAATGTGATCTCCAAAAACACAGGTCTACATGCTGAACGACACGAACTCAGTCTTGTCGAACTCTCTACCACCGTGCGGGGAGGAATCCAGACGAGTCTCAGTAAAACAGACAAGAGCCCGATTAATCTTTATGCAAGGTCTACGGGAAATTTTTGGCCAAGATTAAGGGCTCGGGATTTCCACGTTAAAGACCGACCTTGTGTCACATCTGGTCTCAGTGTGGGAGGTTACTAGTAAATACCCAAAGTTTCCTCCTTCGGGAAGTCGAACTAAACACATTCGTTTAAAATTCATTAATGACAATATATGTAAGATTTCTTCTTTTAACTTTTGAATATTCCTTTTCGAGTCAAACTAGAATCAGAATAGTTTCAATTTAACCCTGTAATCTCTTTCTTCCTTTTGTATAGAACTTTTATTTTCAACAAAATAATAATTATTATTATAATTCTTAATGAACCTTGCTATAGCCTTCGAAAAATTATCTCAGAAAGTTAGATTTTTTTCTCCTCTTCAATAAACCTCGTGTTTGTAATGATTTTTCTTTAGTCACTTTGACTTTGTTCTATCGCATGCTTTTTGTACTAATCGGCAATCACTGTAGTGATAAATAGTAAAAGTAATGTTTGATGTTTAAAGTTTTACTACTTTAAATACTGCAGTCCTGTCTGTATAAGAACAGTTTTTTTTTCATCCAGAATCATGTCTGCTGCCTCTTATACTTTAGTTTAGAACTCAATTCCATTTTTCTAAGATTCAAAACGGACAAAATCGAGTTAAATTGGATGTATTTATTTACCGCAGAGATAATATCTATCTAATGACGTTTTGAAATAAAGGTAGATAAATCTTTCTTTATGTCCAATACTTTTTTCGGATTTCGTTGAATCTAGACACCTACGTGAGTTAGGAAATCATTCAAAAGGTAAATAGTATTTAATTTACGATTTATTTTCTCAGTGTGTATATGTGATTTAGTGGACATTATAAGTGTTATTATTACGCTTTTGCAATACTTACGAACTAGAAAACTAAACAAAAGTCCCTTTTTTAGTTTTATCTTTTCTTTTTCTCTTCTTTTTTCACAAATTTTGGGCATTTTATTTTCTCTAAAATCAGGTGCGTTCTATACATGAAAATCGTTTTCTTTTTTTTCACTGGAATTTATCTGCTTCATTTTAACTGCGTTTTATTTTTAGTCTGATTGAAAATTAAATCCCCATTTTAAAATGTTTATTATTTACTTATTATTAACTATACTTTTTACAATAAATGGTTATGAGAGGTAAGCGTTTCGTATAAAAGTTTATTTAAAATTCGAAATGGATACCAGATTTCGCTACCATCTTCTTGAGCTGTCCAGGAATCTTGTCAATTGACTTCACCAGGAACTCTTGTAGTATGGAAGATCTAAATTCTTCTATTCGCCCTTCAAGTTCTTCCAAAGTCTTGGTCTGGTATATCAGATTTGTTCCTTTAGACAACCCCAAAGAAAAAGTCACAAGTTTTTAAGTTAATAATTCTGGCTAACCACTCACACATAAAATAGGTAGTTACGTTTAAATCACGCTGTATACATAAAGGGTTACAGTAATCATGTTTATAGTAGAGAGTAACGGTTTGACATAATTGGAATAAGATTGTCTTTTACTTTGAGTAAATGTATCATTATATTGAATAAAAGAATCTATTCATTGAATAATCATCGTCTTGTTTTAAATAACGGTTTCTTCTTTTCGAGTTTTGAGCTTGAGTTTTGTTTAACGGCATATCAACCTCTATGGCTTATTTCATGCCAAAGAAGTAGGGGTTATAGGGTGGTTTTTAAATGTTCGTTTATAGTTAGAAAGTTGATTTCGTCAGATTTTGATGAAAAAGTTTTTCCCTATTTTTGATACCTTTTTTCTTGAAAACTCAAGATGTTTTCTGTTTTTGTATTTTTGAAAAGTTCTTTTAAAATGAAAGAAAGAAGGTTTGGTTCGTTTTGTTTTAAGACATGTCAACACCAATAGGCTATTTAATGCCGACATAATTTTTACAATAGATTCGTATGAATAGAATATGTATTCTTTGTAAGAAATCAGTTTGTAGATCAGGTTTCATTGACATATTTTTATAAAGAGGGTTTTGTCGAGAGTCAGATATATTAGAACGAGAATGACGTGTTTTTCAAACCATCTGAAAATTTAAGATTATTTTTTTCAAGAACTTGAAGGAAAATTCCGAACAGCGACCTGCAACCACATTTCACGAATGTCTTGATGAGGCTATCATTTCAAATTTTTATGCGAATTATTTATAGTCTTGCCATATCCAGTTTTTTCAACTCTAAAGTCAGAAAAGTTTTAGACGATTTGTTACAGGATAAAAATTCTATACACTATGTCTATACAAACTAAAAAAGACTAGTATGGCTCTTCCAGGAGATAAACAGGGAGCCTGTGCCCAAAAAAGAAAACCTACATGAGGTTGAAAAAACTGCCATATATACAAATCCCTACACAAATAATGAATTTTCAAGTCTCACAACAAAGAACTGGATGATACAATTAGTCAACACGAAAACAGAAAGCATATCCAATCATGAAAGAAGATTCTAAATTCAGACGAGATTTACATTTGTAAGATTCTGTGAAAACCCAAAACAGAACCCAAGAACAAACTTTATGAGAAAGAAAACCAAGGATAAAGCTCTTGAACAGATGAAAAATTCTGGTAAGACGAACCTCTGCAAAACCAATATCGAGAACGTGGTAATAAATCTAATGTTGGTAAAGTTAACAGTAATTAATGTATATGGATTAAAGGCTGAAGCGAAAGGCTTTATTCTTGCAGTGCAAGACCAGAGTATTTCCACTAGGAACTTTCAGGCAAATATATAGTGTGGATCCAAAATGCAGGTTCTGTGATAAATATCAGGAAACCATTGACCATCTAATCGCAGGATGTTCTACACTTGAGCCAAATGAACATAAAAGTTGTTACGAAGAAGTAGCACAATATTTACACTGGACAATGGTCAAACACTTTGGATAAGATATTAACAAACATTGGTACGAATATTAGCCAGCATTGGTTGCAGAAATAAAAGACATAATACATCTATGGGATTACATCATCTTTACAGAAAGAAATATTGAAGCAAAAAGACCGGACATAACTGTCAAAAATCGAAACGAAAAATGGATGTTGATGCCCAGAGAACTATACAATAATAACCAAGTAATTTGAAAAACTATCGAAATATATAAAGACCTGAAAACTAAAAGTCATGGTGAGTGCGATTGGAATTATAAAAAAGGACACAACAACAGATTGAAAAAATCCCTGAAAATTCCACCTAAAGAAAAATACAAAAAATTGTCTCGATATGTACAGCACACGCACTAAGAATTAATGTTTATGTAATGCTGGTGATAATATGGGGACTAGAAAAACAAATCAGGAAATGTAGCCATAAGAAAACGCCACTACCTTAGCTCTTCCCGCAGACTTGATAGGGAGAGTGACTATAGCAGAAATTGAATGATCATCGTCATCATTATGATATCGAAAACCAAAAAAAAAAAAAAAAAACAGAATGTGCTTTTGTATTGACACGGCAGTCCATGTATCTTTGAAGATCTTTAAAATTTATCAATATATTAGGATCATCAAGTTGAAATGTAAAAAAAAAAAATGGCACATGAGGACATCGATAATTCCAGTTGTAGTTGGAGCACTCGGATTGAGTGGAAAAAGTTTCAGTAGACACATTGAAGAAATTCCTAGTGGTTCATGTCATAATGAAATACAAAAAAAATTGTACTTATAAGTCAGTCAGTTAAGTGCCATACGTGATACACGCTTGGGCCGTCATGTCTCGAAAGAGACATGACTGACTGGGCAGAAGATTATCCCGCAGTAATTTGCCATTGTAGATTGGTTGCCAGCCAAGGCTACAGAACCCAATGTCCTGGTATTTACCTCATAACTGGGAGGAAAAGACGGATTAATGCCTTTCCCAAGGGTATTTGCGCGTAAGAGAATACAATGAATTCAACTAGAATTTGAACTCGGCTCCCCGATTTCTCGTTCCGAGCCGATATCCACTGCACCACAACGCACATCCAAGTAGAACTCACAAATTACAAACTATAAAAGTACAAGAATCTTGAAGCGGAAATCTAAAAACTCAAGGACATAAGAACATCAATGATTCCAGTTGTAGTTGGAGAACTCGGATTGTTTGGAAAAAGAACTGATAAATTCAATCAAGGGATTCCTAGAAGACCAAACCTTAAAGAAATACTAAAAATTGTAACCACAGATACAGATCACACATTCTTTTTCTTTTATGTGCCTTGTCCTTTCAGGACGTAAACGATCATGGCCTTCCACGTATCTCTATCCCTGGTGGCTCTTAGCACATTTTCTCCTGTAACACTCTCTTCAGCTACCTTCTGTAGGAGGTCTTATAGTTTCCTTTCCGTGTCTGCAATCAGCACTGTATCACCTGCGTGTCTTATGTTGTTCAAATTGTGGCCCTCGATGACAAATCCTGGCATACTTTTTAGGATCCGCCACATTACCAGGTGCTTTATCATTGAAAAATGAGTGTGATATTATTTTTTTTAAATTTTCATTAAAAGTGATCAATAGCAAATGTCATAAAACCATTTCTGAACTTAAGTCTCTGGTTGGGACCCGGAAAGAAATGTGCATGAAACAAAACTAAAAGGAAATAATAATAATAAAAAAATCATGATAATCATTGTACTATTATTATTATCATTATTATTATCATCAATGATAATGATAATGATAATATATTTTCTAACAATAATAATAATGACTTGCCTTTCCATTTCTTTCGGCCACACCCACCCCTTCCACTCGATTTCACTTTACCCGCCCCGTATCCATCAGCAACCACCTGAATTTTGCCTAGCTCCTTTCTACTGCTTTATTTCCCTTCTCGTTTCGACAGACACATGATGACGCGTTAATTAGAATATGGTGTTAATGCCTGTTTAGGCCGACAAATTCTATCATTCACTTCCTTTGAATTGCGGGCCGGTTTCGCGAAAAAGGCCGAAATTTCCCTCTCCATATACACACACACATATATATATATATATATATATATATATATATATATATATATACAAGTGTGTGTGTGTGTGTTTGTGCCGCAATGTAGAGAACCATCAAAGTCTGTCCCACATCACAGCTAACAACAATAACGACAACGAAGTTGTAGACAGCAATACAAAACCAATAATGGAAACAACAAACACTCCGCCTGTAGCCAGAAACAAAATAACTATTACTATCACAATGACAATCAATATTATTCCTACAGGACTTACTCTTCTCCGCCTTGTGTAAAGGGATAGCTTTGTGGCTAAAAAGCCGGGAATCTACCCTGCAACAGTTCGTTCTTCTTGTAAAGGCTGGCTGCTCGTAACCGAGGATGCCTGTCTGCTGATGCGGTTAGTTAATCTCTGTTGCAGTCGCCAGATCATGATCATTTGTTTGAATTTGAGTTTGAGTTTTGTTTAACCGCATATCAACCACTGTGGGCTACTTAATGCCAAAAAGGTGGGGTTTTATGATACTTTTTTAATGTTCCGTTATAGTGTGAAGGTTGATTTAGTCAGATTTTGATGACAATTTTTAAAAAATTATTTTAGAAAAATGAAATTGTCTTCTAGTTTTGTATTAAAAATGTATTGCTGGTGATATTTTTTCCTTAAAAAATGAATTATGGTAATTATTTTTTTGTTCAAAAAAGTTTTATGTTAAGTTTTTTTGCTTCAAAAATGTATTGTTGGTGATATTTTCTTTCAAAAATGTATATTTTTCTATAAAAATCTATTTTATGTATATATTTTATAAAAAGTCTATTTTTATACTTTCATCGTGTTTTGATCTTAGTTTGGAGGGTTAACTGTTTTCTCATAGTTGAGACCCTAACAGGTGCTACCACTCTGGCTCAGTGTGGACCTGGGAACAACAGCAATAAAAAGATGGTTCCATGCTCATCATTACCTCCCAATGCAGGATGCAGTTTGCCGTCATACCCAGGGCCATCATCATTTGTGTTTGTTCAGCACTCACGGGCCCACCTATGCTTTATGCTGAAACTAAGCTGAGCGGACCTTAGTTACAGTTCAAGTATATTGCCTCATCAGGGCAACACACGTTTTTAGAATTAGTTGTTCTCTTATCCTGAGTACCGATCAAGGCTAGAGAGACCTGCTTGTTAACAGTTAATAAAATTATTTCTTCTAATAAAAAAATTAACGAAAAGCAATTTAGAAACGAGTTTTTTTTAGATTATTTTGTTAAATAAAATTTATTTTGCCCTCATTAGAGTTCACACCGTAAATCTTCAAATTTTTTACATTGCTATTCGTCTGCCCAGATCCATTTAAGTTATTGTTCTTTAACATCCACAGAGCCCACCTGTAGTGTATACTGCAACTATGCTGAGCAGACCTCAGTTACAGTTTCTGGGAGGGAGCGTGTTATCTAGCGTTACCAACAGTCTGAACAGGGCCAGGACAATCAAACTATCGGTCACAATGATTTGTGACTTTGTGCTAGCACAACCATCGGCTGCTCTCAAGGAATCCTCTTTACATAATTTCACTCACAAGGATTGGGTCGACCCGTGGTATGGTTTTCAGGGACTCTCAAAGATGCCGCACGCTAGTATCACCTCCTCCAGACCTATAATATCAAGCAGTTACCTTCTTGACAAATCGACTATTTGAATCTGTACAATATAATCTAAATATCTACTAAGCTCTTGCCCACTATGAAACAAGTCCGAATTAAAAGCTAAAAAGTTGATAGGATGATTAGAGGGCCTGTATTCTATGGATGTATTGAGAATACAGCGTCCCAAATTTAATCCGGTATTAGCTTCGAATTTAAAAACAAGGAAACTATAGCGCAACATCTAGTAGCGCTTACCATCTATCCATCTATATGCATATTAGTCACCCACATACAAACCTGTTTTGCTGCATCACAGTTCACCAGTGTGGTTAGAGTTCCAGTTACTTCTAGCCGAAATCGAAACTCGACCGATCTGGTGTCAGTCGGGGTCCCTACTCCCTAAGCCATAGGCGCATGGCAAGAGAGAGAAAAGAGCATTTAGCGTATTTTATATATGCGATGTATACACACGCTTGTCACCGGAAGAACATAATTATATAAATTACTTGGTGTTTGGTAATAATTAAATTAAACCAGTACACAGTTGTATAAAAAAGTGTCCAATACAATTATATTGTAGAACTTTTGAATATTTTTCATTTTTAAACGATTTATTACGCATCCCAGGTTTCTATATAACCGCGTTACGTGCGCCTTCTAAAAACAAAACAAAACAAAAAAAATACAAAAACAAAACGGTAAAATCAGTTACTGTAAATCGCCTGAAGACACCAGATGGTAGAAAGTTGGGCTTCGTAATAACTCGTTTAAAAATGAAATAGTGAGATCTATAGTATGTGTCGTCATAGAAATAAATATAAATTGCAATAATTATTTTATTCTTCCATTCAGTCACAATAAGTTTTTTTTTTAATTTGGATAAGCTGTTACCTTTCCCCATACCTACCACTACTAACTCAATGGTTGACAATTGGGTTAGTAGCGTTGGATTGGCCACATACCTTCCACTATCATAGAAGAAATTACTACTAAGAATCCACTAGATTAGCCCTATAAAAGCCAATATACCCTAAGCCCTTTCATTATTAGACCAAACCTGCGGCATGAGGATTTTTCATCAAACTTTGTTTAAACGGGCATGACAATGCATGTTTTAACCTGACATGTTGAAAATGGCTATTTCCGCTTTAAATTTTATCTGAATTTACAGATAAATAAATTAATAAATATTATATATATATATATATATATATATATATATGTATGTATGTATATATAGACAGAAAATCTAAGCAAGAGCCAACAACCTACCACGGTTTCGCTCTACGGCTCGTTAGGGAAATTGGCTGACAACAAAGATTTAAAGTAGCAAATATATAGATACTCAAATTAAAACAAAGAAGACCCCAAACACGAGACTAAAACTTTATTACAACCCCCCCCCCCCCCCCCCAAAAAAAAAAACAAAAGAGAACAATTAAGCAAAAGGCTAATTCAGGGGGCAATTTTTCATATCCTTGCATTTATGTCGGATTTCGGTTTTAGAATTTAGTTTCGGCAGAGTTAGTTCTGTTACTATTGGTATTGTTATTACTATAGGTAATAATAATATATATATATATATATATATATATATATATATATAATTCTTGCTATTACAACACGAAGCGAAATTGGTAGGAAGATTATATTGCAACAATGAAGATGATCTGCTTCCCAAAATTAAGTCCTATTTTTTATTGCCTAATTTCAAAAACTAATATTGGAATGCCTGCTATGATTGTTTGATGAACCAGTTGTTAATTCAATCCACGTTGGTAACCCATTCTTGTGGCCTTGTAGAAATCTAATTGTTTCAATACACTTCGCATTAATACCCTTTGAAAAGGCACGGCCACATTTCTCCTTTATAATAAGAAACTCGTTTCGTCTCGTCACTAGAATACCGTGAGTTGTGAGTGGATAAGTGCGCACTAAGGAGGAGTATTTTCTCTCATGGTAATTGCTCTCTCATTGATACCTCATCTTTAGGAAGATTATGTTATCGACTCGTAATGAGAAATCGGAGTGCCAAATTCGAATTCCAGTTGAATTCGTTGCATTCACTTACGCTCAAAAGGAAATAATCCATCTCTTCTTCCTCAGGATATGGGTAGAATAGCAGAAAACTTAACTGACTGATCTGGATAAAAGAATTGGATAACAGGACAGATTAGGTTCTATAGAATTGGTTGGCTACCAGTCTACCGCAGAAAGAAACGGTAACCTACTGTGGGAAAATTTTCTGCTTTGTCATAAATCGAAAGAGGCTTGATCAGCCAAGTGTGTGTGACACTTAATTGACTGACTGACTAGATTGGTAGCTAGGTCACATAATGACACCGTTGAAATTGACTAAACATAGGCGATTCGTATATTTTTACTCTTTTTATGTTTGATGGAATTGTCTTCACATTTTATTAAACGTTACTTAAGGGGTATTCACGTGTATGTTGATAAAAACAGTGTGGACCTGGATATCGAGAGTGCATGGCGAATGCCTTGAGCAATCATCAAATCACATCAGAGTGAGATCCACCATGGAGTGTTGGTTTCTATGTCTACAGTATTTATATTTGGTTTGGCTCTATCCCGCCATCTTGATTTTTCATCACTCATAAATAGAGCAAATTTGAAACTATATAATTATTCCGGAAAGAATTACTGTTTTCCCAATCCAACATACACAACAAAATATGTACTGAAAAATGAAGAAAAAACGGTTAAATCCATCATTTCAATCTTTGAATATGTACAACACAAATGTCCATCTCATACCATAACAGCCTAATCACCATCCAAACAATATTCATCAAAGAAAAATAATTTGAATATTACTCACTCCTCAGACTTTGAATTGGGAAACACTGTGACCTCCTCCTGCTATGATTGACCTTTCAACTACATGATGTATATTCGTGAACGTTCTCAAATTTACAAATCTTGATATCCTCGCCTTTGTATATATAAACATGTGCAGCATAATAAAGCCTATATTACCTTGATGAAGTCTCTAGAGTGAAAAGGTTTCGGCTAAGTATACTTTTTCTTGTCTCTTTTTTATTCATTTGTCTTTTCCGCGAAGACATTTTATCTAAGAATATATATATATATATATATATATATATATATATATATATATATATATATATCTGTGTGTGTAAGTATTTGTGTGTGAGTGTGCGTGTGTGTATATTTTAATAATAATAAAATAGATTTTCAGATGATTAACAAATCAAACATTTAATTCTTTTATTTCTTTTATGTTTATAAAATTCTATTTTTAAAAGAATTTAAAATAGAGCATTCTTATATAATATCTATTACACCACAGTGCCTTTGACAATCTATCTACACACACGCGCTTGCGCATCCCCTCACATCCCCACACAGCCACCAACCTAAACTTCCACCCAGCACACACACACACACACACACACACACACACACACACAGAGAGAGAGAGAGTCAAATTAAGTCCTGAAAACGAATGTCGTCATAAGAAAAGTTTTTCCATCTTGTCATACAATTTTTCCATTATTTTTTATATATAAAATCTACATCACATATATATATATATATATATATAATGAATTATTTTGGACATTATTTTTACCGAAACTCGTATTTAAGTAGATATTCTGTTTGCTTTTTTTAATTAAACAGTATTTTTATATTTATATTTACCGGCCTGATTATTTACGATAAATTTGTATTACGAAAATGTGTGCTATCCAACAGGATTCGAACCTGCGACCCCTATTACATAGGGGAAGCATACTATTTGATCTGGTACCGTCAAATGGTATGCTTCCCCTATGTAATAGGGGGTCGCAGGTTCGAATCCTGTTGGATAGCACACATTTTCGTAATACAAATTTATCGTAAAATAATCAGGCCGGTAGATATAAATATAAAAATACTGTTTAATTAAAAACAGAATATCTACTTAAATACGAGTATCGGTAAAAAATAATGTTCAAAATAATTCATTACAAATTGTCGGTTGCTTATAACCAAGTTTCGTTAAAATTCGTTAATTTCCGTATCTGTTTATATATATATATATATATATATATATATATATTACACGTTAAAATAGAATTTATGTATAGACAGATATATTTATATTAATTTTTGCCGTATGTTAAACAAACACACACACACACACACACACATATGTTGAGGAAATTGTAAGGCAAAAATTGAAAAGGTTTACTTATGATGCTTTTCATCCGTAAAGGCATCATTACTCTGCGTTTGTTGTTAGTATATATGAGCATGAACGAGAGTCGATAAAAGTAAAAACATTTTTGAGAAGATTTTTAAAAATAATGTTTTTGTACCTTAGCCAAATTAATCTATATTCTTTTGTCTCCATCACATTTGTCTTTAAATATTCCACATTCTGGCAACAGAAAATCTGGCCAAAAAGAGGAAATAATTCACTAATAACGAAAACATCTAGAAAGTTCTGCAATCCCTAGTTCAGCCACAGTAACTTTACGACCGGGTTCTTAGAACGTTTCACCACTCTTTGCAGATTTTCTCTTATCAGAATGTGGAATATTTAAGAACAAAGATAGATGGAAAAAGAATGAATAAAGATTAATTTTACTAGAGTACAAAAAAAAATTATTTCGAAAAATTATTTCAAAAATTAATTTAAAAATAGCTGTAAAATTTTTGAAACTACCAGCAACTTTCGTTCGTTCGCATGTGTAGTCACAAAAATGTTCGTGCGCATGTGTAGTCACAAAAACGTTCGTGCGAATGTGTAGGTACAGAAATGTTCGTGAGCATGTGCAGTCACAACAACCTCAACAAACCAAGTCTGATGATGTAACAGATGAAACGCGTCACAACCACACTTTTTTCCATTTTGTCTTACAATTTCTCTCTATTATTGTTCTCGTTATATAAAAACACATATCGTTATGTCATATATATATATATATATATATATATATATATATAGTCATAAGAATACTTTATATGCATAGGTAGTGACAGTGTAGGGTTGAGGGGTAAAATACTCCCTTTCCTATATTGAATGTCATGATCGTTGAAATATTTTTTTTTTTTTTTTTTTTAATCATATCACCCCGAGCAAGGCAGTAACGCCACTGATGCGCAGGGGGCTACGTAAGGGTAAAAAGAATGGAAAAGAGAAAGCCGAAAACCGCATCCTAAACAGGAAACAAGGGATGAGCCTCTTCACCTGTTCAATAGATGTGGGTGGAGTGTGAACCGGGCGATAGTTTAGTCTATCTACTCCAATTGAAAAAAAAAATAAAATAATAAAGGAAAAGAGTGAAAAGATTGGAAAAGAGAAAACCGGAAACCGCATCCTAAACAGTAAACAAGGGATGAGCCTCTTCACCTGTTCAATAGATGTGGGTGGAGTGTGAACCGGGCGATAGTTTAGTCTATCTACTCCAATTGAAAAAAAAAATAAAATAATAAAGGAAAAGAGTGAAAAGATTGGAAAAGAGAAAACCGGAAACCGCATCCTAAACAGGAAACAAGGGATGAGCCTCTTCACCTGTTCAATAGATGTGGGTGGAGTGTGAACCGGGCGATAGTTTAATCTATCTACTCCAATTAGTTTAATCTATCTACTCGGGAACCCCTTCCTAAACTAGAAACAAGGCGATCAACTCTACTCCTGTCCAAAAGAAGGGGGTGGAGTGTGAGACCTGGCGATAGAAGGTACTATCTACTCCAATTAAAAAAAATAAATATGTGACTGAAGTTAATGAAGTTTTAACTTAGTATAAGTCAAACCTAAATTTCATAATTAAGAACAATTTACACAAAAATTAGGCAGAAAAGATAAAGAACCGAAAAAGAATAAAATAAAATAAAAAATACAAGTAAAAATAAGTAAATAAATAATTCAAAAAATAATAAAAAATAAGATCACACTGGCTAAACTCACCAAGTTGCAGGCTTGCTGACAGAAAAAAGTTAAGAAAAATTTCAAAAATTATCTTCATTCTGTTTCTTCTATACAGTTCTGGAGAGTTCTGGAGAGATTAAGTTACCTTAAGCAAGCAGTAACAGACAGTAGTGTGATGGAGGGGGAATCACCTCCAAGCCATGTGTCCAGTTAGCAAGGGAATGACAGAGAACAATAAAAAAAAAAAACAAAAAAAAAACATGGCCGGTCTTAGAATTCCTACATATAACCAAAACCCTAATATACCAAACCTAAATTTCATAATTAAGAACAATTTACACAAAAATTAGGCAGAAAAGATAAGAACCGAAAAAGAATAAAATAAAATAAAAAATACAGAAGTAAAAATAAGTAAATAAATAATTCAAAAAATAATAAAAAATAAGATCACACTGGCTAAACTCACCAAGTTGCAGGCTTGCTGACAGAAAAAAGTTAAGAAAATTTCAAAAATTATCTTCATTCTGTTTTCTTCTATACAGTTCTGGAGAGTTCTGGAGAGATTAAGTTACCTTAAGCAAGCAGTAACAGACAGTAGTGTGATGGAGGGAATCACCTCCAAGCCATGTGTCAGTTAGCAAGGGAATGACAGAGAACAATAAAAAAAAAAAACAAAAAAAAACATGGCCGGTCTTAGAATTCCACCATATAACCAAAACCCTAATATACCAAACCTAAATTTCATAATTAAGAACAATTTACACAAAAATTAGGCAGAAAAGATAAGAACCGAAAAGAATAAAATAAAATAAAAAATACAAGTAAAAATAAGTAAATAAATAATTCAAAAAATAATAAAAAATAAGATCACACTGGCTAAACTCACCAAGTTGCAGGCTTGCTGACAGAAAAAGTTAAGAAAATTTCAAAAATTATCTTCATTCTGTTTCTATTACTATACAGTTCTGGAGAGTTCTGGAGAGATTAAGTTACCTTAAGCAAGCAGTAACAGACAGTAGTGTGATGGAGGGGGAATCACCTCCAAGCCATGTGTCCAGTTAGCAAGGGAATGACAGAGAACAATAAAAAAAAAAAACAAAAAAAAAACATGGCCAGTCCCAGAATTCCTACATATAACCAAAACCCTAATATACCAAACCTAAATTTCATAATTAAGAACAATTTACACAAAAATTAGGCAGAAAAGATAAGAACCGAAAAAGAATAAAATAAAATAAAAAATACAAGTAAAAATAAGTAAATAAATAATTCAAAAAATAATAAAAAATAAGATCACACTGGCTAAACTCACCAAGTTGCAGGCTTGCTGACAGAAAAAGTTAAGAAAATTTCAAAAATTATCTTCATTCTGTTTTCTTCTATACAGTTCTGGAGAGTTCTGGAGAGATTAAGTTACCTTAAGCAAACAGTAACAGACAGTAGTGTGATGGAGGAGGGAATCACCTCCAAAGCCATGTGTCCAGTTAGCAAGGGAATGACAGAGAACAATAAAAAAAAAAACAAAAAAAAAAAAAAGCTTATGGCCGGTCTTAGAATTCCACCATATAACCAAAACCCTAATATACCAAACCTAAATTTCATAATTAAGAACAATTTACACAAAAATTAGGCAGAAAGATAAAGACAAGAAAAGAATAAAATAAAATAAAAAATACAAGTAAAAATAAGTAAATAAATAATTCAAAAATAATAAAAAATAAGATCACACTGGCTAAACTCACCAAGTTGCAGGCTTGCTGACAGAAAAAGTTAAGAAAATTTCAAAATTATCTTCATTCTGTTTCTTCTATACAGTTCTGGAGAGTTCTGGAGAGATTAAGTTACCTTAAGCAAGCAGTAACAGACAGTAGTGTGATGGAGGGGAATCACCTCCAAGCCATGTGTCCAGTTAGCAAGGGAATGACAGAGAACAATAAAAAAAAAAACAAAAAAAAAACGCGGCCGGTCTTAGAATTCCTACATATAACCAAAACCCTAATATGCCAAACCTAAATTTCATAATTAAGAACAATTTACACAAAAATTAGGCAGAAAAGATAAGAACCGAAAAAGAATAAATAAATAAAAAATACAAGTAAAAATAAGTAAATAAATAATTCAAAAAATAATAAAAAAATAAGATCACACTGGCTAAACTCACCAAGTTGCAGGCTTGTGACAGAAAAAGTTAAGAAAATTTCAAAAATTATCTTCATTCTGTTTCTTCTATACAGTTCTGGAGAGTTCTGGAGAGATTAAGTTACCTTAAGCAAGCAGTAACAGACAGTAGTGTGATGGAGGGGGGAATCACCTCCAAGCCATGTGTCCAGTTAGCAAGGGAATGACAGAGAACAATAAAAAAAAAAAAAACAAAAAAAAAAACATGGCCGGTCTTAGAATTCCTACATATAACCAAAACCCTAATATACCAAACCTAAATTTCATAATTAAGAACAATTTACACAAAAATTAGGCAGAAAAGATAAGAACCGAAAAAGAATAAAATAAAATAAAAAATACAAGTAAAAATAAGTAAATAAATAATTCAAAAAATAATAAAAAATAAGATCACACTGGCTAAACTCACCAAGTTGCAGGCTTGCTGACAGAAAAAGTTAAGAAAATTTCAAAAATTATCTTCATTCTGTTTCTTCTATACAGTTCTGGAGAGTTCTGGAGAGATTAAGTTACCTTAAGCAAGCAGTAACAGACAGTAGTGTGATGGAGAGATCACCTCCAAGCCATGTGTCCAGTTAGCAAGGGAATGACAGAGAACAATAAAAAAAAAAAACAAAAAAAACATGGCCGGTCTTAGAATTCCTACATATAACCAAAGCCTAATATACCAAACCTAAATTTCATAATTAAGAACAATTTACACAAAAATTAGGCAGAAAAGATAAAGAACCGAAAAAGAATAAAATAAAATAAAAAATACAAGTAAAAATAAGTAAATAAATAATTCAAAAATAATAAAAAATAAGATCACACTGGCTAAACTCACCAAGTTGCAGGCTTGCTGACAGAAAAAAGTTAAGAAAATTTCAAAATTATCTTCATTCTGTTTCTTCTATACAGTTCTGGAAGTTCTGGAGAGATTAAGTTACCTTAAGCAAGCAGTAACAGACAGTAGTGTGATGGAGGGGGAATCACCTCCAAGCCATGTGTCCAGTTAGCAAGGGAATGACAGAGAACAATAAAAAAAAAACAAAAAAAAAACATGGCCGGTCTTAGAATTCCTATTATAACCAAAACCCTAATATACCAAACCTAAATTTCATAATTAAGAACAATTTACACAAAAATTAGGCAGAAAAGATAAGAACCAAAAGAATAAAATAAAATAAAAAATACAAGTAAAAATAAGTAAATAAATAATTCAAAAAATAATAAAAAATAAGATCACACTGGCTAAACTCACCAAGTTGCAGGCTTGCTGACAGAAAAAAGTTAAGAAAATTTCAAAAATTATCTTCATTCTGTTTCTTCTATACAGTTCTGGAGAGTTCTGGAGAAGTTAAGTTACCTTAAGCAAGCAGTAATAGACAGTAGTGTGATGGAGGGGGAATCACCTCCAAGCCATGTGTCAGTTAGCAAGGGAATGACAGAGAACAATAAAAAAAAAAACAAAAAAAAAACATGGCCGGTCTTAGAATTCCTACATATAACCAAAACCTAATATACAAACCTAAATTTCATAATTAAGAACAATTTACACAAAAATTAGGCAGAAAAGATAAGAACCGAAAAAGAATAAAATAAAATAAAAAATACAAGTAAAAATAAGTAAATAAATAATTCAAAAAATAATAAAAAATAAGATCACACTGGCTAAACTCACCAAGTTGCAGGCTTGCTGACAGAAAAAAGTTAAGAAAATTTCAAAAATTATCTTCATTCTGTTTCTTCTATACAGTTCTGGAGAGTTCTGGAAGTTAAGTTACCTTAAGCAAGCAGTAACAGACAGTAGTGTGATGGAGGGGGGAATCACCTCCAAGCCATGTGTCCAGTTAGCAAGGGAATGACAGAGAACAATAAAAAAAAAAAACAAAAAAAAAACATGGCCGGTCTTAGAATTCCTACATATAACCAAAACCCTAATATACCAAACCTAAATTTCATAATTAAGAACAATTTACACAAGAATTAGGCAGAAAAGATAAGAACCGAAAAAGAATAAAATAAAATAAAAAATACAAGTAAAAATAAGTAAATAAATAATTCAAAAAATAATAAAAAATAAGATCACACTGGCTAAACTCACCAAGTTGCAGGCTTGCTGACAGAAAAAGTTAAGAAAATTTCAAAAATTATCTTCATTCTGTTTCTTCTGGAGAGTTCTGAGGAGATTAAGTTACCTTAAGCAAGCAGTAACAGACAGTAGTGTGATGGAGGGGGAATCACCTCCAAGCCATGTGTCCAGTTAGCAAGGGAATGACAGAGAACAATAAAAAAAAAAAACAAAAAAAAAACATGGCCGGTCTTAGAATTCCTACATATAACCAAAACCCTAATATACCAAACCTAAATTTCATAATTAAGAACAATTTACACAAAAATTAGGCAGAAAAGATAAGAACCAAAGAATAAAATAAAATAAAAAATACAAGTAAAAATAAGTAAATAAATAATTCAAAAATAATAAAAATAAGATCACACTGGCTAAACTCACCATTGCAGGCTTGCTGACAGAAAAAAGTTAAAAGAAAATTTCAAAATTATCTTCATTCCCCTGTTTCTTCTATACAGTTCTGGAGAGTTCTGGAGAGATTAAGTTACCTTGGCAAGCAGTAACAGACAGTAGTGTGATGGAGGGGGGAATCACCTCCAAGCCATGTGTGTCCAGTTAGCAAGGGAATGACAGAGAACAATAAAAAAAAAAAAACAAAAACATGGCCGGTCTTAGAATTCCTACATATAACCAAAACCCCAATATACCAAACCTAAATTTCATAATTAAGAACAATTTACACAAAATTAGGCAGAAAGTATAAACTGAAAAAGAATAAAATAAAATAAAAATACAAGTAAAAATAAGTAAATAAATAATTCAAAAAATAATAAAAATAAGATCACACTGGCTAAACTCACCAAGTTGCAGGCTTGTTGACAGAAAAGTTAAGAAAAATTTCAAAATTATCTTCATTCTTGTTTCTTCTATACAGTTCTGGAGAGTTCTGGAGAGATTAAGTTACCTTAAGCAAGCAGTAACAGACAGAGGTGATGGAGGGGGAATCACCTCCAAGCCATGTGTCCAGTTAGCAAGGGAATGACAGAGAACAATAAAAAAAAAAACAAAAAACATGGCCGGTCTTAGAATTCCTACATATAACCAAAACCCTAATATACCAAACCTAAATTTCATAATTAAGAACAATTTACAGAAAAAATTAGGCAGAAAAGATAAGAACCGAAAAAGAATAAAATAAAATAAAAAAAAATACAAGTAAAAATAAGTAAATAAATAATTCAAAAAATAATAAAAAATAAGATCACACTGGCTAAACTCACCAAGCTGCAGGCTTGCTGACAGAAAAAAGTTAAGAAAATTTCAAAAATTATCTTCATTCTGTTTCTTCTCTATACAGTTCTGGAGAGTTCTGGAGAGATTGTCACTCTTACAAGCAGTAACAGACAGTAGTGTGATGGAGGGGGGAATCACCTCCAAGCCATGTGTCCAGTTAGCAAGGGAATGACAGAGAACACAAAAAAAAACAAAAAAAAAACATGGCCGGTCTAGAATTCCTACATAAATCAAAACCCCAATATACCAAACCTAAATTTCATAATTAAGAACAATTTACAGCCAAAAATTAGGCAGAAAAGATAAGAACCGAAAAAGAATAAAAAATAAAATAAAAAATACAAGTAAAATAAGTAAATAAATAATTCAAAAATAATAAAAATAAGATCACACTGGCTAAACTGTTTCAAGTTGCAGGCTTTATGACAGAAAAAAGTTAAGAAAATTCAAAATTATCTTCATTCTGTTTCTTCTATACAGTTCTGGAGAGTTCTGGAGAGATTAAGTTACTCTAAGCAAGCAGTAACAGACAGTAGTGTGATGGAGGGGGGAATCACCCCAAGCCATGTGTCCAGTTAATAAGGAATGACAGAGAACAATAAAAAAAAAAAAAAAAAAAAACATGGCCGGTCTTAGAATTCTACATATAACCAAAACCCTAATATACCAAACTCAAAATTGCATAATTAAGAACAATTTACACAAAAATTAGGCAGAAAAGATAAGAACCGAAAAAGAATAAAAATAAAATAAAAAATACAAGTAAAAATAAGTAAATAAATAATTCAAAAAAATAATAAAAAATAAGATCACACTGGCTAAACTCACCAAGTTGCAGGCTTGCTGACAGAAAAAGTTAAGAAAATTTCAAAAATTATCTTCATTCTGTTTCTTCTGGAGAGTTCTGGAGAGATTAAGTTACCTTTAAGCAAGCAGTAACAGACAGTAGTGTGATGGAGGGGGGAATCACCTCCAAGCCATGTGTCCAGTTAGCAAGGGAATGACAGAGAACAATAAAAAAAAAAAACAAAAAAAAAAACATGGCCGGTCTTAGAATTCCTACATATAACCAAAACCCTAATATACCAAACCTAAATTTCATAATTAAGAACAATTTACACAAAAATTAGGCAGAAAAGATAAGAACCGAAAAAGAATAAAATAAAAATAAAAAAATACAAGTAAAAATAAGTAAATAAATAATTCAAAAAATAATAAAAAAAATAAGATCACACTGGCTAAACTCACCAAGTTGCAGGCTTGCTGACAGAAAAAAGTTAAGAAAATTTCAAAATTATCTTCATTCTGTTTCTTCTATACAGTTCTGGAGAGTTCTGGAGAGATTAAGTTACCTTAAGCAAGCAGTAACAGACAGTAGTGTGATGGAGGGGGGAATCACCTCCAAGCCATGTGTCCAGTTAGCAAGGGAATGACAGAGAACAATAAAAAAAAACAAAAAAAAAAACATGGCCGGTCTTAGAATTCCTACATATAACCAAAACCCTAATATACCAAACCTAAATTTCATAATTAAGAACAATTTACACAAAAATTAGGCAGAAAAGATAAGAACCGAAAAAGAATAAAATAAAATAAAAAATACAAGTAAAAATAAGTAAATAAATAATTCAAAAAATAATAAAAAATAAGATCACTGGCTAAACTCACCAAGTTGCAGGCTTGCTGACAGAAAAAAAGTTAAGAAAATTTCAAAATTATCTTCATTCTGTTTCTTCTATACAGTTCTGGAGAGTTCTCGAGAGATTAAGTTACCTTAAGCAAGCAGTAACAGACAGTAGTGTGATGGAGGGGGGGGAATCACCTCCAAGCCATGTGTCCAGTTAGCAAGGGAATGACAGAGAACAATAAAAAAAAAAAAAAAAAAAAAAAAAAAAAAACATGGCCGGTCTTAGAATTCCTACATATAACCAAAACCCTAATATACCAAACCTAAATTTCATAATTAAGAACAATTTACACAAAAATTAGGCAGAAAAGATAAGAACCGAAAAAGAATAAAATAAAATAAAAAAATACAAGTAAAAATAAGTAAATAAATAATTCAAAAAATAATAAAAAATAAGATCACACTGGCTAAACTCACCGTTGCAGGCTTGCTGACAGAAAAAGTTAAGAAATTTCAAAAATTATCTTCATTCTGTTTCTTCTATACAGTTCTGGAGAGTTCTGGAGAGATTAAGTTACCTTAAGCAAGCAGTAACAGACAGTAGTGATGGAGGGGGGAATCACCTCCAAGCCATGTGTCCAGTTAGCAAGGGAATGACAGAGAACAATAAAAAAAAAAAAAAAAAAAAAAAAAAAAAAACATGGCCGGTCTTAGAATTCCTACATATAACCAAAAACCCTAATATACCAAACCTAAATTTCATAATTAAGAACAATTTACACAAAAATTAGGCAGAAAAGATAAGAACCGAAAAAGAATAAAATAAAATAAAAAATACAAGTAAAAATAAGTAAATAAATAATTCAAAAAATAATAAAAAATAAGATCACACTGGCTAAACTCACTATTGCAGGCTTGCTGACAGAAAAAAGTTAAGAAAATTTCAAAATTATCTTCATTCTGTTTCTTTTCTATACAGTTCTGGAGAGTTCTGGAGAGATTAAGTTACCTTAAGCAAGCAGTAACAGACAGTAGTGTGATGGAGGGGGAACAATTTCAAGCCATGTGTCCAGTTAGCAAGGGAATGACAGAGAACAATAAAAAAAAAAAAAACAAAAAAAAACATGGCCGGTCTTAGAATTCCTACATATAACCAAAACCCTAATATACCAAACCTAAATTTCATAATTAAGAACACCAAGCACACAAAAATTAGGCAGAAAAGATAAGAACCGAAAAAGAATAAAATAAAAATAAAAATACAAGTAAAAATAAGTAAATAAATAATTCAAAAATAATAAAAAATAAGATCACACTGGCTAAACTCCACTTTATTGCAGGCTTGCTGACAGAAAAAAGTTAAAAATTTCAAAAAATTATCTTCATTCTGTTTCTTCTATACAGTTCTGGAGAGTTCTGGAGAGATTAAGCTACCTTAAGCAAGCAGTAACAGACAGTAGTGTGATGGAGGGGGGGGAATCACCTCCAAGCCATGTGTCCAGTTAGCAAGGGAATGACAGAGAACAATAAAAAAAAAAAAAAACAAAAAAAAAAACATGGCCGGTCTTAGAATTCCTCACATATAACCAAAACCCTAATATACCAAACCTTAAATTTCATAATTAAGAACAATTTACACAAAAATTAGGCAGAAAAGATAAGAACCGAAAAAGAATAAAATAAAATAAAAAATACAAGTAAAAATAAGTAAATAAATAATTCAAAAATAATAAAAAATAAGATCACACTGGCTAAACTCACCAAGTTGCAGGCTTGCTGACAGAAAAAAAAAAAAGTTAAGAAAATTTCAAAATTATCTTCATTCTGTTTCTTCTATACAGTTCTGGAGAGTTCTGGAGAGATTGCTACCTTAAGCAAGCAGTAACAGACAGTAGTGTGATGGAGGGGGGAATCACCCGCCGTGTCCAGTTAGCAAGGGAATGACAGAGAACAATAAAAAAAAAAAAAACAAAAAAAAAAACATGGCCGGTCTTAGAATTCCTACATATAACCAAAACCCTAATATACCAAACCTAAATTTCATAATTAAGAACAATTTACACAAAAATTAGGCAGAAAAGATAAGAACCGAAAAAGAATAAAATAAAATAAAAAATACAAGTAAAAATAAGTAAATAAATAATTCAAAAAATAATAAAAAATAAGATCACACTGGCTAAACTCACTATTGCAGGCTTGCTGGACAGAAAAAAGTTAAGAAAATTTCAAAAATTATCTTCATTCTGTTTCTTCTATACAGTTCTGGAGAGTTCTGGAGAGATTAAGTTACCTTAAGCAAGCAGTAACAGACAGTAGCAGGATGGAGGGGGGAATCACCTCCAAGCCATGTGTCCAGTTAGCAAGGGAATGACAGAGAACAATAAAAAAAAAAAAAAAACAAAAAAAAAAAAAACATGGCTGTATTCAGAATTCCTACATATAACCAAAACCCTAATATACCAAACCTAAATTTCATAATTAAGAACAATTTACACAAAAATTAGGCAGAAAAGATAAGAACCGAAAAAGAATAAAATAAAATAAAAAATACAAGTAAAAATAAGTAAATAAATAATTCAAAAAATAATAAAAAAAATAAGATCACACTGGCTAAACTCACTTAAGTTGCAGGCTTGCTGATGAAAAAAGTTAAGAAAATTTCAAAAATTATCTTCATTCTGTTTCTTCTATACAGTTCTGGAGAGTTCTGGAGAGATTAGTTACTTTAAGCAAGCAGTAACAGACAGTAGTGTGATGGAGGGGGGAATCACCTCCAAGCCATGTGTCCAGTTAGCAAGGGAATGACAGAGAACAATAAAAAAAAAAAAAAACAAAAAAACATGCCGGTCTTAGAATTCCTACATATAACCAAAACCCTAATATACCAAACCTAAATTTCATAATTAAGAACAATTTACACAAAATTAGGCAGAAAAGATAAGAACCGAAAAAGAATAAAATAAAATAAAAAAAATACAAGTAAAAATAAGTAAATAAATAATTCAAAAAATAATAAAAAATAAGATCACACCGCTTTTCAAACTCACCAAGTTGCAGGCTTGCTGACAGAAAAAGTTAAGAAAATTTCAAAAATTATCTTCATTCTGTTTCTTCTATACAGTTCTGGAGAGTTCTGAGAGTTTAAGTTACCTTAAGCAAGCAGTAACAGACAGTAGTGTGATGGAGGGGGGAATCACCTCCAAGCCATGTGTCCAGTTAGCAAGGGAATGACAGAGAACAATAAAAAAAAAAAAAAACAAAAAAAAAACATGGCCGGTCTTAGAATTCCTACATATAACCAAAACCCTAATATACCAAACCTAAATTTCATAATTAAGAACAATTTACACAAAAATTAGTAGAAAAGATAAGAACCGAAAAAGAATAAAATAAAATAAAAAATACAAGTAAAAATAAGTAAATAAATAATTCAAAAAATAATAAAAAATAAGATCACACTGAAGCAAACTCACCAAGTTGCAGGCTTTGCTGACAGAAAAAAGTTAAGAAATTTCAAAATTATCTTCATTCTGTTTCTTCTATACAGTTCTGGAGAGTTCTGGAGAGATTAAGTTACCTTAAGCAAGCAGTAACAGACAGTAGCATGGAGGGGGGAATCACCCAAGCCATGTGTCCAGTTAGCAAGGGAATGACAGAACAATAAAAAAAAAAAAAAACAAAAAAAAAAAAAAAAAAACATGGCCGGTCTTAGAATTCCTACATATAACCAAAACCCTAATATACCAAACCTAAATTTCATAATTACCCAATTTATACAAAAATTAGGCAGAAAAGATAAGAACCGAAAAAGAATAAAAATAAAATAAAAAAATACAAGTAAAAATAAGTAAATAAATAATTCAAAAAATAATAAAAAATAAGATCACACTGGCTAAACTCACCAAGTTGCAGGCTTGTTGACAGAAAAAGTTAAGAAAATTTCAAAAATTATCTTCATTCTGTTTCTTCTATACAGTTCTGGAGAGTTTCAAGAGATTAAGTTACCTTAAGCAAGCAGTAACAGACAGTAGGATGGAGGGGGGAATCACCCAAGCCATGTCCAGTTAGCAAGGGAATGACAGAGAACAATAAAAAAAAAAAAAAAAAAAAAAAAAAAAAAACATGGCCGGTCTTAGAATTCCTACATATAACCAAAACCCCAATATACCAAACCTAAATTTCATAATTAAGAACAATTTACACAAAAATTAGGCAGAAAAGATAAGAACCGAAAAAGAATAAAATAAAATAAAAATACAAGTAAAAATAAGTAAATAAATAATTCAAAAAATAATAAAAAAATAAGATCACACTGGCTAAACTCACCAAGTTGCAGGCTTGCTGACAGAAAAAAGTTAAGAAATTTCAAAATTATCTTCATTCTGTTTCTTCTATACAGTTCTGGAGAGTTCTGGAGATTAAGTTACCTTACAAGCAGTAACAGACAGTAGTGTGATGGAGGGGGGAATCACCTCCAAGCCATGTGTCCAGTTAGCAAGGGGAATGACAGAGAACAATAAAAAAAAAAAAAAAAAAAAAAAACATGGCCGGTCTTAGAATTCCTACATATAACCAAAACCCTAATATACCAAACCTAAATTTCATAATTAAGAACAATTCTTACACAAAAATTAGGCAGAAAAGATAAGAACCGAAAAAGAATAAAATAAAATAAAAAATACAAGTAAAAATAAGTAAATAAATAATTCAAAAAATAATAAAAAATAAGATCACACTGGCTAAACTCACCAAGTTGCAGGCTTGCTGACAGAAAAAAAGTTAAGAAAATTTCAAAAAATTATCTTCATTCTGTTTCTTCTATACAGTTCTGGAGAGTTCTGGAGAGATTAAGTTACCTTAAGCAAGCAGTAACAGACAGTAGTGTGATGGAGGGGGGAATCACCTCCAAGCCATGTGTCCAGTTAGCAAGGGAATGACAGAGAACAATAAAAAAAAAAAAAAACATGGCCGGTCTTAGAATTCCTACATATAACCAAAACCCTAATATACCAAACCTAAATTTCATAATTAAGAACAATTTACACAAAAATTAGGCAGAAAAGATAAGAACCGAAAAAGAATAAAATAAAATAAAAATACAAGTAAAAATAAGTAAATAAATAATTCAAAAATAATAAAAAATAAGATCACACTGGCTAAATCACTTATTGCAGGCTTGCTGACAGAAAAAAAGTTAAGAAAATTTCAAAATTATCTTCATTCTGTTTCTTCTATACAGTTCTGGAGAGTTCTGGAGAGATTAAGTTACCTTAAGCAAGCAGTAACAGACAGTAGTGTGATGGAGGGGGAATCACCCCAAGCCATGTGTCCAGTTAGCAAGGGAATGACAGAGAACAAAAAAAAAAAAACAAAAAAAAACATGGCCGGTCTTAGAATTCCTACATATAACCAAAACCCTAATATACCAAACCTAAATTTCATAATTAAGAACAATTTACACAAAAAAATTAGCAGAAAAAGATAAGAACCGAAAAAGAGAATAAAATAAAATAAAAAATACAAGTAAAAATAAGTAAATAAATAATTCAAAAAATAATAAAAAATAAGATTCATCAGCTAAACTCACCAAGTTGCAGGCTTGCTGACAGAAAAAAGTTAAGAAAATTTCAAAAAATTATCTTCATTCTGTTTCTTCTATACAGTTCTGGAGAGTTCTGGAGAGATTAAGTTACCTTACAAGCAGTAACAGACAGTAGTGTGATGTGGAGGGGGGGAATCACCTCCAAGCCATGTGTCCAGTTAGCAAGAATGACAGATACCAATACAAAAAAAAAACAATGGCCGGTCTTAGAATTCCTACATATAACCAAAACCTCAATATACCAAACCTAAATTTCATAATTAAGAACAATTTACACAAAAATTAGGCAGAAAAGATAAGAAGAACCGAAAAAGAATAAAAATAAAATAAAAAATACAAGTAAAAATAAGTAAATAAATAATTCAAAAATAATAAAAAAATAAGATCACACTGGCTAAACTCACCAAGTTGCAGGCTTGCTGGACAGAAAAAGTTAAGAAAATTTCAAAATTATCTTCATTCTGTTTCTTCTATACAGTTCTGGAGAGTTCTGGAGAGATTAAGCTACCTTAAGCAAGCAGTAACAGACAGTAGTGTGGATGGAGGGGGGAATCACCTCCAGCCATGTGTCCAGTTAGCAAGGGAATGACAGAGAACAATAAAAAAAAAAAAAACATGGCCGGTCTTAGAATTCCTACATATAACCAAAACCCTAATATACCAAACCTAAATTTCATAATTAAGAACAATTTACACAAAAATTAGCAGAAAAGATAAGAACCGAAAAAGAATAAAATAAAATAAAAAATACAAGTAAAAAATAAGTAAATAAATAATTCAAAAAAATAATAAAAAATAAGATCACACTGGCTAAACTCACCAAGTTGCAGGCTTGCTGACAGAAAAAGTTAAGAAAATTTCAAAAATTATCTTCATTCTGTTTCTTCTATACAGTTCTGGAGAGATTGGGTTACCTTAAGCAAGCAGTAACAGACAGTAGTGTGATGGAGGGGGGAATCACCTCCAAGCCATGTGTCCAGTTAGCAAGGGAATGACAGAGAACAATAAAAAAAAACATGGCCGGTCTTAGAATTCCTACATATAACCAAAACCCTAATATACCAAACCTAAATTTCATAATTAAGAACAATTTACACAAAAAAATTAGGCAGAAAGGATAAGAACCGAAAAAGAATAAAATAAAATAAAATACAAGTAAAAAATAAGTAAATAAATAATTCAAAAAATATTCGAGAAATGTGTTTTCGTGTAATCAAAAACCAATTAGCCCAACAATATGGTCTTACTCATAAGAACATTGAATTTCTATATAAGTTTCATGAAATGATGATATTATTTCCCACGGGCATTAAATAGGCGTTACTTTCTTTCTGAAGAAGTTCTTGGTTTGAAGCAAAGAACCACATCGGCCGACAGTATTTAAGAAAAAAATGGGTCAGGCTGAGTGTGATCAATAGACTATTTGCATCTTTGTTATTTGGCTCGTCTTATCAATATAAAGACTGGGTGCTCCGTAATATCGTTCTTGTGCCAAAACTAAGCTATGCTTAGTAAATCACTATCAATATCAGTCAACTTTCATACTTTCATGATGAGTCATCATGTCTCTTTCGAGACATGACTGATTGGGTAGAAGATTTTCTCGCAGTAGGTTGTCATTACTTTCTGCGGTAGACTGGTTGCCAACCAAGGCTACAGAGCCCAATGTGTCCTGTTGTTTAACCCGTAGCTGGAGGGAGAAACATAGGAGTTATACTTTTTCGAAGGGCTTTTGCACATATGTGATTGCAACGAATTCAACTCCAATTCGAATTCGGCTCTCCAATTTCTTCTTCTGTGCAAAACGTAGCTAAGCTGAATGCTGTGAAATCGCTTGCTTATTTTATTTACGAAGAAATGCGACATATATCTGAAGGCGTATTTGGGATAGTGAAAGATGCCTTCCAAAAACTAAGCAAAGTATTAAGAACGAAAAAGTGTCTATTTAAACAAAGCAAGACTAATAAAATGTTATGCAATATCATTGAGTGGCAGTGAATTCTGGACCATCTTCTCGCAGATAAAGAAGAGACATGAAGCAACAGAAATGCCGTTCTACAGAAGGATTCTGACAATACATGGACTGAACATATGAGCAACGACGAAATTTTAAATACAATGGAAACAAAAAGACCACTTACACTTAACATCAAAAAGTTTAAATTTATAGGGTACAGAAGAAGGAAAGAAGGAAAGAGAGCTTAGAAAATTTAATACTGAAAAGGCAGATTAAATACAGAAGAAATAGAGCTAACGAGCTTGAGTAAATGGATGGCGAAACAAGGTTTCACATATCACTCAATAAATCCCGGGCCTAACTAATAAAGCAACAGATTTTAAGCAAAGTTCGACTTTATTCATCAACATAGTCTCCTTCTAGGCTGATACACTGATTCCTACTCTTCTCTAACAATTTGATGCCTTTTTTTGTAGAACGATTTGTCTTTGACCTCAAAATACTCCTCTGCTTCCGATATCAATTCTTCATTGGAGCCAAATCTTTTTTCCCGAAACCTTCTTTTGAGGTCTGCAAACAGCCAGTAGTCACTGGGGGTCATATCTGGAGAATAGGGTGAATGCGAAAACAATTCGTATTTTTGCCATTGACTTGTGACACAGCGCGTTGTCTTGGTGAAAAATCACTTTTTCTTCTTCATTTGTGTCCGTTTCTTTTTTTTGGCAATTTCTTCCTTCAAACGCACCAATAATGCTACATAATATTTGCTATTGATGGTTTTCCTTTCTTAAGGTTATCGATGAACAAAATATCTTCCGCTTACCAAAATACGGAGGTCAAAAGCTTGCCTATTGATATTTGCGTCTATGGTCGCTTTGGACGGTTTTCATTTGCTGCTGTCCACTCAGCTGATTGCTGATTTGACTCCGGAGTGAAGTGGTGGATCCATGTCACATATTTACGTATTGACGCAAAAACTCCTTCTTGTTGCGTTGAAACACTTGCAAACAACGTTCTAACTCGTCAAAGTATTATTGTTTTTGATCGACTGTGAGCAAACACGGCACCCACTTTGAATACAGCTTTCTCATTAACAATCCTTCATGCAAAATGGTGAATACACTACCTTCTGATACGTTCGACTCCTCTTCTATCTCACGCAATTTTAATTTACGATCGGCCAAAACGAGTTCGTGGGTTTTTTTTATATTTTCTGGGAAAACTGCTGATTATAGGAGACCTGAGCGTTCAGCATCATTTGTGTCTGTACGGCCGCATTTAAAGTCAGCATACGACCTCTTAACCGTTGTTTCCGACGGAGCAGCATCCGAAAAACACTTATCAAGCAGTTGCTTTGCTTGAACCGTATTTTTCGAATGAGAAAGCAATGCTTTATCAACACACGAAATTCAGATATTTCCATTGTTTTAAAAATTTGCAACAACAGCTTCACTTAAATAACTGTAATTTGTAAACTAATAATGCGACTGAGCCCAAATTTTTTCACGCAACATTTGAAGATTAGTACTTTGCAAAAAATCATATGGATTTTTTTATTAGTGGCGCCATGTCAGGCTCGGGAATTTTTGACTGATGTATTAGGAGAGAAAACAAAACTACAAAATTTATTAGGGACGGGAAATTGTAGAGAGCCATGAGCAAGACTGAAGATGCTTGATTTAAGGATAAATGTGGTTGCTTACTACTTGTGGCGGCATTTAACCTGGGCGTGTTGAGCAGACTTCTTCCCCAGAAGAAGTGTCATGTGATTTTTTGGCTTGTGGCATACGTGTAACACACTTGGGCGATCCGTTTACTTGCTTCTCTACAATCTCCACAAGTTTAAATACAACGTCTATTACCATCTTTTATCTTCTTGAATCACATCCATCACTTGTCTATTCTTCGACACCCACTGGAACTTGTTTTTTTCTCTCACTGTAACCCACCCTCCGGCGGCATTTGCGTTTTGGTGTCGTGGATATCGGCTCGGAACGCAAAAATGTGTCGTTCCGAGTCGATATCCACTGCACGACAACGCACATCCGTTGTGTATATTACCATGGCTAAAAAATCATATTTTAACATCAAATTTTGGTTTATAAAGTACGTCTAGAAAAATCCTATGAATTTCCTTGGTTTGTTCTCAGTCGTCGATCCCCGCCAACGGCAGTTAACTTTAAATTAATCCTAGATAAAATTTATTAATTTAATTTTCAATGATCAGGCTATTATGCCGTAATGTTCTTACAAATATTAGATTTATATCTTTTGTTATTAATTACGTACTTTTGCAATTAATGAAATTAATGATCTTTTGCGAATTAGTTCCGTCTTTGCTTTTCTATCACTATTTGTGCGAGAGAAACTTCTTTCATTTTAGTTTAAATAGAAAATGTAGTAATTTTAATTCAGATTTAAATTTAATTAATTAACTGAAACGGAGTTTAATTAAATATATAAGGAAAGGGATTAGTTTCGTTTTGTTTTAGCTTTTGTTCAATGTATGTTTATTTTATTTACTTAATTATTAAGTTGATTGCTTGCAAATCTTTGGAAATATCGTTAATTACAGAAAGAAACTGGAGTGTTCGCCACAATGAAAGCGTTTTTGCATTTATGAAAAGTGCGTAGTGATTTTAACCCCTGTTTGTGCTTCGGCATATCTACACACGAAAAAATAGAATCATATACTTTGACAGACAAAGCACACACGCATACATATTTCGTATTACAAAGGCTATTTTAAGGGACACGCGTACTTAAAATAGACGCACGTTTTTTGTTTTAAACAGTGGGCATTATGTCGATAGGCACGTGGTCTTTAAAAATGAGGCGTCTATTTCAACCATGGGTGTCCACTGGAATAACACTGGAAGAAAGAAAAATATCAGATTAAAAATAGATTCCATTAATTCTTTATATGTGTCTATGTATATCTAAAGCATACATATATGCATGCAAATATCCTCATACTCAAACGCACACGCACACACACATACACACATAGACACACACACACACATATATATATATATATATGTATTAATATACAGGATGAAATGGGTAGATTATCGTCATTTTATCTATTTAATTTTGCGCATGCGCATAGTTTGTTTATGATTTTGTCGAGTGCACACTATAGTAGGGTCAGTTGGGCACAATCTGTGAGAAAAAGAAAGAACACCAAGATGCAATTCACTTCACCAAAAATTCGAAAACGGATTGCTCTACTGTTTAGCATTGACGCCAGAAGTTCTAATACGTACACCTCAGAATGTTTGGGGGCAAATCTGAGGACAGTGCAGAGGATTCGTAAAGAATTGGATGAATGTAATGGTGATTACGAAGGTACAACAGCTCGGAAAATTCATTCTAAACGTTTTGATAACAAAAAGAATTTCCGAATTTGTTGTTTAAGGACTCATACTCAAAAAGGAGGTTTTTATCAAGTGCCTTGGAGAGGTAGTGCTGCCCTTGGTCAAGAGGGTGGTCACTGAAAGATCCAATGTCTTGCAACAGGACTCTGTACCATGCAACCACCGTGATTATTATGTGTGGAACGCAGTTGAGTGAGAGACAAACAACACTCCTTCTTCTACAAAAGATAAATGGAAACCAAGTATTATGGCAGTATTCACCAACTTGAATAAGGAGACCACAGTCAAGAAGAGTTTCGGGAGATCCTGAAGTCTTGAGGAGGCTGTGGTTGAAACCAATGATGATTTTATTAAAGAAAATATACTCTTTAGTATTTCAAGATATTTTTATGCAATTTAGTAAATATATCTGATAAAATCTGATGTTAGTATTATTTTCATTTTTGCTTGGGAAAAAGAAAAAGATCACACGAGACAAGATCTGGTGAATTGGAGACAAGATCTGGTGAATTGGAGACAAGATCTGGTTGTTCCAGTAAGGCGATGTTCTCCTCTAATAGAAATTACCGGATGCTTAATATTTTGTCAGCAAGAGCATTGTCATGACAAAGTAAAACTCTCACATGTGAAAAAGGCAGTGGTTACAGAAAGCTAAGATTACAATTATATACTCCCAAGAGATCATCTTATATGATAACACAATCCACTTATCCCTCTTTCGCCCACATCTCATACAGCACACCTAGTCCCGTTACTTTTCAGACAGTACAAGCATATATCATTAAAACCTCTGTGTAAACAGAAGGAACATTGTTTTGGTCTCCAACTCATTTCCATTTTGGAAATGAGTTTTTCTTTTTCTCTCTCTCTCTCCCACTTAAAACTTGTTCTATTTCTTAAACAGTTATTTATTCACCTCAATTTAGCTCTGTTGAGCGAGGTGCAAAACCGGTTAGCTAGCCCGTTTTCCAGTTTTATTTTTTAACCATTATCATTATAGATAGTAATAAAAATAATTTTTGTCTATTTATAGCGGTAATGAAGTTTTGTACCAAAAATCATATTTGCATATATATATGATCATTATCGCCCCATGCAACTTAGTAAAGACGCTACAAGGTGTGTAAACATTAGGAACAGAAACCTTGATAAAGAACAGAAAGAGTAAAGAGTAATCAGGATGACAGTAGATTGCGACATTGCCTTTAAATTTTGCAGATCAAATTTACCTGGAAAGTTTGAAGCCGAAATGAAAGTCTACAAGGGAGAAGTGCGATAAAGAAACTGTTCACTAACGGAACTTACGGCTAAGTAGCTCAACGTACGGCTACATCTAGCCAGCTCAACGTACGGCTATTTCTAGCCAGCTCAACGTACGGCTACATCTAGCCAGCTCAACTGCAAATTGATGAAATATCAACGCCAGTCTAGTACTGCGCTTAAACTAAAAAAGTCTAGGTACGATAGCGAAGAGCTCATCCGAACAATTACTATGAAAGTATCTATAGTAAAGTCACAGAGTGGCAACCTTATAGTGATAGGGAAGTGAATAAAGCAGAATTACCAGATCAGGACCAATAGTATTGCTGATTCTTCTTTGGATTTTGTAATAGAGCTCAAGGTAAATAGCAGGGGCACCGGACCAACTATGGCAGCAATATTCTAAGCATTGACGAATAATATACTTACAGATATATAAGATAAGTTCTTGAGAAAAGATTTCTTACCCGACACAGTGAAATGACTGACCTAACAATGGATTCAATACAGACTTTCCACTTCATGTCCACTGAGAACTTTATCCCGAGAAGGCGCAACGAGTCTCGTTCCTTGAGGTTAGCATTAGCCAGATGATTAAGTTTAGTTTTGAAAGCGTTAACAAGCCATATTTTGCCCTAGTTAACGGCGGACTTGAGGTCTTTATGGACATCGGCTGTCATTTCGACCTTGACAGACTGATCAGTCTTACTATCGAGGCATGAGTAAATGGTTGTGTCATTTGTAAAAAGACCCTGTGATGAGACATGATGAACAGTAGTCCACTCTCAGTCAACCAAGCAGCTGATTATGATAGAACTTACAGTCCCATATGAGAACAGAATGGAGGCAGCTCAAATCTACAAGACTGAAAAGTATGCTGATCTGGCAAACAGTCTGAGGAGAGAAGACTACCAGGTCAAAGTCCTCACTGCAGAAATTGGAGCTAGGGGGTTTGTAGGGGCGTCTTCATACAGCCTCATGAAATAGCTCTCAGTTGCAGGGATGGAAAAAACCAGAGCCCTGAAAGCAATGGCAGAAGCGGCAGAGAGGTGTTCAAGCTGGATCTGGTCAAGGAGGAATAAAAGTGAACTTCATAAGGCTTAACTTTCCTACAAATATCAGGTGTACCTTTGGCTACGTGGTTAGTGCGGGAGTCTTTGAGTGAAAACGAGCATATCCAGAAGGTCACGGATTCCATCCGTGGCTTGTCCCCCCCACCAAAAAAAAGGGGCAGCAGAGGGACATCCGGAGTCATGAACCGGATGTGGCCCAACCCCCTAGAGTGTCAGGAGATAAGGGTCGAAACACTTGCTTGACGGGGGCTTCTCTTCTGAGGACTCTCTGCTGCCACGCTCTCCACGAGTTTCTTTTTACTGATGAACTAGTTCAGCATTGATTAGGGCTTCTAAGAGTTTTAACAAAATAGGTAGAAGGCTAACAGGCCGATAGTTCGAAGGGTCGGACGGCTCACTAGAGTTCTTAAGTAGTGGAACAACAGATGATGACTTCCAGTAGGCAGCTAGGCATTTATTATAGAGGTTAGAGAGAAGTGAAGCCAGTTTGGAAGCAGACTTTCTAATGACTATTACAGGGATAATATTAGGTCAACATGCTTTATGGCGATGCTAGATATGTTAGCAGAAAACATGGAAGGGGTTATATGCATATCATTCAACAGAGACTCAGTTCAAGGAGGGAAGTTAAGCAGGAATATTCCAGATGAGTCAAGAGCATGATTTGAAGAGGATTTACGGGCGAAGCATTCAGCTTTATCAGCAGAAGATGATAACACCTCAAATTGATTAAAGACTGGATTAATACAGACCTTGCACTTATTTAATGTTCTATTAGAGAGCCGCCAGTAATCACGAAAGCCAAAGCTGTTTGCGGCGATGCAGTGCCTCATTCTCTCGTCAAACATGGACATAATTCCTTCGAGAATTCATATTTATTACGAGCAGCAATGAATAGGCGGCTGTTGTCACGAAACCTGTCACGCTTGTGTAGACGAAAAGAGTGGTCCCTATGTGTTATAGCGGTCGAGCATGTTAGCGGGAACCATAGAGAGGATTGAGGTTTCAGCTTGTATTTTCGAGAAGGAATAAAAGCATCCATGCCAAAGTTAAACCTCAGGAGCGCAATTTTCAATTGATCTTATATCCCAATTTGCTTATTTTTTTTCTTTCATTGTGTTATAAATTTTGTTTTAATAGTTGCCTCAGCAAATGAAACCCTATATATATATATATATATATATATATAACTATATATTTCCTTTTGTTTGAAATGTTTGACAATATGCATTTCTTTTATTTCATGTGTCATTCGAAAGCTGAAAACATATATTTTTATTTGATATTCATTTTAATATAAATTTATTAAATATTCATTACTATTTCTGTTGTTGATCTTTGTCGCCAATTTGTTGTGGTGTTGTGGCGAAACTTCGCTGCAAAGTGTAGTGACCGGTTTGTCACGGAAGTAAGACGCAGAACAAAAAGGTAGATTCAAAACAGTGTATTAGTATAACAAGAAACAATATATTTAAAGTAAGTGTTAATAAATGGAAATTACTACAGAAGGATGTTGCGAATATCATGGATCGAGCATGTGAGCAATGATGAGGTTTTGGAAAGGACGGAAACGAAAAGGAAATTAATAATGAGCATCAGGAAGAGACAGCTAAAGTTCCTAGGACATGTAATGAGGAAGGGGGCTTGAACAACCTGATACTAACAGGCCAGATAGAAGGAAAAAGAAACAGGGGAAAGCAGCAAAAGGACCTGATCAGGTGGATGATAGAACGAGGGTTGCATGGTGTAACAGGAGAAGGCGTGCTAAGAGCCACCAGGGATAGGGAGATGTAGAAAGACATGATAGCTTACGTCCTGAAAGGACATGGCACATAAAAGAAGAAGAATATAGAAATAAGTAAGTCTGAAAGCATTATTACACTGCCTGACTAGTAGCTGTCGTAACTGCTTCCGTTAACTGCTGTACTTGACTGCTCGTAACTGCTTTTGTTGACTCCTCTTCATTGCTCCTTAGAAGTCACGCAGGTATATAGTAAGAGGAAGAGTCCATTCCTCGTATGAGAGTACCATAACTATTTCAGATATGCATTATGTCCACATTATTTACAACAGACCAAAAAATTGCGGTTTTGAGGTGGATCTGAAAAGCCGAGAGCGTGAGATTTGTTCAACAAGAATTTCAAAACTAATTTCAGTCCAAGCCGCCCACCTTTTCAGCAATTATGAATCTGGTGAAAAAGCTTGATGTGGCCGAAACAGTGGAAGATTTGCAAACACACACATCGGTCAGTTACGGCAACGATTTTGGGGCATCGGACTGAATTGGTGGCACGGAGTCCTCAGAAATCATTCAAAAGGTTATCCACGGAACTTGGCATGTCACAAACGAGCGTATGTCGTATGCTAAGACAAAAGAACTATCGGTCGTACTATCCGCGCCTCATTCACGCCCTTAATGAATGCGATCAGGACAGGTGGGTCGAAGTTTTGAGCAGTACCTTCAGATTGTCGACCGAGTAGAGCTGGACATCAATCACTTTTTGTGGTCTGATGCAACAGTTTAAAACTGACCGGCTGCATCAATCGTCATAAATGTGTCTTCTGGGCGTCTGAGAACCCTAAGGTTATGTTTACATAGACGTTTCGGGCGTCTGTGTTCGGTGCCCCATTTCTTCGAAAGGCATCATTGGACCGTTCATTTTTGACGGAATAGTGAGTACACAAAGTTATTTGGCTACTCTACAGCAGCAGCTTTTGCTGTTATTACAAAAGCAGGATAGTTCAGAAGGTCTGTACTTTCAGCGGGGCATCGGCTATTAGGCTACACTTGTGTGTGACGGGCTAGACGAAAACCTAACCGATCGATGGACTGGCATGATGACCACTTGAGTGGCCGTCTCATTCGCCAGATATTACCCCTCTCGATTTTTTCCTGAGATGCGTTCTGAAAGACAAAGTCTACACAGCAAAGTCTTGTAGCATTACTGAACTTGAAGAACAAATCCGAGCTGCCATTGCTCAAGTGCCGTTTGAGCTTTGCGCCAAAGTATGCCTCTCAGTTCCTGAAAGATTAGCAAAGTGCACTGAGCTTCATGGAGAGCACATGGAGCTTCAATAAATATCATGTTGGATGTTGCAAAAAAATTAATTGTACCCTTTGTTAGTCTCTATATTACACTTGCTTATCTCTTCTGTGTTACATTTATCATGTTGAAATAAAATCATACAGTTACTTATGTCGGACAATATATATATATATATATATATATGTTTAGTGTATCGAAGCAGCAGATAATTTTCTAAACATATACTGTTAAATATAAAAGACAATGAATGTCTATTATGTTTAATCATGAGCCGTTATAAACGTCGTATTTTGGCTTTAATTTCGGGTGAAAATGAAGACAAAATTTCTCTAACATTTGGATAATTTTTTTATTAAGTTGGTTCTAAGCTTTCGGCTTACGTGAGCCATCTTCAGAGAGGTTACAAGGACGTTAACATAAAAACGTCCACCATCAGCGACGATTTTATTTTGTGTTGACATAAAACTTTGCTAGGCAATGATAACAGATAGATTTTTGTCAGCAGCACAATAATCCTCACTCATACACACAATAAGAGAAGCTTTCGGATTTTGGAGACCATCTACATTAAATCCAAACAACCCACACTTAATAAAATCACGTTTAAATCTGGTCATAACACATTACATTGCATTTAAATATGTGGTTCTGTTATCATTTTGAACACTCACGTGGCGTGACATCATTGAATCGCATTACAAATTTACCAACTGCGTTTGCTATTTTTGGTAACTGTTATCGTGTGTGTGTGTGTGTGTGTGTGTGTGTGTGTGTGTGTGTGTGTGTGTGTGTGTGTGTGTGTGTGTGTGTTATTTCAAGTTTGCAATGTGGCTGACTTGTTTTTGGTGACTGTAAAAGACTCGAATTTCTTTGATAGAAGACAAAAAAAAGAAAATAGATGACTAAGTAAAAGACCCTTCACCAACCTCGTACCATCACCCATTCAAAGTAGAATATAACCATATGCTTTTGAATATTGCCTGGTAAGTGGTGGTTAATCCTTGCTTCGAATATATGAGCGTTCTACCTACGAAGTCAGCGTCGCACCTACATTTGAATTGTAAATTATCTAATTGATATTGTTATGTAGAAAGTAAGTATCGATACCGACACGTGTGGTCGAACACGAATCTCTAGGCAACAAACGTAACCTACTAGTATCACGTGATATTTCGTATCTGAAGCATTTAGACAGAAGAGTGAGCGTGTTTTGTATTGTTCATCATTCCAGTGTTGAGCATCATTAAAGAGATTGTTTTCTGAGTGAATTTCTCGAGAGAACATTATTGTATATTATCCGAAACTTTCGTTTAGTACGTTGACTTGACACGAAAAAACTGAATTATTATAACTCGCTAATAGCGAGTTACCAAAGATTCTCTTCAGAATAACGTAAGGAAAACAAAGTTATGAAAGATATGATAAGGAGGTAGAACATCCCGCAGTATTTAAACTTTGTGTCCGCAAAAAATATTCTGTCAAAAGGACGGTTATTCTCTTGAAACCGTTATTACTGTATATACTTTTGATTCCCTCGGCAATGTTTATTTACAAAAATAAAAATATACGAACCAAGTGCAATCTAATATTTATTATGTACCTTTTCTAAAGATTTAGTATTTATTATTTCATAAAGAAATACGTTTAAACAGAAATATTTAAATTCAAAAATTCATTTCAAAAATTAAAATGATCGAAATATGCAATATTTATTATTTCCATTTTACGTATAACTATGAAAATATTTTTCATAATTTTATAACAATATCAATGAACTATTGTTATCAATTCTCAAAAATATAAATAAGATGTATATATTCAGTATCATATATTTCTTCTTCTTAATGTGCCGTGTTCTTTCCGGACATAGATGACCGTAGATTTTCACTTTGCTCTATTCTTTGTCACTCTTAATATTTTTCTTCTTAGTATCTCTCCCAAACCTCACTTCGCCATCCACTTGCTCAAGCCCATCAAATATGTCTGCTGCTGCTTTACCCTGTATCTTTTTCCCTCAATCCGTCTAGTGAGTATCAGATTCTCCAAGTAATTTTCTTCATTGCGTGTCCCAGAAACCTCAGTTGTCTCTTCCTGATGCCAAGTATAAGTTTCACATCACAGATATCACATAAAAGTCCAGTAGTCTTTTTCTTTGTTTCTAACAAAATCTTCTTGTCTCTCACTACTCTACTCGGCCTTTGGAATGCATCCTTGGCCATGTCTATTATCCATGAAGAGATTGCCCAGCATTTACTACCATGGTGGAGGACAGATACCACACAACAGTCCAGTAGTCTTTCCTTTGTTTCCAACGAAATCTTCCTGTCTCTCAATACTCTACTCGGCCTTTGGAATGCATCCTTGGCCATGTCTATTATCCATGAGAAGATTGCCCAGCATTTGCTACCATATAGAAGGACATATATCACATAACAGTCCAGTCCTTTTTTTTCTAACGAAAACTTCTTGCCTCTCAGTACTCTGCCTACCTTTCGAAATGCGTCCTTGGCTATGCCAATTCGTCTTCGCATCTCAGTGTTGCACTTTCCGTCCTCTGTCAGAACATTTCCGAGATATTTAAATTGCTGCACCTGTTTGATTTTAGTATCCTCGACCTGAATTTGGCATTCAACTTTCCTATAGTTTATATGTCGTCCTTTTTTCTCATTTTCCTTTCCTATCTTCTGTAGAAGGTCCTGTATTTTCCTTCCCGTGTCAGCACTGTATGATCTCTGATTTCAACTAGCCTAAGATGGTGGGTGACTCGCCTAAAATATCTGGGAAAATTAAAGAATGTAATCTGACTTTGTCGCGAAGATTATTCGTTTAATTTTTTCAGTTTGTCTCACCTACCTGGTATGTTGAATTCGGCTTTTTGTCTTTTTAATTTTGGTCTTTTTAATTTTTGTCTTTAATTTTTGTTTGAATTTGTTTGAATTTTTAATTATTGCTACTAACAGAGGTAATATTGTGCTATTGTAAATGATTTTGGCTTTTAAATTTCGTTTCGATGTAAATGGTGAAAGGTTTTTAGTAATATCACTATTTGAAAGAATTTTTAAGGGTTGGGTCAGTAAGCTTCGGTCATTCTGAACCACCCACCTCGTCCTCTTAGCCTAGGTATAGAAGCATGCGCTGTAGGCCTTTTTTTTCTCTCTCTATCTCTCTCCTCTGATTTCAACTAGCCTAAGATGGTGGGTTAGTTGAAATCAGAAGAGATGGTTGGTCCAGTACCGTGGCAGTATAAAGATCTGCTAGAGTAGCCAAAGCCAGTCAAAAGATGACTCTGCAAAATGTCGAAAAACGCAATTTCATTCTTCTGACTACTGGTAACGAATGCTGATCGTAACTACTGCTGACAGGTTCTTATAATTTAGACTAGTTAAAGAAAATGTTCGATTAATTCATGCTGTGTATATTTTATTACATATATTTTCTTTCAGAGTGACGTTAATTCTGTATTCCAGACTAGTCAATTGTACATATACTAAGTACATACTTAATAATTTTTTTCATATAACTGGGGCGTTAGCATCACAGTAGGTCAAAAAATTAAAAAAAAATGTAAACCTACAAAGGGCGGAAGAACTCTCGACGAGTCAACAGCCAGCTAACTAGAGGTGGTGTCTCAATAAACCACCATGGAGAAGGCAACGGGATACCACTCCATTATCTACACCCCGCTCAATCATGGTTACTTACGAAAAATGTATTAAAGCCAACAGCGTGAAGGAGGTTGCTTCCCAAGGAAACAACTCCTCGCTCGGTAAGGACCGGCATGGGCAACAGGTTCCACCTGACCGTCATCCGGCGACTGTTAGCACCAACGGCGTAAAGGGGACATTTTACTCCAAAATTTGTCCCTCGTCCGGGAAAGAGCGACATGAGCAACAGGTGTCTCTGGACCGTTAACCTGAGACTGTGTGAAACAAAGAAAAATTACTTTTGGAACATGGACAACTAGAGAATGTCAAGCAGGAGATGGACAGATTGAAGATCAATATCCTAGGCATATGCGAAACCAGATGGCCTAATAATGAAGATATCAGTAGCGACACTCACAGGATAATTTATGCAGGAGGCAAAAACAACGAAAAAGGGGTTGGTTTAATACTAAATAAAGAAGTAAAGAAATGCGTTCTTGGATACTGTCAGCTGTCAGAGACAGTCCTCTTGGTTAAAATGCGGGGAAGGCCCTTCAATATAGCTATTATAGTAGTTTATGCGCCGACAACTCAAAGTTCGGAGGACGAACTAGAAACATTCTATTCAATAATGGACAGTGCCAAGGCTCAGTGCAAAAGCCAAGAAATTAGGATTATAATGGAGGACTTGAATGCCAAGGTAGGTAAAGAGAGGGAAGAAGACACAACCGGCAACTTTGGACTAGGGGATCGCAACGAACGGGGAATAAATTGGGTCCAATGGTGCTCAGCCAATAATCAGGTAATTACTAACACCTGGTTTCAAGAACACCCACGACGTCTATGGACATGGAGAAGCCCAGGAGGCGACACGAAGAACCAAATAGACTATATAACTATAAACAAGAGATTCAGCAACGCACTGGTCCAATGCAAAACATATCCAGGTTGCGACTGCGGAAGTGACCACGTCCCAGTCATCTGCAAACTAAGGGTGAAACTCCGAAGACTGAAGAAGCCCAGCACATCACCAAGGCTGCAATACGACACGCTTGTGAATGATCTCACCCTGCAGAAAGAATACAATAACGGCGTGAGAAAGAAATATGAAGAACAAATTGAAAAAGGGCACTCAAAATGGGATTCACTAAAAGAAACGATGATGACCTCAGTAAACAACATTGCAAAGGAGACAAAAATAGCGCCAAGACATGGAGCAGAGTACAAGAAACTTCACAGGGAGATAAGGAACAAATGCAGACAAGCTAAAGAGGAATGGCTCAACAACAAATGCGCAGAAGTAGAGAGACTGAGTAGGACCAATAAAGCAGAGATGCATAAAAAGATAAGAACTGACAGGACAAAAAACCTGCTCCTCAACAGGATGCATAAAATCCAAGGATAGAACAATCATATTGGAGAAAGAGGAAATACTCCAGCGATGGGAAGAGTATATAAAGGATCTTTTTTGCGACAGGAGAGAACAAGCGAGAATACACAAGGAGGTAGATGGACCGGAAATACTAAAATCCGAAGTGGAAGCTGCAATGGTCAAACTGAACAGAAACAAAGCAGCTGGTCCAGACGGCATAGTAATAGACCTGCTGATAGCCTTAGAAGAATATGGCATAGAAAAAATTACCGACATAATAAACGAAATTTATAGCAGTGGAATAATACCAGACGACCTATGCAAGTCGATATATATAGCACTGCCGAAGAAACCAGGTGCAAACGAGTGCGAAATACACTGAACTACACAGAACTATCAGCTTAATGAGTCACATTACAAAACTGATTGTCAGAATCCTGATGAATAGATCGAGAAGCAGAATCAAGCCAGAGATAGGACAGAAACAGTGCTGGAACAAGGAACGCCATATTCATGATTAGGATGCTCTCTGAAAGGGCAATACAAATGAAGAAAGACTTGTACCTATGTTTCATTGACTATGCGAAGGCATTCGATAAGATACGACACAAAGAATTGATGGAGATGCTCGGCAGCCTAGACATTTTCGGGAAAGACATAAGAGTAATCAAGAATCTCTACTGGCAGCAAACGGCCTGCATACGGACAGGTAAGGATTTCAGTAGATTTACAAAGATAGAAAGAGGCGTAAGACAAGGATGTGTCTTTTCACAGGATTTTTTCAACCTGTACAGCGAGAATATTTTGAGGACCCTAGATGACACGCCAGGATTTATTGTTGGAGGCCATAACTTGAACAACATAAGGTATGCAGTGCTGATTACAGACACGGAAAGGAAACTACAAGACCTCATACAGAAGGTATCGGTGAAGAGTGACAAAAAAGGACTACAAATAAACTTTAAGAAAACTGAATGCATAGTCATCAGCAAAAGGTGCAACCCAAAATGCCAAATACAGGTGGGGGATACCAGAATCAATCAAGTACAAAGATTTAAATAGCTAGGAAGTGTTCTAATAGGAGATGCAAAGTGCGACACAGAGATCCGAAGGCGAATTGGTATGGCAAAGGACGCGTTCCAGAAGCTGAGTAAAGTACTAACACACAATAAATTTTCACTAGAAAGAAGAAAAAAAAAAGAAAAAAAGAAAGAAGAAACAAATGAAGGAAAGCAATGATGGATTGATTGATTGATCATTGGTCGACATTAAACGAAAGAAAGAAAAGACCCAAATTGGCGTAGATATGTACTGAAAAAGCAGTAATGAAAGAAATAGTTGATTGGTTGAACATTAGGTGAAATGAAAGAAAGAAAGAAAGAAAGAAAGAAAGAAAGAAAGAAAAACGTGGTGGATTGGTTAAACATTGGACGAAATTGAAAGAAAGAAAGAAAGAAAGAAAGAAAAACGTGGTGGATTGGTTAAACATTGGACGAAATTGAAAGAAAGAAAGAAAGAAAGAAGTAGTGGATTGGTTGAACATTAAACAAATTTAAAATAAACAAAACAGAAGAGCCTGAAATTAAAGCAGATATAAATTGAGAAAGAAAGAAAGAAAGAGAGTTTGTAAATGGCGGTTAGGTTGAACATTGGAGGAAATTAAACGAAGAAGAAAAAAAAAAAAAGAAAAAAAGAAATATCCCAAATGGAAATATATATATATATATATATATATATATATCAGATATTAACTGAGAAAGTAAGAAAGTAAGTAATGATGCTCCTGAAATAGGAGCTCAACAAAAAGCTAGACATCCCATCCAATGTTTCTTATGCAAACTATCCTATTTTTGGATGATCTGAACAAAATTTAAAAGTTCCCTTCAGATATAATTTTATGATTTTCTAACGAATCCAAAGTCTATTAGAAGTGATGGAGTTAATTGCTTT
The DNA here is from genome assembly GCA_037127315.1 of Ascarosepion bandense. Lineage (NCBI taxonomy): Eukaryota > Metazoa > Mollusca > Cephalopoda > Sepiida > Sepiidae > Ascarosepion > Ascarosepion bandense. Next base: position 1,222,789 of record JBBBDQ010032673.1, read on the forward strand.
AAAGCTGCTCTTATGATAAGTCAGTCAGTCAGTTAAATGCCATACGTGATACACGCTTTGGGCGATCATGTCTCGAAAGATACATGACTGATTGGGCAGAAGATTATCCCGCAGTAGGTTGCCATTGTTTTCTGCGTTAGACAAGTTGCCAGCCAAGGCTATAGAACTCAATCTGTCCTGTTATTTAACCCATAACTGGAGGGAAGAGACGGATTAATACCGTTGCCTTATTATGCAAGGAATTCAACTGAAATTCGAACTCGTTTAATTCCTTGCATAGTATTTGTATATATATTTCTGAGATGAGGTAGTATTTACAGTCCGAATAATGTAAATACTGTTATGAATTTCTTTTCGTAACCTTATACTACTCGAAATGTTTCCTGTAGTTTGCTAATTTTTCAGTTAAACTGATGAATATTTATGAGCGATCCTAAACTTAAAAAATATTGAAAAACCAATAACATTTTTGTTCTTTTATATAAATATCCGTTGCAAAATAAAATCCTTGTATTTGCTTTGATCAAGTCCCTCACAAGAAGAAAAGCGTCGGTTTAACTTTGTATACGAAAACAAAGCAGATATGAATCTTTCAAAAAATCGAAAAAATTTGTATTTAAAGGCATTATTTCGGGCTTTGTTTGACTGTAACTCTTTCTTGGTCGATCGGTCTAAGACACATCAGATCAATTGACGGTTTTCCTTAGGGAACACAGGCTCGAATCCACGCGTACCTTCCTAACAAAATTTCTCTATTATTCAGGCCGGTAGGTCTAAATAAATATGCTAGTTAATTAATAAAAAAAAATGCAGACTTTCTACTCAAATACAGGTATTCATTAAAAATAATGTTTAAACAAATAAATTCAAAATAAAGCTTTTTGTAATAGTTTGAGCTGTAATTGCAAGTATACATTTTTTTATATTTCTTTAAGACATGGGCTACCAGGAATTCATTCAATTAGTCTATCGGAACCTTTTCCAATCAATGCCTAGTCGGCTTCGGAGAATTTCGAAGCCTAGCATATGTGCTGATTTAAGTTTACGTAGTTTCCAGTGGCGTTCACTACGTAAATTCAAGGAATCAGTACATATGCTAGGTTAACCTAGTGGATATAGACGTTGGTTAGTTCCTGTGACTTGATTCAAAGAGTTGTGAGTTCAATACCAGGTTACAGCAGTGGTGAACAAGTAACTTACATAGTTAGAGGGAGATAACTCATGACTACCAGAAGAAACTCTAGGCAAGGGATGGAGATGTAATAAAGAGTTCTGTTGGTAATTCCTAGCATCTGAGGAAGGCCGGAGCGTACAACGGCTGAAACGTTGTACAAATAGCAACAAAGATGAGGACAATAGTCCAAAAGATGCTACCTCATCTCAGAAATATAGACAAATACTAAACATCTTAAAGTGAAATTTTGAAATTATTCAGAATTTTCCAACTTTCAACCCTTAAAACGCGTCAGTATAGTCACGTATGCAAATTAATAGCTTCGAGGGAATGAACAGAATGACATAAGATTTATACTAAGCTGTTTGGTTTATTCCTTTTAGTAACTAATCAACTAATAGAAAATGTTAAGATGAGCAAGATCGTTTAGGTTTCATGCCTTCACGCTGGCGGTGTTTCATTCGTTTCGACGCGTTCATTACCAGGACAGACTTTTTTTCATTTCAAAGCAAACAACGTTTGCACAAAGATTTATATTTTTTCTGGATTTATATAAGATTTCTACTTGATTTTTTGAAATACACCTTGAAGAAGACAGACACAATGTCAAAATATTGTTTAACATTGTTAAACACTGTTTTTTTTTTGTTTTGTTTTTCTTTCTGTTTATTTTTTTTCTTAAATCTGGCTCTTAACTGTTGCAAAATATTTGAAGAGTTAAGTCAATCATTTTGTTTGCTATTATTATTTAAAAATTTATTTTTAAAATGCATTTGTTTATATTACCATACCGGGTCATAACCAATGATCTAAGGGGAGCGAAGGATGGGATTTTTGTCAGTCGTCATTGTCTGGTTTCTTAATTCCTATTCTTTTATTGTTCGCTCTCCTTAACACTAATAATAGGAGGTACGTTGTGGTGCAGTGGATATCGGCTCAGAACAAGAACTCGGGATTCAAGGTTGAATTCCTTGCATTCACTTACGCGCAAATACCGTTGGAAAATGTATTAATCCGTCTTTTCTCTCCAGTTATGGATTAAATAACAGGACTGATTGGGTTGGTAACCAGTCTACCACAGAATGTAATGGCTACTAACTGCGTGATAATCTTCAGCCTAATCAGACATGACTCAATTGCACAAGCATTTAACTAACTGACTTGAAAATGTTTTTTCTCATATTCTCTCACACTTACTAACCCCGCTTGCGTCTTAGTGGTTTTATTACCTTGATTATAATTCCGCTGTAATTTTTATATTTCAGGAATATATTATCTAAACTGCAATGTATATATTTTTATGGACGCGTGTCGGTGCGTCTGTATTCGTTACAGCTACAGGAGAGGCATTCATCAATAACCTGGATTGAATTGTCTGGAGGTACAGCCGTTACAGTACCCTTCATCATGGCATCGAGTGGCACCACCGGAGATTGCTGCACGGTCCAAAACCCATTCTAAAATAAATACAATATCCCCGATATTATACATTTGCGGATAAGATAGCCTCTCTCGATGTTACTTAAAGTTTCGGCTCTCCGGTGGGTAACGCCTAAACGAAGAAAACGTTTACCTCCAGCACCCTTAATGGATAGAAAGAAGATACTATCTTGAGTGTACATGACTCGACCCGGAATTCAAGGTAACAAAATATCTCCTTCCACGGTCACTACAATCTGTGAAAGCTTAAGGTTAACCGTTCTATTCCCGACATATCCTCATAAATTGGGCCTCTTCCCTTCGGCCTACTACCTCGGGTGGATCTTAGAACTTGTAGAGGGTGGACATTATTGTAAAACAAATTGCCTTTTTTCCCATTTTTAATACTTTTTCTTCCACGAAAAAATTGAATTATAATAAATGTTGTGAAAATTGATGGTTTTTTGTCAGTAAGAAATAAGATGACCCGTTTATTTTAGTTTCTTTTTCTTTCTTATTTATTTAGATTATGTACAAACAGAGCCAGTGCATATTCCTCATGAACGCCTAGACCGAAGGGAGCTTGAATAAGGCCCCAGGCAGTACTTTGTGAACCGCACTATTTCATCAACATTTGATTTTTTCTACTAACATTTATATGCGTTACAAACTGATTTAATCACAACTATCAATATAAGATAAAAAAAATTTTCACGGATTTTGACATCATTGTTGTTGTTGTTTTCCAAATCCCTGAATTTCTTTTGTTCATGATAAATTTCGAAAAAACACAATATAAATTACACTATTGATTTATACATAATGTGGAATATGTTAAAATTATGCAACTTTTTTTAATAAAAAAAATCTGAAATAGGTGGTAAAAATTGCCGGAAGACATTGTTAATTTATTTAAGATGGAATGATCTATTATGACATGTCACTAATGTGTATTTAAATATTTCCAATTTTTCTAATTGAATTGTTCATTCACCTATATAACATATAATCTATTATTATACATAATTAGGAGACAATAAAATTTCTATTTTATATGAATTTGACCTTATGAAAATTGAGATATAGCAGAGTGGAGGGCGTATCATAGATTCGGTGGTAGGGGACACAAAACCCATGCACCGTTGAGCGAAGGAAGATTTCGTTGCGTCATTATTTAACTTCTGGAAAGACTAAAAGAAGAAGAAGGCAGAATAGAGAGAGAGAGACAGTGAGAAAAACAGAGGTGAGAGGGGGAGAGAGAGGACGAGAGAGAGGGAGAGAGAGAGAAAACAAGCAATGATGGAAGAAAAGGGGCGGAGTTAAGAGCATATTTTCTTGCTACTGGTTGGCTTTCTTCCAACACCGAAATGTCAATCAAACCGGCCACCATGACAGTTGACAGAACGCCCACATTTCTAGCTTGAATCGCTAATGACACATTTTGGTAGGGACGGATTTATTAAGAATGCAAAAATTCGTTCTTATACAGGAAGAATATAACAAATCTTTTAGCATCTCTTGCAGTTACACACACACGCGCACGCTAACATGCATGCTCATACAACCCCCACCGCACACACATATTTACACACTCAGGAAGTAGTTGGTGTCTTATCGTTGTATCATGGTTAGCAGGTTGGGTTTGCTAAGCAAATTAGTAGGTAAAACTTAAGCACACAGGTTTACTACTAAAATATAGAGTAATTTTGGAGAGGAAATAGCATTTGCAGATTTTGCATTAATTAGAAATTTTCGAAGTCGCGACATTTTTCAAAATCTAAAAATATTAATTTTTACCATTTTTGAAATGAAGTCCTGTTGATAATATCGAAACAGTGTAAAAATCGATTCCAATTTTTTTAAGCTGCATCTGCACTCATTTTCTATTAACAAAAGTCAAGTTTATAAATTGTGTTTACTTCATTGATAGCTGTGTAAGAAAACAGATATTTTTGTCTTTTATTCTTTAAGAAAACAGGCAATTTCTTGTCTGGTGAATAAGACGTAAAAAGGGAGAAAAAACAAACTATTCAGTAAATATCGAACCTACAGACCGGTAGACATGATTCAGTCTGTTTAAAAGGACAGTCAGTCAGTCAAGTGCCATACGTGATACACTCTAGGGCGATCATGTCTGGAAAGAAACATTATTGACTGGACAGATGATTATCCGGCAGTAGGTTGTCATTTCTGCGGTAGACTGGTTGCCAGCCAAGGCTATAGAACCCAATCTGTCCTGTTACTTAACCCATAACTGGAGGAAAGAGACGATTAATACCTTTCCCAAGGGTATTTGCGCGTAAGTGAATGCAAGGGAGTCAACTGGAATTCGAACTCGGCTACCCGATTTCTCATTCCAAGCCGATATCTACTATACTACAACGCACTTCCAGGAACAGTGCTTCTACTTTAAAAAAAAAAAAATTTTTAAGATGTAAATAAATTTTAAAGTAATAACAATTAATGTCGGCTTAAAAAATAAATCCATTAACATATATATGTATTGATTTTCTAAGCGCAGCTTAGATTTGGCACAAGGCCGAAAGTTATCGGTACCCATATTGAGGAGCGAACTCGCTACTCAGTTGTAATAGATTCTAGCGAGGACTTGCTAATCATTACAATACGCCAATGTGCCCACAGGCCGACACAGTTTTGAAAAAAATTCTTGTCGGGATTCTATATCCCATTTTAAACACATATTGTCGATACGGAAAACACAGACTTACAAATAAATAAATATTTAACTTTCCACCCATTCGGAAGGAATGGCGAACGGTTTTTTTCCAATGACTCATTAGAGTCGTAGGGACACAACACGTACTGCAACCGTAAAAGAAGTGGTGTTTCTTTAGGCACGACAGCCTGATGAAGTCCTACCCACTTTAGTATTCCTTCTCCTAGACCGGTTGCTATCTAACGTTATAGAACTCAATATCCTGCTAGTTACCCGTACCTGGGGCGAGAAGAGATGGGTTTATACCTTTCCCTGGGGTAAGTGAACGTAACGGATTTCACTAGAATATCGAACTCGTCTCTACCGATGCCTCAGTCTGATCCGCTATCCATTACTCCACCGTCTCTACCAAAGCTAACGATTTTCTTTTGAATTAATTTCAGAAAAGACTGTATGTATTTCTTGCTTTCGAGCCGTTCTGAAAAAAAGAAAAAAGAAACGCATTTACTTTTAATTCGATAGAGAAAAACAAGGAAAATATATTAATATATTAACAACCATCAACTAACATTTATAAAGAAAAGATACAGAATAAATATTAACGGCTTTTATAAAAAATTAATCATTTTCCTTCTTTTCTTTCATCACGAGAAAAACCAGCGTAGGGAAAAAGTACTATGATCCGTTATTTAAACATACACACAAATATAGACACACATGTATTTCTTTCTTTTGTTGGTGGATCTGACGAGGCCTAGAAAGGCAAAACGCGTAATCAAATCAGGCTTCCATTTGTCAAATTTCTTCAGTATATATATATATATATATATATATATATATATATATATTCGTCATCCACATACGAGCCTGTTTCGCTGTATCACAGCTCATCAGTGTGGCTAGACATCCACATGTCCAATTTTTGATGTCAATCGGAGTCGCAAATATATATATATATATATGAGATAAAAAGTAGGTCAGCAGCGGGGTTGATGAACTGGTCGAAGGGTTACCGAAGCCAACAGACTTCAAACTTCTGGATTTTTTTTTTTTCTTGTGGAGCCATTTGAAATCAGTTGCTTATCAAACGAACGCAAGATATATTGCGGAACTTAGAGAAATAATTGAATATGAATGCAGTAAGATGGCAGAGGAAACTCTCCGACATTTTAATGGATCATGCGGGCACAAAATTGAAATCAGTTTAAAAGAAAAGAGGGATATTTTGAAACGCACTTATAACAATTATATAAGTGGTAAATCAAATTTTCATTTGTAATTATAGTTTTAAAAAATTATTCATAAAATACGCGGCTCTTGGCTCACCCTATATGTGTGCGTAAATACACTACCGGCCATAATTAGTTGGCCACCCCAGTCTTTTAAAAAATGATGTATTTCATACTATTTTTTAGAATTTATTGCCAAATGAATAATTGTAAATGAAAATAGAATGGTTCTTTTGTTAATGCTGCACAATAACATGTACATCAAATGAAATTATAAATTTTTAATAATTACCTATATTGCAGTTTCATCAATGAAAGACTGAAGAAAATTTAGGGTGATTCGGACGAGTTCATCTTTGCTGCCTTGCCTTGTAAAATTTTGCAAATTAATAATAACAAAAAAAAAACATTCTATTTTCATTTCGAATAACCACTTAAAAATAGTATGAAATACATCATTTTTATTAAAAAACTGGGGTGGCCTTACAATTATGGCCGCTAGTATATATATATATATATATATATATATATATATATATATATATATATATTATGTATTTCATACTATTTTTAAGTGGTTATTCGTGAAAATAGAATGGTTCTTTTGTTATTATTAATATATTATATATAGTAACGTAAATTAATAAATAAACATTTGAGGAAGGTGTACATATGAATAGTTTTATTAGTCAGGTGTCAACAATAAAACAGTGAAGGTGTGAACAGAACTGTATTATATATATATATTAATAAATGCACATATTATCCTACGTCTATGGCACGACTCGGAATTTCATGCGTTTTGCAATCATCAGGTGCATATTTCAAACTGACGGTTTAATAGATTTGAATTTAAGTTCACTCGATGCCCATGTCCGAATCATAGAAATTTAAGTTACTGCTTTTTTAATAACAAAATTAAAAATTTAAATACAATAGGGTTATAAATAGATAAAAATTTTAAATTTAAATTTAAAATTTGAAATTAAACTTAAAATTAAAATTAAGCGTAAAATACATGGAGAAGAAATTAAAGGGGCACAAATCATGAGTCGTAAAAAAATTTAAATATTCTAAATTTTTCCTCTTAATTTTTCTTTTCTTTTCTTTGTCTTATTTTTATTTTTATTTAAAATTTTAATTTTCCCTCCATTTTTATGTTAATGTAATACTTGAATATTTAAATTTTTTATGTTCATGCAATATTTAAATATTTAACATTTTATTACACATGATTTCAGCCCCTTTGATTTCTTTTCCCTGCATTTTACAATTTTTAATTTTAATTTTGATTTCATTTCAAATATTAATAAAAAATTTTTATCAGCATATAACAGTAGAATATTTAAATATTTAAATGCCATAGACGTAGGATAAACACACACACACACACACACACACACACACACACACACACACACACACATATATATATATATATATATATATATATCTGCAGATAGATCTGATTTGCTGTATCACAGCTCATCAGTACGGTTAGACATCCGATCGCTTTTACCCAGAATTGAAACCCGAATTGGCGTCAGTCGGTGATATTACCTATTGTTTATATATATATATATATATATATATATATATATATATATATATATATATATATAATTATTCTCTTCTCAGTACATTTGCTCTCGATAATATCAATTGAGCGCTCTGTTTCTATCTAATAGATAACTTATATTAATTAGATAGAATCTTTTTGTTTATCCTCCCCGTCTTCACGGGTTGGCATTCTCTCCTCTCCTCTCCTTTCCTTTCTCTCTCTCTCTCTCTCTCTCTCTCTATATATATATATATATATATATATATATATATATATATATATATAGTCATCTGCAGACAGTCCTATTTTGCTGCAACACAACTAAGCTGCATATTTATACATCCAATTGCTTTCAGCCGGGTATATCTTCCAGAAACCACCCTCTTTCTTTACTCAAAGCAGCACTAACTCCTCAAGGTCCTTGATGTAGACCTCCGTGTTGAGTCTGAGCCCCTGGAAAGATGAATGGAAGCATAATGTCGCCAATACTACTGCTCACACGAAACACCATGACATCGACTGTATATTTGGTTTTCTTCAATTTCGCTACATCTTTTGGTTTCACAGCCAGTGAACGGTTTTTCTGTGTAATTACCATCTTATTCTGGCAGTTTCTCTTCTGAGAAAAACAAAATCATGTTCGGTTGGAGGGGTTGCTTGATTTTGTCCAAAAGCTTCGCTGCACGATCTTTCCTCTTGTCCTTAAGGGCCTGGGATAAAGATTCTCCCTTTCTCATCTTGTATGTGAAATACAGAATGTTTTTATGCACTGCCTACCCGTTAAAAAACTCAAGCACACCTGTATCCCTGGTTATGGACCTGATTGACTTGGAGGGATCGTTATCAATCACGGTCTAGATCTCACCAACAAATTGCTGAGTTATTTTCTGAACAGCACAATCAGAGTGTGTTTTCTGAACTGCCGTACCTTCGTAATCACCATTAAACTCATCCAACTCTTTCCGAATCTTCTGCACTCACTTCAGGCTGACACCCAAACACTTAAGATTCCGGCGCGAATGCAAAGTTAGTGCAGGATGCTGTTTTCAAGTTTCTGTCGGAATCGGAGATACCAGAATCAAGCAGGTACAAAAATTTAAATACCTGGGTAACGTTATAACAGAAGACAGAAAGTGCGACACAGAGATCCGAAGGCGAATTGACATGGCGAAGGAAGCATTCCAGAAGTTGAGTAAGGTATTAAGAAACAGGACAATTTCGCTAGAAACAAGGAAGAGAGTACTGGATTGCTACGTGATGTCCGTCTTTCAATATGGCAGTGAATACTGGACAATATCATCAAAGATGAAGGAAAAACTTGAAGCAACTGAAATGTGGTTCTACAGAAGGATGCTGCGATTATCATGAATCGAGCATGTGAGCAATGATGAGGTCTTGGAAATGATGGAAACAAAAAGGAAATTAATACTGAGCATCAGGAAGAGACAGCTGAAGTTCCTGGGACACGCAATGAGGAAGGGGGGCATGTGATGAATAATAAACATTTGACAAGAATTGTTTTCATATTTATATTATAATAAATGTTTAAAAAATCTTTAAAAAATTTTTCAAAACTTTATCCGGGTTAATAAGTTATTAAATTAAGACTATATTTATTATGCAAGAATTGAAAAGCTTAATATATACCATAAGGATGTGCGTTGTGGCGCAGTGGATATCGGCTCGGAACGAGAAATCGGGGAGCCGAGTTCGAATTCCAGTTGAATTCCATGCATCCACTTAAGCGCAAATACCCTTGGGAAAGGTATTAATCCGTCTCTTCCTTCCAGTTATGGGTTAAATAATAGGACGAATTGGGTTCTATAGCCTTGGTCGGCAATCAGTCTACCGCAGAAAGCAATGACAACCTACTGCGGGAAATTCTTCTGCCCAGTCAGTCATATCTCTTTCGAGACATGATCGCCCAAGCGTGTATCACGTATGGCCCTTAAGTGACTGAATATATACCATAGCGCAATAAGATTTTAAAATACTTTTTTTATGTGTATAAAACGTGCCCATTATGTAAGTATATGTGACTATAAACAATATTTTCAGAAATGGGATATATGACTATAGTAAATCTAAATTCAATATTCCTAAATTATCTTCAGACATGAAGTGTCTGTAGGACAGTAATAAACATGTAAACACCTTACCAGTGCTTGTTAAGTGCCTGGTGGGCGTTGAAAGATACGTAAATCACTGCTACTGTTTGTTTTTGAGACTGATTTTCTTTTTTTTAACTTAAAGTAAAAAATATTTGTTTCTGATCAGATTAATTAGAATTTAAATCAGCTAATATTCCTCAAATAAAGCTTTAGAAAAGTATATTATATTTTCCAGAAGATTTTTTTAAAAAGAAAATTACATTACGATGAAGAGGGCTAAAAATTATTCCAATCAGGTATTTTTTTAAAAAAAATTAACAATCGATTCCGATCAATAAAATTTATATTTGAAAAATACACTACAGAGTATTTTGGTTATTAGAAATAGTGATTAGTAAAGATAAAAGTTTCAAGAAAGCTTTTTTTATTCATAAAAATCATTTTAAAACTTAAGTATCACGAAATAAGTGGGGATACCTATATATATTAGGTACTTCCTCTTATTATATATATATATATATATATATATATATACTACCGGCCATAATTATTAAGCCACCCCAGTCTTTTAAAAAAATTAATGTATTTCATACTATTTTTTTATATTTATTGCCAAATAAATAATTGTAAATTAAAATAGAATTTTTTTGTTATTAATGGACAATAACATGTGCCTCAAATGAATTTATAAATATTTATTAATTACCTACATTGCAGTTTCATCAATGAAAGACTGAAGAATATTTAGGGTGATTCGGACGAGTTCATTTTTGCTGCCTTGCCTTGTAAAATTTTGCAAAGTAATAATGACAAAAGAACCATTCTATTTTCATCTAGAATTTTCCACTTAGCAATAAATACTAAAAGATGTATGAAATACATAATTTGTTTTAAAACTTGGGGTTGCTTCATAATTATGGCCGGTAGTGTGATAGGTATCTCCATTTATTTCGTGTCACTTAAGTTTTAAAATGATTTTTATGAATAAAAAAGCATGTATAGAAGAAAACCTATACAACCAAATAGGACATAAATAGGGGAAAACATAAAAACAGAATTCACGAAATCATGGAAGAGATTCCTGAATGACTGTTTTATCTTTTAGAAATCAACATGAGGAGACGTAAACAAACTACATAATATATTACAACACTTGCACCTCAAAATCAAGTTCACGCTAGAATACAGTTATAAAGAATTACCGTTCCTAGATATACTCATAAAAAACGAAAACAATCACCTCATCACAGACATTTACCACAAACCCACCGACACCCAACAATACCTCCACTTCAAGAGTCACCATCAAAAAAGCTGTTTAAAATCCATCCTCTATCACGACGAATTTGCACGATAGTAACAGACAAAACCCTCTGTAAAATACGCCTAGAAGAACTACGAAAAACATTACAAATAAGAGGATACCCCACGCCACTAATAAACAAGGTTTTCCAACTAGCAGAAAAAATACAAAATCCGGAATCCCCTCACCAAAAAAAAAAAAACAACAACAACAAAAAAACCAAAAAAAAAAACAAAACAAGAAAAACACGAAAAAGAAGAAAACATTCTAGCATACGTTTCCACTCACAACAAAAACAATCCAGAATTATACACAAAGCTCAAAACACATATGGAATTGCTCAACAATAATGAAAAAATAAAAGAAATCTTAAAGACAACCAAAATAATTAACAGCAAACGCCAGCCTAAAAATTTAAAAGACATACTAACCTCATCGAAATTCGAACACAGGAGGTCACAGAATGCAACAAAAAAGATGTGGAGTATGCAACATAATAATAGAAGATAAATACTTCCAGTTCAAAAACACAACTACATTCGAAATAAAATCCGATCTGACCTCCAACTCGAAAAATGTAGTTTACGCTCTAAAATGCGACAAATGCGCAAAGATATACGTGGGAGCGACACAATGCTTGAATAATAGGATATCCCTTCATAAAAACAATATAAGATTATCAGACAACAGAAAACTATATGTCTCCCAACATATGCATGAATGTCGTGATGGCAATTTCAAAGTTGCACCTATTTACCAAAATACAGACTACGAAACATTAATAATGCAGGAAGAAAGATTCATAATAAAATACAAGCATTCGCTCAACAAAACGACATGAAAAAATCACACACACCGAAAAACATACAGACACACACATACATACACAAACGCAATACACACATTCAAATGACAATAATAAAGAACCAGAAAAACACACACACCTAAAAACGAAGACACACACTGTCTGGGTTTCGATTCCTGTAGGAATATATAGGACGAAACGGCCGTCCAGTGCTTTCTGCATTCTGTTGCGGTCGAATATAAAGCTCGATGAATTATTTTATATATATATATATATATATATATATTTCTCGAAAGCCTATAGAGATAAAACACACTGTTTAATAGATACAAATGGCACGTCTATTTCCTCTAAGAAGTGTCCCATACTTTCGACCCTGAGCTACGCTTAGAAAATAACCTCTAGATATTTACGTTGTAATAAACTATTTTCTCTTTTAATCAGGACGGCAATTTTTATGTCAAACTTTTGTTTCCTGTACAAAAATGTTGTATGTGCAACAGATGATATTAACATATGTTTTTGTTTTAATAAATACATTCAACTCTAACAAGCCTCAGATAACAGCAACCAGATTTGAAGATAATTTTAATGAAGTGTAAAATTTTCCAATTAAATTGAAATACTTCTGAGTATAACTTATATTTTTGCCGGCATTTTTTTTTTTTTGGCAATTGATAAACCCCAGATTCTCGCCTTAGTCACAAATAATTACAAATAATTACAATAAAAATAATAACAATAAAGCAAATAGAAGGGCATAATTGTCAAAAACCTAGGGTAGATTGTTCTCATTCCATACGCGATGTCGCTTGCGAATACCATGTAGTTATCTCCCTTTAACTTAACTGTTTAACTCTTCATTGCTGTAGCCAGGTGTTGAACTAACAACCCTTTGGATCAAGTAACTGGAACTAATCAACGCCTATATTCATTTGGCCTTGAGGACAACAGTCCGAACAGTGTCAATGATGTAAGTACTACGACAACTCAGAAATAGAGACAAATATAAAAAAAAGTGTCTTTATAATTACAGCCCACACACTAAGAAGAACTTTGTCCATGTAACGCTGGTGAACTTATGGTTGTTAGAAAATCAAACGATGAAAGGTAGACATCAAACGCACCACTCACTGCCTTAAATTTTCCAGCTGACTTTGTAGGTAGAGTGACAAAGCAGAAATCCAAATAATAATAATAATAATAATAATAATAATAATAATAATAATTGAAAACAAGAATCGTACCAGTGATAGTAGGTGCACTTGGAATGTTAAAAAAATGGAACAAAAAAAAAAAAAACACACATTGAAAGAATTCCTGGAAACCCCATATATACAAAAAATTGTCTTGTTAAATATAGCTCACAAACTAAGGATAACTTTGTCTATGTAAGGCTAGGGATGTTATGGGAGATAGAAAAACAAATGAAATGGAACTATAATAACACACCACGACCTTTCCGCAGACTTGGTAGGTAGTGCGACCATAGCAGAAATCGAATTATGATGAAAAATGACCCAATAATAAAAATAATAATAATAATAATAATAATAATGTGGAAATCTCAAGAATGTGGTACATGAGAACATCAATAATTCCAGTTGTACATGGATTGACTGGAAAATGGTCAGAGAGTCTAAGTGATGGGTTTCCTGCCTTAAAGAAATACAAAAAATTCTACTCATTATTACAGCTCACATTATGAAAAGCTTTTTCTATGTATTAAGTGCATGACCTTAGTTTTATTTTTTTTTTTGTACAAAAATGATCAGTGTAAAAATGTCATGAAATCATTTCTGACTTTGGGGTCTCTGGTTTGGACTCAGAAGAAAATGTTTATATAACAGAAATCAAAGGAAATAATAATAATAATAATAATAATAATAATAATAATAATTCCTCATTAAAGGGAACCTATGCCTTAAAGAAATTGACAAATATGGATAAACCTACACGCAATAAGACATTATTATTATTTATAATAATAATAATAATAATAATAATTTCAAATCAGTATGAAAACCTCCTAAGAAAAATCTCCATTGACATAGGTGAAAATGTGGTAAATGATTGTATCAAAGAGCAAAACAAATAAAATAAATAAGTGTGTCCTGGGTATGACGGTAAACTGCATCCGGCAGCAAGGCCTCTGATTGGAAGGTTGTGAAGAGTAAGAAACAACTATTTAATTGCTGTTGTTCCCAGGTTCACCCTGACCCGGAGTGGTAGCACCTGTTAGTGTCCCAGCTATGGGTAAATAGTTAACCCCCAAACTGGGGTCAAAACACCATGAAAGTATAAAAATAGACTTTTTATAGAAATATTTACATAAAAATACTTTTATGGAAAAATATACATTTTTGAATTAAAAATGTTACCAACAATATGTTTGTAGGAAAAAAAGTTTTTGCCATTTTTGAAGGAAAAAATTATTACCAGAAATGCATTTTTGAATACAAAACTAGAAGAAAATTTTTTTTTTTCATCAAAATCTGAGTAAACCAACCTTCTCACTATAACTGACCATTAAAAAAATACCTTAAAACCTTTTTGACATTAAATAACCCACAGAGAATGATATGCGTTAAACAAAAAATCTCAAACTCAAAATTAATAAATAAATAAATAATAATAATAACAATCTTTTCAATTCGGAATAATCGATAAACTCGTAAGAAAAACCTTCGTTGACATTAAGCTACAGGTGAAAATGATGGTAAATAATTACGTCAAAGAACCGAACAAAATAAATAAATAATAACAGACATTAAATTTCACAAGGTAGGCTTGGATTGGAAGTTGTAGTGGTAGTAATAATAGCAACTTTTGTGGTAGTAGTTGTGTAGTAGTTTTTAAGTTTTTATTGGCGGTGTAGGTTTGCCAGCAGTAGGAAGGATAGGGGCTGCAGTGAGTCAGGAGGCAATAAAGACGTGGACAGCAATCGAATAAGTTGAAAATATACTCGGACATTTTAAAAGAAGTGGTCAAATACCGAAAGTAGGTAAGTAACTTAATATCTACGTTCAGCGATCTGCAAAATCAATGGTTCTGGTTGTTAATTGATCGATCTTTGAATTAATTTGGTTCGACATTGCAGTGAGCAAACATGCATTAGCTATATAAATCTCTCGCACACTCATTTATACAAACACACATCTGCACACACACACAAACACAGACAAACACACACGCAGACATATATACGCACACAAACACACATACACATATACATGTATTTATACACATATATAAAACATGCAACAGATGGTTAAATATTCGACCGTTTAAAAATTACATCGACATTTAAAGAAAGGACAAACATGTTTGACAACAAACGTTCACCATTTTCCTCACTCTCTCTCTCCCCCCCCTTTCTCGCTCTGGATTTATATATATATATATATATATATATATATAGAATCACATATATATGCATATATATATGCATATATATATATAGAATCACATATATAGGTGCATATATACATAAGCACACGCATATAGACTAAACTATCGCCCGGTTCACACTCCACCCACGTCTATTGAACAGGTAAAGAGGCTCATCCCTTGTTTCCTGTTTAGGATGCGGTTTCCGGTTTTCTCTTTTCCAATCTTTTCATTTTTTTTTCTTTCTAATTTTTCAATCGGAGTAGATAGACTAAACTATCGCCCGGTTTACACTCCACACACGTCTGTTGAACAGGTAAAGAGGCTCATCCCTTGTTTCCTGTTTATGATGCGGTTTCCGGTTTTCTCTTTTCCAATCTTCTCACAATTTTTTTTTTTTGGAATTGGAGTAGATAGACTAAACTATCGCCCGGTTCACACTCCACCCACGTCTATTGAACGGGTGAAGAGGCTCATCCCTTGTTTCCTGTTTAGGATGCGGTTTCCGGTTTTCTGTTTTCCAATCTTTTCACTCCTATGTTGCCCCCTGCACATCAGTGGCGTTACCGCCTTGCTCGGGGTGATATAATTAAAAAATATATATATATATACATACATATATATTAATAATTATAGCGCAATAGCGATAACAAAATATGTGAAAAATTTTATATTTTTATGAATCTTATATATATATATATATATACATATATATAAAATTCAGAAAAATATAAAAATTTGTATATATATATATATATATGAATATCATTAATAAAATTACAATAAAAATTAATTCATTTCTTATATATATATAAATATATATATATTATAAATATATATATATATTATATATTATAAATATGTATATATATTTTTACTTTTTTTTTACTTTAGTTGTCTGAAAATATTTTTTCTTTTCAAAAAAAAAAATTCTATCTTTTGCATTTATAACCCTTGAATAAATGCGAAAGTTTCCACTTGTACCAAACTCTGGGTCGAGGGTGAGGAAGAAATGAACGCACAGCTTCTTTTGCGGTATGAGTGTGTGTGTTTAAATTCACCAAATCCGGAACATGTGGCAGCAGGTGTATTTAGGCACGTAAACCACTTTTTATAGGAATCTGTTCTGAAGACCAGCATTGGGAGGGAGGGTAGGGAGATATCCAAAGTGTTTTCTTTAGCTCTGAAAAAAAAAAGAAATTGCGTGATGTACTAAAAAGAAATCGAGTTCGTTGAATATCGGCTCAGAGAGCCGTGTTCGAATTTCAGTTGAATTCATTGTATTCACTTACGCGCAAAATATCATTTTGGGAAATGTATTAATCCCTCTTCTTCCTCCACATATGGGTTAAATAGTAGGATAGATTAAGTTCTATAGCCTTGATTGGCAACCAGTCTACTGCAGAAAGTAATGGCAACCTACTGCGGGATAATCTTCTGCCCAGTCAGTCATGTCTCTTTCGAAACATGATCGCCCAAGCGTGTATAACGTATGGCACTTAACTGACTGTAATATTAAAATTAATTAAAAAAAAAAACTGAGCGGATTTGTGTGTGTCTGTAATTTCTGATGGAGTAAATATCGTAAATAAAGGACAGTATCACAAAAAACTAAAAGGAAAACTTATCTTAGATAAGTTCAGATAAGTTTTCTTCCTTGTCTTTATTCCTAAACGCAATTTCCAGGAGCATATCATTTACATTCACCATGAAACAGACTGTCGCCTCTGGTTGTTGATTCCAAGGTTCATTTACATATTTACATACTCTCACTCTCACTTTTTTAACCCATAAAAGTAGTATGGCGAAAGAAGCATTCCACCCGGTTCACACTACACCCACGTCTACTGAACAGGTGAAGAGGCTCATCCCTTGTTTCCTGTTTAGGATGTGGTTTCCGGCTTTCTCTTTCCCAATCTTTTCACTCTTACGTAGCCCCCTGCACATCAGTGGCGTTACTGCCTTGATCGGGGTGATATGATTAATATATATATATATATATATATATATATATATATATATATATATAATTGTAACGTATTGGTAGAATTTTCTTCTAGGAACAAAATATTCTTTTCTCGTTCACCATTTGGTTACTATCATTCATCTGATCTATAAAATTTAAATTTGTCTGTCCCTTATATATATATATATATATGTGTGTGTGTGTGTGTGTGTGTGTGTTTGTGTAAGTAAGAGTTAGAAGAACAAATGAAGTAAAAATTCACAGTTCAATACATTATTACTGCAATATATTATTATTGCAATATTTTTATTATAACTTGTTATAATAAAAATATTCTACTACATCGCCACTTTTAATTAAACTATTACAATAATATATATATGTGTGTGTGTGTGTCTGTATGTGTGTGTGCACGTGCGTGAGTGTGTGTGTGTGTGTGTGTGTGTGTGTGTGTGTGTGTTTATTATCAAACAAGAGATATTTGATGTGTATTAATTTTAATTATTTACTTTTCCAATAAATCCTTCGATGTTCATTTCGGAAGAGAATTGCAGAAAAGATGGCTCTGGCTTTTGTCCATTTGCTGGCTAAATATACAGAATAAACAACACACACACACACACACACACACACACACACACACATATATATATATATATATATATAGAGAGAGAGAGAGAGAGAGATACAGGTAAACAGACCGACCGACAGACAGGCAGACAGAGACTGATTGATAGACTTTTTTCAATAAGGTTCACGCTGTACAAGGGGGATAGATAGATAGATAGATAGATAGATAGATAGATAGATAGATAGATAGATTTATGTAATGTTGTTTTTTTTTTTTTTTTGCTCATCGTATATAGTTTTACTTTTGTTTGAACGAACTTGGTTTACTAATCTTAGGCTGTTCGCTGCTAAAATACAATAAAAATCTGACTTATATAAAATTATATTTAATTGAGTAAGATTGAATAATGTTTCAATGTATATTTCCTGCACACGTTTAACAATTCAAATCTGACGGTTAATAATAATAATAATAATAATAATAATAATAATAATAATCGTCACGATAGCGCGGGGTAATATTTACACCGAACAATGTGCAAACACTATGGAAAATATGTAAACAAACACTGGTATGAACATCACCTAGCACCGGTTACAGAAATAGAAGATGTCACCATTATATGGGATTGCACCATCTACATAAACAAGAAAACCAAAGCAAATAAAAGTCCGATCATTATTGTCAAAAACCGAAAAGAAAAATTCCAACTAATTAATATGGCTTGCCCAGCAGATTTTAACATAGCAATCAATGAATTTGTAAAACTGTCAAACTATAAATATTTGGAAATTGAAATAGAAAAAAATGTGGAAATTGAAAAGTTAGCTAGGAATTATATATAAAAAAAAAAAAACATTGAAAGAATCCCAGCTTAAGAGATATACAAAAATTGTCTTGATAAGTACAGCCCACACACTAAGAACTTCGTCCATGTAACACTAGTGATGTTTTGGGAGGTAGATCAATTTTCTAAGCACCTCTTAGATGTGGCACAAGGCCGAGAGTATGGGGTACCCAGTGAGGATGGAACTCGCTACTCAGTTATAATAGGTTCTAACACGAGAAGCTTGTTAACCATTACGCCACGCCGAGGTAACAGGATGTTTTGGGAGATAGAAAAACAAATGAAATGTAACCATAACAACACACCTGTCTTAGAGCTTTTCGAAAACTTAGTGGGTAGTTTGACCATAGCAGAAATCGAATTATGATGAAAATGACATAATAATAATAATAATAATAATAATAATAATAATAATAACAAACTTTAATCATATCACCCCAAGCAAGGCGAAAACGCCACTGATGCGCAGGGGGCTACGTAAGAGTGAAAAATTGGAAAAGAGAAAAACCGGAAACCACATCCTAAACAGGAAACAAGGGATGAGCCTCTACACCTGTTCAATAGACGTGGGTGGAGTGTGAACCGGGCGATAGTTTAGTCTATCTACTCCAATTGAAAAAAAATTAAATAAAATAAAAAAAAAAGAGTGAAAAGATTGGAAAAGATAAAAACCGGAAACCACATCCTAAACAGGAAACAAAGGCTGAGCCTCTTCACCTGTCATGGCACATAAGGATATCAATAAATCCATTTGTAGTTGGAGCCCTCGAATTGATGGGAAAAGGTTCCGATAGAATAATCGAAGTGTTTATTCGTATCCCATGCCTTAAAGAATGATCAAAAAATTGTACACACAAGTACAGTTCGCACATTAAGAAAAAAAAGTGTGTGATCTTGGGCTTTTGTTTTGTTTCGTTTTATTTTTTTAACAAAAATCATCGCTGAAAAATGTTCTCAAGTCATTTCTGACGTTATGTCTCTGGTTTGACCCGGAAAAAAATGTGTAAACAACGGAATTCAAAGGAAATAATAATAATAATAATAATAATAATAATAATAATAATAATAATTTCGCTTGTGTTTTGTGTTTGCTTATTTGTTTTACGATGGGTGTCCAAGTTTCAGCCAGAAACCTCAAGAGTCCGCAAGTTAATAAATCATGATTGTTAGTACGATTCGTTGGATATGTAGCTGGCGATTTTCGGTAATTTTAGTATGTTGTTGTTATTATTATTATTATTATATTATTATTATTATTATTATTATTATTATTATTTCCTTGGGTTTCTGTTTTATACACATTTCTTTCCATATTCCAACCAGAGATATAAAGTCTGAAATGGCTATGACATTTTCCACTGGTCATTTTCGTAATATATATATATATATATATATATATATATATATATATATATATATTGAGAACAAAAACTAAGATCACGCAGATTGTACATAGATAAAATTCTTCACAATGTGTTTTTGTATCTGTGTATTTTTTCTGTTTTTTTTTTTGTTTTTTTGTTTTTTTTGTGTGTGTGTATTTCTTTAAGATACCGGCTACCAGGAATTCCTTCAATGAGTCTATCGGAATATTTTCCAATCAATCCGAGGGCATCAACTGTAACTGGAATTGTTCATGTCCTCATGTGCCACTTTTTTTAGATTTCAAGTTCTTGGTCTTTGTACTTTGATAGTTTTTTTAAGAATCTTCAAAGTTACATTACAATCTACAGAGAATGCCATATCCATAACTAGGCATGTTCGGATTTTGTGGTCTCTGATTACGATGTTGGATTGATTAGCATTGATTGTTCTGTCTTTGATTATTCTCTCTGTAATGTCCTATAACATTATCACAGGTTCTATGTTTGAAACTGGGTCTGGATGGTGTTCATACCAATTTATTGCAGTTGCATTTCAGTAACAAATTTTCAGATTTTCTAGTTCGTATATTGGCTCACGCTGTCATACGGGATTTTATATTCAGTTGGTGCCAATATCATGCAACTTGATAAAAGAAGCCAATTGATTCCGGATATTCATCATAGAATCTGCATTTGGGGCTAACACAATTTTTCAGTGATTATTATTATTATTATTATTATTATTATTTTGTGTAGCATATTATATTGGTTGCTGGTAAAAAGTTTATTTTCAGGACACCACAGTTGCCTTAAAAAAACCAAGGCTCATTTCCTATTTCCATTGACAGGCTGTATCCAATATTTTTGGAGTATCATCCTCGCTGTTCCGTACGGAATTTTTATTTAATGCCTCTATTTCCAAATCATAATCCAATATGAGCAAGCATTTGTTTACTTTTTTGTACAACATCCCTGTGCTCCTATAATCACTGGTACTATAATTGCTTTATTCTAGAAAATGGCTTCTGGAAGAGATGATTTAGGGAACATTCGTGACTATCCACACGATAGTATTATTGAAACCAACTGTGATTCTTAGAAAAATCCTGATTTATTGAGCAGACTTTTTTTTTAACTATAGCTCTTAAGGACGTAGGTGATCATAGAACTTCACAGCTTCCACATCATGACTCGCTGTAAATTACTGTAACTGTTCTTGGTGACGATTTCCGGTTGTGTTCTTCTCGATTTTGAAATCAGAATTATCCACCATGTTTGGTTGCCCTTCCAAGTTTAGAGATGTCGGCCGTCCTATCATGAAGAGATTTGCTCCCACTTGATCTCCACTGAAAGCAATTTGTTACTACTGGCAGGAACATAATAATAATAATAATAATAATAATAATAATAATTGCCTATTAATTGATATGGATTGTCCAGAGGATTGTAACATAGCAACCAAGGAATCTGAAAAACTGTCAAAATATAAAGACCTGCAAATTGAAATAGAAAAAATGTTGAAATTGAAAACAATAATCGTACCAGTGATAGTAGGTGCACTTGGAATGATAAAAAATGTAAACAACAAAAGAAAACATGCTGAAAGAATCCCTGGAAACCCAAGTTTAAGTGATGTGCAAAAAATTGAAGTACAGCCCACACACTAAGGATAACTTTGTTTGTGTAACGCTAGGAATGTTATGGGATATAGAAAAAACATGAAATGGAGCCATAACAGCACACATCAACCTGCCTTGGGTCTTTCCGCAGACTTGGTAGGTAGTGCGACCATAGCAGAAATAGAATTGTGATGAAAAATGACATAATAATAACAGTAATGACAATGATCATAATAATAATAACAATTCTAGTATCGCCATGTAAATTAATGCAGTTTATATCTTCTCCATTTTATTTTTTCCTCTTTACCCTCTTCTTCTTCTTCTTCGAATGATACTAGTGATAATAATAGTAATATTAATAATCATAATAAAAATAAAAATATGAAGAAGAAGAAAAAGAAAAAGTAAACGAAAAATGAATTCTTATTATTATTTGATTTTGATTTCTGTAGTACAATCATTTCTTTTTGTCTCCCAGCCCAACGGTCAGAAAGGACATCATGGGATTTTCCAATACACGCTTGTTTGTGTATAAAATGAATTAACACACACACACACACACACACACATTTTATATTGATAAAGCCCTTCGTAGAATATATGCTGTACTTGTGAGTACAATCTTTTATATTTTTCAAAAGCATAGATTACCAGGAATCCCTTCAATGAGTATATCAGAACCTTTTCCAATCAATCCGAGGTCTTCAAATACAGCTGGAATTATTGATGTGCCACATGTGCCACATGTGCCACATCTTTTAGATTTCCACTTCAAGTTCTTAGTAATTTGAATACCTACAAAGACACATTACAATTTGCATGGATTGCCATGTCAATTTGCATGAATTGCCATGTCAATTTGCATGGATTGCCATGTCAATTTGCATGGATTGCCATGTCAATGCCTGTCTTTAATTATGATGCCTGTACGATTAGCGTCGTTTGCTATATGTGTATTGTAAAGTCCCAAAAAATGTTCCCCGTCCTATGTTTGCAAAGGGTCTGGGTGATGTTCATACCAATTTCATGGATATTCTTTCTAAAAAATGTGGCATATATTCCATTGCAGATATTGGCCCACTCTGTCATGCCAAGAAATATATTTAATGGATACTACATCCGTGCCACCTGATACAAAATGGTTGTTTCCGATTATTATAATAATTGTTATTATTATTATTATTGCTATTATTATTATTATCATTATTATTATTATATTGGAACGTCTGCTATGGTCACATTATCTATTAAGTCTGCTGAGAGACCTAAGGTATATTGTGGCATGTAGTTATGGTTACATCTCATGATTTGTTTTTCTACCGCTTGTAACATCACTAGCGTTACAAAGATAATTATTATTATTACAAGAGGGTCCGTACCGTAAAAAATGACAGCAAACTGCGTCTAAAATGACGGCAACATATATATTGATGTATCTGATATATATATATATATATATATATATATATATATATATATATAAATGAAATATATATATATATATATATATATATATATATATATTTTTTTTTTTTTAATCGTATCACCCCGAGCAAGGCGGTAACGCCACTGATGTGCAGGGGTCTACGTAATAGTGAAAAGATTGGAAAAGAGAAAGCCGGAAACCACATCCTAAACAGGGAACAAGGGATGAGCCTCTTAACCTGTTCAATAGACATGGGTGGAGTGTGAACCGGGCGATAGATAGATCTATCTACTCCAATTGAAAAAAAAAAATAAAAGTGAGAAGATTGGAAAAGAGAAAGCCGGAAACCAAGAGGCTCATCCCTTGTTCCCTGTTTAGGACTTGGTTTCCGGCTTTCTCTTTTCCAATGTTCTCACTTTGTTTTTTTTATATTTGTATATTTTTTATTTTTAAACGAATTATTTCGCTACCTAGGTTTCTACCATGAGTGGTGTCTTCAGGCGATTTTTAATAAAACATCGCCTGAAGACACCACTCATAGTATAAACTTAGGTAGCGAAAACATCGTTTAAAAATAGAAAATATTTAAAAGATCTACAACATAATTGTATTGAACACTTTTTAATACAAATGTGCACTGGTCTATTATGACCAAAATCTAAGTATTAAACAATCAATATATATATATATATATATATATATATATATATATACAAATAAATACATAGTGGTCATTATTATAATAGAGAGGTTATATATATATATATATATATATATATATATATATATATATATATATATTCTTCACTACGCAACGGCATAATTATTAGAAAAATATATAAGCCACTGTTAAACTGCGAACTCGTCGCAAGTGCTTTCATAACTAGTAGTAAAGTTTAATAACTGGTTGTAAAAAAGCCGACGCTGCCTCGTTATCGATTAACATGACAGGAGGGTATATATATATATAATATTTATCATTTGAAAACGAGTTATTTACAAATTATAAATATTAAAAAACTCTACAATAGCAATTGTTTATACAACCGTGTGCTGGTCTAATTTAACTATGAACGAAAACTGATTAACAATAAGGATATATATACAGATACGGATATATATATATATATATATATATATATATATATATATATATATATATATATATATATGTTATTTTTATTGTAACTAAGTTGTTGAACTCGTAGGTTTATTTGCCTTTTGTTCATGCATTTACTTTTATAAAGAGTGCTCGATACAAATGTAGAGCGTTATACTGTAATGGTTGTTACAATGTTTTTAAATTCATAGTATCACTACAGAAAATTTTTTTTCATGTTTCGAAGCCAGCCCATTATGTTTTTGGCTTCTTCCTCAGGTGATTTTTTTAGAAATGAGAATTATCTAGTTGAAAAAGCCAGTTTATTTGTGTTGGATTTGTTATTTTTGGGTGTTAGAGGGGTTGCACCTGAGGAAGAAGCCAAAAGCATAATGGGCTGGCTTCGAAACATGAAAAAAATTTTCTGTAGTGATACTATGAATTTAAAAACATTGTAACAACCATTACAGTATAGGTTATTTTTAAAATGAATTTGTAATAAAAGCACAGTTTACTATGCTTTTATTATAGACTAATAAAAATATTGCCATGTATATTGCTCTACTGAATATCGAGTACTGTTAAATTTAAATCACTACACATAGTGGACTACTAACCTATTAGTCTATACTACTTCTATGATATATAAATACATGATGGTCTTTATTATAATTGCGAGGATTTTTTATGTTGTTTTTGTCATTATTATTATTTTTGTTGTTTTTATTATTATTATTATTATTGTGTCATTTTTTCATCATATTTCGATTTCTGCTTTGGTCTCACTACCAACCAAGTCTGCGGGGAGACCTAAGGCAGGTAGTGGCGTGTTGTTATGACTCCATTTCATGTTTTTCTATCTTCCCTATCATCCCCAGCATTACATAGATAAAGTTTTCCTTAGTGTGTGGGCTGTACTTAATAAGACAATTTTTTGTATATCTCTTAAGCTGGGGTTTCCAGGGATTCTTTCAATGTGTTGTTTTGTTACATTTTTTATCATTCCAAGTGCACCTACTATCACTGGCACAACTCTTGTTTTCAATTTCCACATTTTTATTATTATTATTATTATTATTATTATTATTATTATTATCTTTTGTCTTCTGTTTAGCACACTGGTTGAAACCTAGAGTTTGCCTAAAAGTCTTTGCATAAATTCTGATGTAAATGGTACTTATACTGTCTATATTTCCTTTATAGTGATTATAATTTCTTGAGAAGGTTAGCAGTTCCACGCAAAGAAAATCTCTTCTAAACAGGGGTATTTATCCACGCTCCCTCATCTTTAAAAACAAAGTCGGAGTTTAATGTAATATTTACGGAAAGCCGTCCAAAGTAATCCTTAAGCTCCTCAGTACTTCGCCTTTGAAGACGCCTCTTGCAAACAGAGGGTTTCAGGAATCACGTCCATGTTTATCTTTGTACGTTTTCTTTTGGTTGTACCCAGAGTTTCAATTACTATAGGTATAATACCATTTTAGTGGTTACACATTTTTTAATTTCAATTACAAGATTTACCTTACTAATTTATTGATCTGTAGTTTTTCTTTAACGGATATATTTTTTACTGATAGCATTGCCATATATGTGAGTAACCAATTTTGTTTCTTTTAAAATTATTATTATTATTATTATTATTATTATTATTATTAGCAGTTATAAGATGTCTTTGGAATATTTAAATCATCATTTTTTGTAAAACAGGACTAGAGTTACCAAATATGCAATGAAACGAAGATATTATTTAATTAGAAAAGCTTTTAATTGCTTTTATGATTAAGATATATTAAGGACACTATTGTCTTAAGAAAAAACAATTGCAATGAATAATGATCTTTTACTAGAATTGCTTTCGTTTTTAATAATTTTTGTATAATATCGGGGTTCTTGTCGTGCCATGTCGCGCATGGATAGGTGTCCCTGCAAGTGCTTTACAAAAAATGATTCTCTCCGGCCTGTTCATCCGCCATTGCCCACAGGAACCATTACTTCCGTCTATTCAGGAGACAGTAAACTGATCACAATAGGCGCCTGTTCATATCTGCTCGCAATGAGTGCAAGAGAACCCTAAATGACGCCAAACAGTTGTTTGCTGAGAGAATGCGACAGCACATAGCTGACCACAAGTTCGGCTCCAAGGACTATTGGAGGATTTGTAAACGAGTGCCCAACAATAGGAAATCCTCAATACCTCCTTTAATCCATGGATTTGAGGTTCTCACGTCATCTGCGGACAAAGCTGAGTGCTTTGCCCACAGATTCTCATCCAACTCCACATTCGACTCGTCCGGAGTACACCCACCCGACTTCCCTATTAGAACTGAGGCCAAACAGCACGACATATATAATACCCCGATAGTAGTATCCAGAGTAATTTCAAAACTCGACCCCCATAAGGCGTGTGGAGACGATGGAATCCCGGTGATAGGTGAAGGTGTGCTCTTGAATTTTCCCCTGTCCTCTCTAAACTATTTAATTACTGCCTTTCTGCTTCCTGCTTTCCTGCATGCTGGAAGTTCTCTTCAGTCGTTTCTGTATTTAAGAATTGTGGCGAACCCTCGGACCCATCCAACTATCGCTCTATCAGTCTTCTACCGATATTCGGGAAAGTATTCGAGGCTATAATCAATGCTGAAATAGTTCATCATCTCACCGCCCACAAACTGTTCTCCGACAGGCAATATGGATTCCGCTTTGCCAGGTCCATGGCCGACCTGCTAACAACCGTAACGGAGTACATGCTACAGGCCCTTGATGAGTCTGACGAGGCTCGCGCGGTTGCTCTGGACATCTCCAAGGCTTTCGACAGGGTTTGGCACTCTGACCTCCTATGCAAACTACGCGGTTATGGTATTACCGGTCGCCTGCTTGACCTAATCCAATCTTTCTTAAATAACCGCAAAATGAAGGTCGTTCTGAATGGGCGCACCTCTTCGTCCTACAGCACGAATGCTGGTGTCCCACAGGGCTCTATTCTGGACCCGACGCTCTTCCTTATTTTCAACAACGACCTCCCAGATGAGATCAAGTCCCAAGTAGGCATCTACGCAGATGACACTACAATATACCCCCGCACCGGTAAGAAACCTGTCGTGGCGGACAGACATAATCTCTCTGCTGACCTTGAACGGGATCTACATTCTGTGGTGAACTGGGGCAAGAAGTGGCTTGTCAACTTCAATTCATCTAATACCAAGCTGTTGTCTGTCAACCATTACAGGCAACCTCTCCTGCCTCCCATAAGCATGGACCAAGCGATTCTCCCGGAGAGTAATACACTACGCCTCCTCGGACTTACACTGTCCTCAGACCTCAAATGGGACCACTATATTGAATCCATAGCAAAATCTACTGCTAAGAATGTTGGGTCACTATGTCGATCCAGGATGTTTTTTCCACCTGAATCCATCCTGCATATATACAAGTCAACCATCCGTCCGTGCATGGAGTACTGCCGTTCTCCTCAGTGCTCATGACAGGTTCCAAAGCAGAGTCTGTAATGTGATAGGTACTGATCTGGCGGCTCGACTGCAGCCACTTCCCCATCGTCGAAATGTGGCCTCCCTTTGTCTGTTCTATAAATACTTTCGTGGCTTCTGCTCAGACGAACTTAAGTCACTGGTGCCTCCTCAACAGGTGTTTACTCGTACAACCAGACTGGCAACTGTGTCCCACCCATTCACAGTCAGGTTAGCGAAATGCAGACGACAATTCTACTCCTGCAGCTTCCTCTCTCGCACTTCCAGCCTGTGGAACTCGCTCCCGTATTCTTGCTTTCCTGACGGCTACAACCTCCAGAAATTTAAATGCAAAGTCAATACTCATCTACTAACCACTGGACTCTAGCTCTCTCCCCACCCCCGTATAACCTTCTCTTTCTCTCCACCTATGTATCTGTCATCGCACCTGCTTTCTCAGCTTTCTATTGTTCCTTTCTAACTAGTTTGTACTCCTCACTCTTTTCTAATTAATCTTTTTACATTTATGTAGCCCCCTGCACATCAGTGGCGTTTCCACCTTGCACGGGGTGAAATGATTAAAAAAATATTATAGATTTAAATCTTTTAAAATTCTGTATTAATTAGTATGAGTTATGTGATGTTTTCTCAGCGAGCTCTAATATTTGACAAAGCATTTGCTTTTTTTATGTATGTATAAATGTACCGATTTTTTTTAGATATGGATGTCCATACACGACATTATCAGAAAATAAGGAAATACTAGATTCAAAGCCAAAGTACCTCAAATTCAATAAATCATTACATTACTTACAAAATTTTTCTGAATTTTAAAGATTACTGAGTAGTACATATATATATATATATATATATATATATATATATATATATATATATAGTCACCCGCAGACAGATCTGTTTCGCTGTTTCACAGCTCATAAGTACGGTTAAACATCCAATAGCTTTTTAACCCAGGATTGAAACCCGACTGAGTTGGCGTCAGTCGGCGATTCTATCTCTGGTCTATGGGCGTTCGTTAGGAGGAGGCAGCCTTTTTAGCGTATACGTTAGTAACCAGTGTGCTCTAATTCATTACAGAATGAGCGATGCGTAGATGCTAGAGTAACTACTGTTTTATCATTCTTCCAGAGTGCTCAATCAGGGTGTGAGAGCGAAGAAAAACGTTGACCTTATATTCGGACTTATATTCGTCAAGTGATTTTTATGGATGTGTTCCTCGTAGAAAAAAATAGTTAAATTTCTCAAAACTAAAATCATACAGAAAATACTTTGTGAGTTTGAGATTCAAACAAAACTGAACCGTGTAGCCAACAAGGGGATACAAATGAATTAAATTGTGGATTTTGCTGTTGCTGCGGGCCTGGGAATTGCTCTGAAAGAGAGTGTAAATATAAACAAATATCTCGAGACCTTGTCAGGAAGCAGTGGAAGTGTGTAGGTGTAGAGAGTGGTAGAGTATTAAAAACCTAAAAGCCTTCGTTAGTAGATTGTTAAGAACTTACAAAACATTTTTAAAAAATTGAGAAAATAGAAAATAGGGGAAACAACACAGAAGACAGCATTAAGGTAAACAAAATACTAAGAAAAATAATGATATATTGAGGAAACGTATTGTCACTTGATCTCAAGTGTAAGCCACTAGTTATTAAAAACGTGAACACTATAATAATAGCTCTTGTTAGAGATCTTAAAAGAATGGGAAATATAAAGATGACAGTAGTGCTCAACTTGGAACAAGCCAAAAGAGCCTAGTAAAGAGGATGGCAGAAATGGCAGTCTTAGAAAGATTTGAGATGGCATTACGAAAGCCTAGAAGAGTGCTGTAGAAAATGCTCAAGACTTGATTTCACTTTATATACAGTATAAGCTTCACATTACAGATCGTGTAAATAATGAACTATTTCAAAAATTATTAAAAAATGTACAATAATACTGTCATAATGGAGATTCTAAATCCCTTTTTCTGATTATTAAGAAGAAATGCTTAATTCTAAAATTAGTTTTCACCTTGTAAATAATAGGTTAGAAAGGTTCCCCATCAATAGTGGTATTGATTGATTCGTTTTTTTTACTGCTTATCAACCCTTTTCAAGTTATTTAAAATCAGAAAATATTTACATTGTAAAAATTTTTGGTGGTAGATAATAATAGTTTAGGGATACAAGTCTTACTAATTAACCCATAGCCAGGAGGAAGAAGTGGATTCATATCTTCCCCCAAAGTATTTGTGCGTAAGTGGATTTAACGAATCAAATGGTAAATGAAACTTGACTATCCGATTAACAGTTCCGAGTCGTTATCCATTATACTATCAAATTTACAGCAACCGGTAATCATATCAATACTGGAAGGACCGATAACAGCTACTAAACTCAAGAAAGCTAGTTTCCTTAAAAATTGTTGTAAGTTGAAGATTTATAAATTTCAAGCGACAGCTGCACTTACTGCAATATTTATTCTTGCAAAATATTTATTCTTGTAAAAATACAAGAAATATGGTACAAGGCCAGAATAAGATGAGAAATGCTGATCTACATTTGTTCTACATTTAACTAAGCTAGACACAATCATTGACCCAAATATATTATAATTTTTCCGTACGCCATATAAACACATACTTACCATTCTTACTACAATCACAGTAATGCCACATTTTCTCTATGAGGTCTTAGCTAGTCTCCATACGAACAGGTTGCACTAGTTGCTCGATCTATGAATGCCGAACTTTCTTTTCTTTTTTCAGTTTTTATCGAGTTCACTTCAAACAAGGCAGTAAATCCACTCAAATATGAGGGGTTACGGGGCATGGAATATGGAGAAGACAAAAACATTACTAAAGATCGAAAGCTAACGAAGAGCAAGCCGGAAGACAATAGATAACATTACTAAAGATCGAAAGCTAACGAAGAGCAAGCCGGAAGACAATAGATAACATTACTAAAGATCGAAAGCTAACGAAGAGCAAGCCGGAAGACAATAGATAACATTACTAAAGATCGAAAGCTAACGAAGAGCAAGCCGGAAGACAATAGATAACATTACTAAAGATCGAAAGCTAACGAAGAGCAAGCCGGAAGACAATAGATAACATTACTAAAGATCGAAAGCTAACGAAGAGCAAGCCGGAAGACAATAGATAACATTACTAAAGATCGAAAGCTAACGAAGAGCAAGCCGGAAGACAATAGATAACGATTGACATTGCATTAAAATCTTTGAAGATGAAAGTTGACTGAGAAGCATGGAACCAGAAGAGAACTCTACAAGCAACAAGTTTGATGAAAGAAACTGTTAGAATAGAACTTAATTTTGCATCTATCCAACTCAACTGTAAATTGATGAGATCTCGATGATACTTTAACGCAGCATTTAAATTTTTAAAAAAGTATATGTACCATAGCGACGAATAGCGTACAATTACCATAAAAATATTTATAAAAGATGTGGCCTTGCTATATCCATAGCAAATGCCTAGATGTGTTCCATTCTTGAGTGCCATCAGCTCAGACCATTACATCTAAGACGTAACTTGTTATGTTCACAGGGTTGAATCTTTTCATTACCTACGTATTCTTATGGTAAGAAGCGTAATCCACCCGAAAGATGCTTCTGAAAAACCGCTGGTTTAGGAAATAGACACATGCGAGGATTCTTCTCAGAATACTACAATGTTAACCTTTTCAAGTCTACGGCCAATCGTTATTTATCCGATATGTTTTTGTAGCCATCACTTCCTAATTTTCCCCTTTTACGTTCGTCACGCATCCTTTTTGTCTTCTTTTTTTAAAATCGAATTTATCATGCAAGACAGTAAAGCCACTTAAATACAATGGGTATCTAGATGTGGAAAAATTAGAAATATTACTAATTTTGCAGATTAAAGGTCACTGAAAAGCATGGAAACGAAAGATGTTCCATAAACGAGAAATATCTATCAAAATTTATTAGCAACCCAAGTCCCTTTGCAAGCTTTCCGAATTAAATTACGTATGGTAATTGACTGACCGACTAATCACCCCAAGCAAGGTACAGCCACGAAGACACAAGGGGTTACTGGGTGTGACAGAATTGTAAGCAGAAACATTACTAAGGAGCAAGAACTAAAGAAGAGTAATCAGAAAGACAACAGATAGCGATTGACACTGCATTTATTTATTTTTTTTTTAGATTAAAGTCGACAGGAAAGTGGAGCCGGAAGTGAGTTCCACAAGCGAGAAGTGCGAGAGAAAAGAAACTATTAGCATAAAACCTACAGTTACATCGAGCCAACTCAACTGTGAATCAATAGGTTGTAAACTATTTGAACAAGCGATGCGATTAGATGTGCTATCTCTTTCTCATAAAGCGATGTTTTATTTCGAGAACAGAATTAAAGTGCGTTTTCGAGAAAAGAAAACGAACAACTATTGTATATACACTGAGCAACGACATTGAAAGAAATGTCGATAAAATTCCATCAATCCCTGTAAAAGCATTGGTGAGGTTGATAAGCCTGCTGCACTTTCGCGAGTTCGCACAGAGCAGGGTTAGGTTTAGAGAGGACTGATAAGAGTTATTGAAAAAGTTGGTGAAAATGAAAAATCACCCTGATTAGCAGTATGCCTCTAAATGAAAACAACGTTGATTATATATATATATATATGTAAAAATTAAGACAGACACATTATTCCATGGTCAAGCGGAAATATAGGCCTATTTCAAATGAACCTTCATCAGCTTCCGTCGTAAAATCTTCGTGTAAAATCTTCTGTACAATAAAGTCGGAAGCTGATGAATGTTCGCTTGAAATAGGCCTATACTTCTCCTTAACCATGGAATAACATGTCTATCTTAATTTTTACATATATTTGCTCTATATGTATTTATATACATATATATTTAGAGCTTTCCTAGAGAGTTATCCTACCACTTTATGTACAGGATACTCCTTTGGATTCTTCTAGATCTATACAACATGTTTATATATATATATATATATATATATATATATATATATATATATATGGGCATTATATACACGCTATGCATGCCAGTTGGGCGTGTATAATGATAATATACACGCTAAAAGGTCTACCTTCTTCTAACGAGCGCCCATCGTCCAGAGGTAGAATCGCCGACTGACGCCAGTTCGGTCGGGTTTCAATCCTTGGTTAAAAAAGCAATCGGAGTCTAACCGTACTGATGAGCTTTGATACAGCGAAACAGATCTGTTTGCAGATGAATATATATATATATATATATATATATATATATATATATATATGTGGGCATTAAGATGGACACCCAGCGGTAAAAGTAATGTTTCATGTCCTGAAGATGGGATTTAAGCATAAAACACTGTGGAGCTCAATGTCCACTTTTATATTTACTTAAGCTTTATCCCTAACATTGACAACGTTAACCGATACTTATAGCATAGCTTAGAATTACAGTTTTGTCTTATATACAGGGTGCGACGGTTAAGTTGTCGCCATATTGTATTTTTCATTATGCGCGTGCGCCTTGTTCGTTGATTTTGATGACGGTGTGTGTTGTGGTGTAGTGGATATCGGCACGAAACAAGAAATCTGGGAACCGAGTTCGAATTCCAGATGAATTCCTTGCATTCACTTACGCGCAAATATCCTCCAGTTATGGGTTAAATAACAGGACAAATTGGGTTCTATAACCTTGGCTGGCAACCAGTTTACCGCAGAAAGTAATGACAACCTACTGTGGGATAATCTACCCAGTTAGTCATGTCTCTTTCGAGTCATGATCGCCCAAAGCGTGTATTATGTCTGGCACTTAACTGACTGACAGTATATTAAAGAGCAACATGGCGCAATTCACTCCACAAGGAATTTGAAAACGTCATGCCTGGCATTCACGCCGGAAGATCCAATACGAACATTTCAGACTGTTTGGGTATTTGTCTGAGGACGACAGTGCAAAGGATTCGGAAAGTGTTGGATGAGTTCAATAGTGATTACGAAGTTTCGGCAGTTTGAAAACTTCCTCTGATCATTCTGGTGAGAAAAATACTCACGAATTTGCTGGTGAGATCTAGGTCATGGCTTTTGTTTAATTAGTCATTGGATACGTCACTCTTTTTGTGTTTTCTTAGCAATTATTTTCTCTCTTTTCAAATCTAAAGAGAATTTCCCATTTGTAATTGAGCCAAGATAGATTTTTAAAATACTGATTCGCAATGTAAGCAAGTTCTCCTTATATGGATGATCAGAATAAGAGAATATAAAGTTCTCCTTATATGGAAGATCAGAATAAGAGAATATAAAGTTCTCCTTATATGGAAGAGCAGAATAAGAGAATATAAAGTTCTCCTTATATGGAAGATCAGAATAAGAGAATATAAAGTTCTCCTTATATGGAAGAGCAGAATAAGAGAATATAAAGTTCTCCTTATATGGAAGATCAGAATAAGAGAATATAAAATTCTCCTTATATGGAAGATCAGAATAAGAGAATATAAAGTTCTCCTTATATGGAAGAGCAGAATAAGAGAATATAAAGTTCTCCTTATATGAAAGATCAGAATAGGAGAATATAAAGTTCTCCTTATATGGATGATCAGAATAAGAGAATATAAAGTTCTCCTTATATGGAAGATCAGAATAGGAGAATATAAAGTTCTCCTTATATGGAAGATCAGAATAGGAGAATATAAAGTTCTCCTTATATGGATGATCAGAATAAGAGAATATAAAGTTCTCCTTATATGGATGATCAGAATAAGAGAATATAAAGTTCTCCTTATATGGAAGATCAGAATAGGAGAATATAAAGTTCTCCTTATATGAAAGATCAGAATAGGAGAATATAAAGTTCTCCTTATATGGATGATCAGAATAAGAGAATATAAAGTTCTCCTTATATGGAAGATCAGAATAGGAGAATATAAAGTTCTCCTTATATGGAAGATCAGAATAGGAGAATATAAAGTTCTCCTTATATGAAAGATCAGAATAAGAGAATATAAAGTTCTCCTTATATGGATGATCAGAATAAGAGAATATAAAGTTCTCCTTATATGGATGATCAGAATAAGAGAATATAAAGTTCTCCTTATATGGAAGATCAGAATAGGAGAATATAAAGTTCTCCTTATATGAAAGATCAGAATAAGAGAATATAAAGTTCTCCTTATATGGATGATCAGAATAAGAGAATATAAAGTTCTCCTTATATGGAAGATCAGAATAGGAGAATATAAAGTTCTCCTTATATGAAAGATCAGAATAAGAGAATATAAAGTTCTCCTTATATGGATGATCAGAATAAGAGAATATAAAGTTCTCCTTATATGGATGATCAGAATAAGAGAATATAAAGTTCTCCTTATATGAAAGATCAGAATAAGAGAATATAAAGTTCTCCTTATATGAAAGATCAGAATAAGAGAATATAAAGTTCTCCTTATATGGATGATCAGAATAAGAGAATATAAAGTTCTCCTTATATGAAAGATCAGAATAGGAGAATTAAAGTTCTCCTTATATGGATGATCAGAATAAGAGAATATAAAGTTCTCCTTATATGAAAGATCAGAATAAGAGAATATAAAGTTCTCCTTATATGAAAGATCAGAATAAGAGAATATAAAGTTCTCCTTATATGGATGATCAGAATAAGAGAATATAAAGTTCTCCTTATATGAAAGATCAGAATAAGAGAATATAAAGTTCTCCTTATATGAAAGATCAGAATAAGAGAATATAAAGTTCTCCTTATATGGATGATCAGAATAAGAGAATATAAAGTTCTCCTTATATGGAAGATCAGAATAGGAGAATATAAAGTTCTCCTTATATGAAAGATCAGAATAAGAGAATATAAAGTTCTCCTTATATGGATGATCAGAATAAGAGAATATAAAGTTCTCCTTATATGAAAGATCAGAATAAGAGAATATAAAGTTCTCCTTATATGGATGATCAGAATAAGAGAATATAAAGTTCTCCTTATATGGATGATCAGAATAAGAGAATATAAAGTTCTCCTTATATGGAAGATCAGAATAGGAGAATATAAAGTTCTCCTTATATGAAAGATCAGAATAGGAGAATATAAAGTTCTCCTTATATGGATGATCAGAATAAGAGAATATAAAGTTCTCCTTATATGAAAGATCAGAATAGGAGAATTAAAGTTCTCCTTATATGGATGATCAGAATAAGAGAATATAAAGTTCTCCTTATATGGAAGATCAGAATAGGAGAATATAAAATTCTCCTTATATGGAAGATCAGAATAAGAGAATATAAAGTTCTCCTTATATGGAAGAGCAGAATAAGAGAATATAAAGTTCTCCTTATATGGAAGATCAGAATAGGAGAATATAAAGTTCTCCTTATATGGAAGAGCAGAATAAGAGAATATAAAGTTCTCCTTATATGGAAGAGCAGAATAAGAGAATGTAAAGTTCTCCTTATATGGATGATCAGAATAAGAGAATATAAAGTTCTCCTTATATGGAAGATCAGAATAGGAGAATATAAAGTTCTCCTTATATGGAAGATCAGAATAAGAGAATATAAAGTTCTCCTTATATGGAAGATCAGAATAAGAGAATATCACTTCTTTCGAGGATTGTGCTGTGCTAAGCTCGTCTTAATAAATTGCAAATTTTATGAATTTTAATATCAAATGCTAATTATAGGCAAGTTTGGTGATCGTAAAACAATTTAGAATTCTATTGATATTCTTAAACATTTTAAAATAAATCAACAAAAATATACATATGATAACCTTATTTTATCTTTATAAAGTACTTTAGTACTTTATGTACTTTAGTACTTTATGCACAAATTTATCTATTATTTTTTCTTTTTTATAAGAAACATACAGAATGTGCTTTGTGGTGCAGTCGAGTTCGAATTCCAGTTGCATTCACTTACGCTCAAATACTCTATGGAAAGGTATAAATCCATCTCTTCTCCCTCCAGCTATGGGTTAAATAGCTGGACAGATCGGGTTCTATAACATTGGTTGGTAACCAGTCTATCGCAGAAAAGATGGCAACCAACTGTGGGAAAATCTGCCTAGTCAGTCATGGATCGAAAGAGACATGATCGCCTAAGCTTGGTATCACGTATGGCACTTAACTGAAAGATTCAAATATAATTTAGGTGATGAATTGAGACGTGATCGACCAAACGTGTATGGCACTGACTGACAGTAACATTGCTTTATGTGAATTTTAAAATATTATCATTGACTACTTTACGGAAAAAAGTTGCATCGAACATGATCAAATATTTATACTACGAAGTATATTGCATTATTGACAATCACACGCCAGCCTTCTTCAAGTCTCTAACGATCTGGCTAACCTAGGGGGAATTTCTTTAACTCAGTCCGGCTAACCTAGGGGGAATTTCTTTAACTCAGTCTTTTATTCAGTTTACTCGTCGCGAAGTTTGCACAGATGCTCTTCGCAGTCTTTCGATTGAAAAGCATAACATGCTTAGACCAGCTAAAACCAGCTTTGTACCCAGTCATCGTGCATGGATAAATTTTGACCAGTGGCCTGAACGTACGCACTCAGGTTCCCACGTTAAAAACCTACCTTGTGTCACAACTCGCCTCAGTGGTAATGAGAGTAGGGTAAATACTTATTTTATTCGTCGCGCAGTCGTTGTACCCGTTAATTATACAATGATAGCTAGTCTTGATTTAACCAGAAACCCAGACGAAACAGTGTGATAATGTTTGCTTTCATTCCTGACCATTAAAAGGACTACAAATAAACTGCAAGAAAACCGAATGCAGTGTTATCAGGCAAACAGAGCAGCGCAAGGTGCCAAATACAGGTAGGGGATACTAAAATTAAGCAGGTACAAAAATTTAAATACCTTGGAAGTGTTCTAACAGAAGACGGAAACTGCGACACAGAGATCCGAATGCGAATTGGCATGGCGAAGGACGCGTTCCAGAAGCTGAGTAAAGTATTAAGAGACAGGAAAATTTCGCTAGAAACAAAGAAGAGAGTACTAGATTGCTATGTGATGTCAGTTCTTCAATAGGGCAGTGAATGTTGGACAATATCAGCGAAGATAAAACTTGAAGCAACTGAAATGTGGTTCTACAGAAGGATGCTGCGGATATCATTGATCAAGCATGTGAGGAATGATGAGGCTTTGGAATGGGATGGAAACGAAAAGGAAAATAATACTGAACATCAGCAAAAGACAGCTAAAGTTCCTGTGACATGCATTGAGGAAGGAGGGCTTGGAGAATCTGATACTAACAGGTCAGATAGAAGAGAAAAGAGACAGGGGAAAGCAGCGGATAACATATTTGAAGAGCCTGAGCAGGTGGATGACAAAGTGAGGGTTGCGTGCTGTAACAGGAGAAAGCGTGCTTAGAGCCACCAGGGATAGGGAGGCATGGAAAAACCATGATCGCCTAGGTCCTGAAAGGACAAGGCATATAGAAGAAGGAGATGACACGTTGAAACACCGGTACTTGTACGATCACCGAGGTTAAGCAACGTCGAATCTAGTGAGTAGCGAGATGGGTAAACCAGATGAAGTAAGGTTAGATCTACAGGTTGTATTATGTAATATGCTTGAATACACTTACTTTTTGCCTACGGGGTTAATTTCGAGGGCTTGTATGAGGAATTCGTTATTATTTCCGATTAAGTTTTACCATCTAGAAATATTTTCTGGCTTTAAATAACGCACAAAAGATATATAAAGCGTATAAAAGAATTTATTCATAACCATTGATAATCATTCTTTCTAGTGTAACACATTGCTATAGTTACGATGTATTTATATAGTCAAATACTTACGATGTATTTATATAGTCAAATACTTACGATGTATTTATATAGTCAAATCATTTACAAAGCGTCTCCATATTAAAATTATTTACAATGCATTTCTATATCAAAATTCCTTACAATACATTTTTAAATTAAAATTATTTGCAAATCATTTCTAAATTAAAATTATTTACAATGTATTTTTATAGAAAAATTATTTACAAAGCGTTTCTATATAAAAATTATTTACAATACATTTCTATATTAAAATTATTTACAATGTATTTTATAGTGAAATCCTTTACAAAGAATTTTTATGTTAAAATTATTTATAAAGCACTTTTATATTGATATTTGCAATGCTTTTCTATGTTAAAATTATTTACAATGTTTTTTTATAGTAAAATCATTTACGAAGCGTTTCTGTATTAAAATTATTTACAATTTATTTTATATTCAAATTATTTAAAAAGCGTTCTATATTAAAATTATTTCCACTGCATTCTATAATAAAATTATTTACAATGTATTTTCATAGTGAAATCCTTTACAGAGCATTTCTATGTTAAAATTATTTACAATACATTTCTATATTGATATTATTTACAATGTATTTTTATATTAAGATCATTTACAAAGCGTTCCTGTATTAAAATTATTTACAACTTATTTATAGTTAAATTATTTACAAAGCGTTCTATATTAAAATTAGTTTTAATGTATTTTATAGTCAAATCATTTACAAAGCGTTTCTATATTAAAATTATTTCCAATGCATTTCTATATTAAATTCTTATAATGTATTTTATAGTCAAATCAATTACAAAACGTTGCTATATTAAAATTATTTCCAATGCATTTCTATATTAAAGTTATTTATAATGTATTTGTAGTCATATCATTTACAAAACCTTGGTATATAAAAATGATTTGTAATGCGTTTACATAATACGTATCCAGACATTAACAATTTTCTTAATTCCTGAAAACACACAAATTCCTTTTCTTAATTTTCAATGTACAAACTGAGTGTAAAATTTTGAGAAATTTCATTATTTTCCTGACTATAAATCGTCTTAGGTAAAGAATAAACCACATCCAGTCGCAATATCTCGGTTTGGGCAGTTTTGAATGAAGAGCGTGGAACCACCTCTGAATTGCGACTGTTCCGAGGTCTACCCTAACCGGGGACGGTAGCAGCTATTAGGGTCCCAGCTATGGGCAAATAGTTAATCCCAAAACTGCGATCAAAACACAATGAAAGTATAAAAATAGATTTTTATAGTAAAATTACCAGCAATTTGATTTTCGACAAAAAACCTCTTTACAAAAATGCGTTAATGAAACCTGATCTAACAACTGATTTCTTATAAAGAATACATATTCTATTCATACAAACCTATCTTAAAAATCATTGGGGTTGACAAATTTGTAAATCAAAATACGTCTTTATAGCCTGATCTAAAAATTGATTTCTTATAAAGAATACATATTCTATTCATACGAACCTATCTTAAAAATCATTGGGGTTGACAAATTTGTAAATCAAAATACGTCTTTATAGCCTGATCTAAAAACTGATTTCTTATAAAGAATACATATTCTATTCATACGAACCTATCTTAAAAATCATTGGGGTTGACAAATTTGTAAATGAAAATACGTCTTTATAACCTGATCTAAAAATTGATTTCTTATAAAGAATACATATTCTATTCATACGAACCTATCTTAAAAATCATTGGGGTTGACAAATTTGTAAATCAAAATACGTCTTTATAGCCTGATCTAAAAACTGATTTCTTATAAAGAATACATATTCTATTCATACGAACCTATCTTAAAAATCATTGGGGTTGACAAATTTGTAAATCAAAATACGTCTTTATAGCCTGATCTAAAAACTGATTTCTTATAAAGAATACATATTCTATTCATACGAACCTATCTTAAAAATCATTGGGGTTGACAAATTTGTAAATCAAAATACGTCTTTATAGCCTGATCTAAAAACTGATTTCTTATAAAGAATACATATTCTATTCATACGAACCTATCTTAAAAATCATTGGGGTTGACAAATTTGTAAATCAAAATACGTCTTTATAGCCTGATCTAAAAACTGATTTCTTATAAAGAATACATATTCTATTCATACGAACCTATCTTAAAAATCATTGGGGTTGACAAATTTGTAAATGAAAATACGTCTTTATAGCCTGATCTAAAAATTGATTTCTTATAAAGAATACATATTCTATTCATACGAACCTATCTTAAAAATCATTGGGGTTGACAAATTTGTAAATCAAAATACGTCTTTATAGCCTGATCTAAAAACTGATTTCTTATAAAGAATACATATTCTATTCATACGAACCTATCTTAAAAATCATTGGGGTTGACAAATTTGTAAATCAAAATACGTCTTTATAGCCTGATCTAAAAACTGATTTCTTATAAAGAATACATATTCTATTCATACGAACCTATCTTAAAAATCATTGGGGTTGACAAATTTGTAAATGAAAATACGTCTTTATAGCCTGATCTAAAAATTGATTTCTTATAAAGAATACATATTCTATTCATACGAACCTATCTTAAAAATCATTGGGGTTGACAAATTTGTAAATCAAAATACGTCTTTATAGCCTGATCTAAAAACTGATTTCTTATAAAGAATACATATTCTATTCATACGAACCTATCTTAAAAATCATTGTGGTTGACAAATTTGTAAATCAAAATACGTCTTTATAACCTGATCTAAAAACTGATTTCTTATAAAGAATACATATTCTATTCATACGAACCTATCTTAAAAATCATTGGGGTTGACAAATTTGTAAATCAAAATACGTCTTTATAGCCTGATCTAAAAACTGATTTCTTATAAAGAATACATATTCTATTCATACGAACCTATCTTAAAAATCATTGGGGTTGACAAATTTGTAAATCAAAATACGTCTTTATAGCCTGATCTAAAAACTGATTTCTTATAAAGAATACATATTCTATTCATATGAACCTATCTTAAAATCATTGGGGTTGACAAATTTGTAAATCAAAATACGTCTTTATAGCCTGATCTAAAAATTGGATTTCCTATAAAGAATACATATTCTATTCATAATGGAACCTATCTTAAAAATCATTGGGGTTGACAACGAAAATCAAAATACGTCTTGCAGCCTGATCTAAAAATTGATTTCTATAAAGAATATATATATTCTATTCATACGAATCCTATCTTAAAAATCATTGGGGTTGACAACTTGTAAATCAAAATACGTCTTTATAGCCTGATCTAAAAATTGATTTCTTATAAATAATACATATTCATACGAACCTATACTAAAACATCTTCGCGGCATTAAATAATCCATTGAGATTAATATGCCGTAAAACAAAGTAAACCAAATCAATGAAGCCATACACTAGACAAAAATCCTCTTTACAAAAATACGTCAATGAAACCTAATCTACAAACTGATTTACAAAGTATACATATTTTATTCATCGGAACCTATCATTAAAATCTTGTCGGCCATTGAGGTTGGTCTATCATAAAAAAAATAAATCCAAACCCTTTGATAGACAAAGACTAAACCCTGATCTACAAACTGATTTCTTACAAAGAATACCTATTCTAATCATGGGGACCTATCCTAAAAATTCTTGTCGGTTGATATCCCGTAAAAAATAAAGCAATAACCCAAACAGTCGCTTAATCATTAAGACACAATTTTTATTACGTCAGTTAATCATCAATTTATTCTGCCGCCAAAATGATATTGCTTGTTAACATCCTTTAATGACATGACACTTAGGACGCAGACAATTATGGCTCTCTACATTCTTTTGTGCTGTGTCCCTTCACGACGTAGGCGATCACGAATTTTTAGATATTCCTTTATCATTATTATCTTTGAATTTTTTTGCGTTCTTTGGGGGGTTAGCGGATTGGCTTCTCATTGACTTTTCCAAGGTTTGAAATTTAGAAATTTTGTTCTTTAAAGAGGCTACAATTCAAGACTAGAGAGCACAGTTTACTCTGTGATTTATAACCCATAGTGCTTTTGGGTAGGAAGAATAGTTGGATTTATGCCTTCCTCGAGGGCATTATTGCGAAAGTAAATGTGGATGTGCGTTGTGGCGCAGTGGATGTCGGCTCGGAATGAAAAATCGAAGAGCCGAGTTCGAATTCCAGTTGAATTCCTTACATTCACTTACGCACAAATATCCTTGGGAAGGGTATTAATCCGTTTCTTCCTTCCAGTTATGGGT
Source organism: Ascarosepion bandense (assembly GCA_037127315.1). Classification (NCBI taxonomy): domain Eukaryota; kingdom Metazoa; phylum Mollusca; class Cephalopoda; order Sepiida; family Sepiidae; genus Ascarosepion; species Ascarosepion bandense. Next base: position 1,265,899 of record JBBBDQ010032673.1, read on the forward strand.
TAAATAACAGGACAGATTGGTTCCTATAGCCTTGGTCGGCAACCAGTCTACCACAGAAAGCAATGACAACCTACTGCGGGATAATCTTCTGCCCAGTCAGTCATGTCTCTTTCGAGACATGATCGCCCAAGAAGTGTATAACGTATGGCACTTAACTGACTGAACTGAATGCGGTAGACTAGATAGGAATTTGAACTCACCTCACCGATTCTTTCGCAAATGACAGTTATATCATCCGTAACGTCTGCTTATTCATAAAGGAAATATTAAATATACTTAAGTAATGGGTGAAGTAATGTAGAAGCGATTGGTAGTGATAAAAAAAGTTTAAATTTTCAAGTGAATTGTTTAACCTAGGTCTGTACAATTAAAAACTGCGAAGGAAGGGGCACATTGATGCCAGAAAATTAGCCATGAGTCACAAGAGTAAATATGTAAAATATATTACTGAGTATGATATATATATATATATATATATATATATATATATATATATATATATTTGTGTGTGTGTGTGTGTGCTTGTATCCAAATGAATAAGGAACGAAGAAAATATTTACAACGTACAAAAAGATTTCCAAAAATAAAAAGAAGTTCTGTTTTTTTTATTTTTTTCAGTAAAACGTTTATTACTATCATTATTAACTATCATTATTAACTATCATTATTAACTACCTGATAAGACATTGTGCTTTCAATGTCGAAACAAAATGTACAATTTTGTAGAAGTTTGTAGTGTGTACATTTTCTGAAGTATGATTAATAATATATATATATTTCTGAAAGGATTTTTCTGTTGCTGAGGTGATGTGTTATCCCCCGTGGGGATCTTCATATCGAAATGGCCATTCAACATCATTGAATTAATCCTTTTTTAATATATATTTGCTCTGTAATATTTTATTACATGGAGCTCTCTTCCTGTATCATTTTTTAATATTAAAATAAAATTTTTAATATTAATTAGGATCGGGTTTTTGGAATTTACCTTCCTGCTTTTTTCCCTTGGATTGAAGTATCTGAATTAAAATATATATATATATATATATATATATATATATATATATATATAAACTTATTTATAAATGGAACTTTGTGTGTGTATGGCCGTTACCTATAGACTCCAAAACGGCTGAACCGATTTTCTTGAAAATTTACACAGTTGTACTATAAGCGTCTGCGAGTGTTCTTAGCTAGGTTTTGTGTCGAGATACCCCCGATAAATATCGAAAATCGATAATCGAAAAAATCGGGTTATAGAAGGAGTGGTCCGATTTTAATCAAATTTGATACACTCATGGTCAAATACATAAGAAACAATATTCAGAAGTTTCAATGTTACAATAGTGCAGAAAATCGATAATACATATATATAAAAGGCAAAATGTTTGTGTGTGTGTCTGTTTATCTACCTGCATGTCTGTATTTTTTTCAGCCCTTTTATTTTAGTTTTTGCTTCAGGTTTGGCTCTAAGTAAGTATAATTTTAGTTCTTAGTCTCAGCCACGATACCATTTACTCAGAGGACTTATTTTGACTTCAAAATTCAATTTACGATGAAAAAAACTTATTTGATATCGATACCAGGAAATCAAAATTTGACTTACATCCATTCATTTGTCTTTCAGTCTATGGTTTCGCTTTAAATGGAAACAACTATTGCTTTTTAAGTCTTTCGTGCCAACGTTCAATAAGTCTGAGCTCCAGGACCATGGATTAGTTTTAAAGCTTTCATTACACCCGAGCAACGCCGGGCTATACTGCTAGTATATTATATATTATACTTTAGAACATGTACAAACTAAAATCTATTACAAAAGCGTACATTTTTGTTTCGTCATTGAAAGAACAATGTTTAATCAGAGAGTTAATAATGATGGTAACAAACGTTATTTTTAAAAGAAAATTTATGAAAATTCACTTCCTTTTATTGGAAAAAAATTATTTTTTGTACAAGGTAGAGGATAGGAAAGATGAGAAAACAACTGTAGAGAATCAGTTTTTATCCACGATAACAAACAATGGACTAAAAACTCAACTGATAATTTTGATTTATCTATGGGAAGCTCTGAATTCTGCAGAGTCTTCAGATTTGGATTATTTCTTCTGTACAACCTCATGGCGTTTAAAGAAATCGATTGAAATAATATAGGACTTTATAGAGATGACAGACTTTTGAAAGGAAATAAATCCACTCAAAATAACTTTTAAAGTGATGAAATCTATCGGATTAATAGATCTGCAATACATTACATCTGTAGAAAATATTTATGCATATAAGACAATGTCGATTTTTTTTTATTTTGAAAGGTTTCGTTGTGCAAACAGTGTCATTAGAAACCAACTCTTCACTGACAAAATAGAACGTGAATCAAATTAATCATAAAATAAAATACAGTTCTTCTGATGAAGATGTTTGATCATCGAAACATATAAAAATAAATATATTCCATGGTCGTTTATTCCTCTTCGATTCTCAATCAAGTTTAAATCTGCTATTTATTTAGAGATTCTTGATGAAATACAAAACGATGTTGTTGCTCCTGACTTGGCATCTCTGCATCAGTCCTTTTCCTACCGACTTAAAGTGTCTTCCCTGTGCCTTTTCTATTAATATTATCATTGTAATTGTTCTGATGAGTTTCCCTCTTTGGTAACCTAGACTTTAAGCGCAGTACTGGCTGCAAGTTTTCATCATTTTACAGCTGAAATGACTAGATGTAACCGTATGTTCTATGGTTATATTTTCTTCTCTAGCACGTGTGGAACTCTTTCTCTTTTGGCGTTCCAGCCAATTTTGATTCTCAAAAATCTAAATACAAGTCAATCGTTACCTTCTATCATATTAATTTCTGTTCCTTTTTTATTGTTTTCTCTCCTTAATAATGTTTTTCTTTGTCTCATAACCTCTTTATGCTCAGTAACTCCTTAACATTTTAGTGGCTTTATTACGTTGCTTAGATTGAAATTATGAATACAAATAAATTTATACAACGACTTAAACAAATGAAAACAGTTATTTATATGTACAAATGTATACCTCGTATACTATTTCTTTCAAAGTTTGTTTATTGGTATATAATTACAATTTTGGCACAATGTCGATGAGGATGCTGGTCAACACTTCTTCTTCTTCTATGTGCCCTGTCCCTTCAGGACGTAGGCGATCATGGATCTCCACGTCTCCCTATCCCTTGTGGCTCTTAGTATGTTTGCTCCTGTTGCTCCTGGCAACCCCCGTTCCGTCATCCACCTGATCAGACCCTGCAAATATGTTATCCGCTGCCTTCCTCTGTCTCTCCTTCCTTCTATCTGACCAGTCAGTATCAGGTTCTCCAGGCTCTCCTTCCTCATTGCATGTCCCAGGAACTTCAGTTGTCTCTTCCTGATGCTCAGCATCAATTTCCTTTTTGTTGCCATTCTTTCTAACACTTCGTCGTTGCTTGTATGCTCAGTCCACGATATCCGTAGCATCCTTCTGTAGAACCACATTTCGGCCGCTTCCAGTTTTGTCCTCATTTTCGATGATATTGTCCAGCATTCACAGCCGTATTGAATAACTGACATCACGTAGCAGTCTAGCACTCTTTTCTTCGTTTCTATTGAGATTTTCCTGTGTGTTAGTATTTTGCTCATCTTCTGGAACGCGTCCTTTGCCATGCCAATTCGCCTTCGGATGTCCGTGTAACCTAACTAATCTGATTCAATACCCATTTATTCATTAAAATTTACGCTGTCACCACAATAACTCTTCTATCACCATTCGGTTAATTATATATCGCATATTCACAGGGAATCTACTAAAATAACCAGGACATAAAAATTTGATAAAATACAAACACTACTTCTGTGAAGATATGGAATCACCATATTCGGATTATTTTATCTGACGTCAAAAGACAGTTATTGGGTGCCAAATGACGCATAAAATTCTGATTTCATAAAATTGCCTTAAACAAACGAGATTAATTAATTTAAGTTAATGCCATTTTGCCCAGTAAAATATGGGTGGAATATAGTACTTTTAACGACTTATATCAACCAGAGAGAAAACAAAAATTAAAGTACTGAATGTTGAGGAACAAATTACAAAATCATCAACAAAAAACATTTGAAGATTGTCAATCCACCAGGAACTTTTATGAATTCAGTGAAGCATAGATTTCACTCATAAAAAAAGAATATGCACTTTCAAGTTTGTTTCAAATTTCTCAAATTGTGCTTGACAAATTAACTTTGTAGGAAAAAAAATTATTACGGAATACTTTTTTAAATTTTCACCGTAAATTTTCATTCGGATTGAAATTCGGGCTGTTTGCTTGTAGTATCATTAACCTGATAATGTATTTCCTGTGGAAACGCTTTAACACCATTTGGTTTATATTATTATCCTGAAAAATCAATTCTTCATTTGTCCTGGGCATAACGATAAACTGCATCCAGTAGCAAGAGCTCTGATCTGAAGATTAGAGGTATTGAGGAGCATGGAACGACCTCTTAATTCCCAGATTCACTATGACCGGGGGTGGGGTAGCACCTGTTAAGCTCCCGGCTATGGGCAAATAGTGAATCCCTAAACAAAAACAAATACACTACTAAATTATGAAAATACATTTTTATTGTAAAAATAAAAGCAATACATTTTTATATAAAAAATTACCAACAATACATATTTATAGTAAACTTACCAACAATACAATTTTAAAGCAAAATAATTTACAGTATATTCTATTTGTAGTTGAAGGCATATAATTATATTCAAAATATATTTATTTGAAGCCATGAAAAAATTAGTTCAAATTACTTAAATGTCATTAGACATTATTTAAATTGTTCGAACTATGTTTACGACATTTCGGCCGTTGTAGGCTCTAATGTGCTAGGAATTTTGAATCTGAAAAGACCGGAGCGTACAACGACCATAACATCGTAAATATGGTAATGAAAATGAACATAGTCCGAGGAATATAAATTATATAAATATTACCTCATCTCAGAGGTATAGACAAATAAATCATAGAGTTTAATATGCCGCTAAACTCCTTACGGGTCATTTGATGCTGAAATTTAATTTGGGCGAGAAGCTTTGAAATAATAATAATGTTATTCTGCTTTCACAATTGAATACATGGTAGATGAAACTCAGCTTTTTTGCATATGCATGCTTGTGGGTACATAGTTATTAGAGTGGGTTGATAGCTGTGTTTATTTTGTACTAATATTTTAGACTACATTTCGATTTCTTAATTGTTGGATATCATATAGATTAATGTAATAAAAATGTTCTTTCATGTAGGTTGATTTTGTTTAGCGGCATATCAACACCTCTCTGGGTTATTTAATGTCGAAATCTAGATATTGTGAACACGATTTTATGGCTTCAACTAAAACTATTTTAAACGTAGTTGTATGACTTCAACTACAGATAAAATGTATTGTTGGTCATTTTGCTATAAAATGTATTACTGGTATTTTTACAACAAAAATGTATTCTTATGTTTTTTTAGTGCTTTGTTTATGTTTTCACTATTTACCCATAGCTGGGAAGCTAGCAGGTGCTAATATCACGGGTCAGGGTGGACATGGAAATAACAACAATTAAGAGGTGGTTCCATGCTCCTCAAAAACTTCAATCTCCCGAGGTTTTGATGCCAGGTGTAGCGCCGCTGCGGTCACTACTCGCCCTAATTCTGTTATAATTTTGTTTCATTGTAACATTTAATGTGAAATAGTTCAATGGCTTTGCCGGTTCCTTTTGCGCCGGGCATGTTGTGGTTACTCGTCTCTCTTCTCAGATGTTTATCTGCCCACAGATAAATGCGCTGACCTCTGAGGCGCAAATTCTACGCTCAGCGACTGGCTGAGGTTGGTTGTGGAGATGCATTCCTCTTCACCGGTTGAGTTGAGAAACCCTTCCGACTACCTTCACACAGTTTAGTCGGCAGGTCGATGCACTTGACAGGGGTGTCCATGCAAGGTCTTGGAGTCAGGTGTGAGAGTTGGATGTAGGCCGCGTCCCAATTTACCTGTGTAAAACAAGATCGACCGCTTCGCTGCAAAGATACTACTACTGACGATAAACACACATGTATGTTTTACATGGGAAGTCAAAATAAACAATTCTTCATTAAGTGAATCGTTGTACCTTCTCAGGCTAAGGTTCTCGACTGACATTAAATAAAAAGACTATACTGAATCCATCGCTAGGTCAGCTGCTAAGAAATTTGGTTCACTGTGTCATGTTAGGCAATTATTTTCTCTATCATCTATTTTGCATGTCTATAAATCTGTGATACTTCTATGCTTTAAGTATTATTACTACATATGGTCTAGTGCTTCTGCTGTATATTTAGAAATTCTTGATAAACTCTAATGAAAAATCATGGCGTCTCTGCTTCAGTAACTTTCCCACCACCGTAAATCTGTGTCTTTTTAATAAATACTTTCGTGACATGATGAATTATAGTGCAGCACTACATTAGACGCAAGTATATATTGTATATGTCACGTGAACTATTACCCCTCCATATCACCAAACACATTACACACAAACACCATGTTACTGCACTTAACTATTTATAATTAAACTCTCATACCAGACCTCAAGTGGAATAACTATATAGAATCCATAGCTAAATCCGCTGCTAAGAAAGTCGGTTCTCTGTGTAGGGCCAGGAAGTTTTTCCCGTCCGAAACAATCCTGCACATATACAAGTCTACCATCCGCCCGTGTATTGAGTATTGCTGCCATATCTGGTCTGGTGCTCCTGCTATCCACTTAGGTGTCCTCGACCGAATCCAACGGAGAATCTGTAATGTGATCGATCCAGACTTGGCAGCTAGGATACAGTCGCTTTCTCACCGACACAGTGTGGCTTCCCTGTGTCTCTTCTATAAATACTTTTACGGCTTCTGCTCCGATGAACTTAGCTCATTGGTACCTTCTATATATGGATTTCCTCGAGCCACAAAATTAGCAACTAGATCCCATCTCTTTACTGTGAAACCAATAAATTGTAAACGCAAATTCTACTCCAGCAGCCTCTTTTTCCGAACTTGCCGCCTGTGGAATTCTCTTCCGCATACTTGCTGTTCTGAGAGTTACAATCTCTAAGAATTTAAATGTAAAGTCAATAGTCATCTCCAGTTTCACTAACTTACACCCTCTCTCTCATGCTTTTCTACATCCACCCAACTTTTATCTGTACCCTCTTCCCTCTCCTACTCTCTTCCTGAGACCTCCTACAACCTCTCACTCCTCATAACATTCATTCTCGTCCACCCCACTCTCATCAGTAATCTCTTCCCTCTCCCAATCTCTTCCTGACACCCTCTGCATCCTCTCACTCTTCACAACATTCCTCCTATGTAACCCCCTGCACTACATTGGCAGGAAAATGCCTTGTTTGGGGCGACACGATTAAAAACAATACTAGTTAAATACCCACCCTAGAAATGTAAGTTGTAAGAGAATTTCTCTGAATTACTTATTAATAATGTAATTATCTTACTAATTAACCCATAGCAAGTGGAGAAATGGTAGATTTATACCCAGTGATGCTGATAGGTATGCGTTCTGCGTTGTGCTGCCCTGTGTGTCACAGTGTTCTGGAAAGTGATGCAAGGTTGAAGGAGGACATTCAGTCAGTCAGTCAGTTAAGTGCCATACGTGATAACGCTTGGGCGATCATGTCTCGAAAGATTATCCCGCAGTAGGTTGCCATTACTTTCTGCGGTAGATTGATTGCCAGCTAAGGCTATAAAACCCAATGTGTCCTATTATTTAACCCATAATTGGAGGGAAGAGACGGATTAATATCTTTCCCAAGGGTACTTGCGCGTAAGTGAATGCAAGAAATTCAAGTGGAATTTAAACTCTCCGATCCGATATCACAACACCATTAAGTAGTGTTAAACAAATGTAAATGTAATAAATAAATATAAATGAAAAAAATAGTGTATCTATTTATGACCCACCCAATATAGGGATTTTCTAAGCTTAAATGGGGAACAAAACCGGATGTATGGAGCACCCAGAGGAAATCGAACTCACTAATCAGTCTTAATGGATCTAACGAGACAAGCTTACTAACCATTACATCACCTTGAAGTGCACGGCCCACCCTAAATATATGTGCATATTAATATTCATATTTGTACTGCAAATGACAACCAGCGTTGTGTGTACCAAATTTGTTTCCTTTCCTCTTCTATACGAGACAGTTTTCCCTTTGGGAATTTTCTTAAAATGCCGTAAAATAGGATGAATGAAATTGTCATAATTATATCAGTTCAATGGTTGTAAACACCTTTGGTCGTTATTTCAACTAAGGCATAAATCCATGATTTTTGTGAGATTTTCAAAATAGATTTTCTAGAAATGACTATGTTGCTTTTTTCTCATTATAAACTGCTTCCTTCCCTTTACTCCCAAGCAGTGATCTAAGTGCTAATATCGCTAGTATTACTCATAGGTTAGAAAATGTTTTTATTTGAACAGTATGTAATTTAAACATAAAATCATAAAATATATGTATTAAGACGATAAAAGAACAGACTGCATTTAATGAAAAAAATACAGTTATGTTTTATTTTATTCATGGCATGTGTCATTTTTTATTTCTGTCATGTGTCATTTTTCTGAAAACATGCATATTTTTTGTTTGCGACATGCGTCATTTTTTGTTTATGACATGCGTCATTTTTTATGACATGCTTCATTTATTATTTGTTACAAACGTTTTTTTTATTTATGACATGCATCATTTTTATGACATGCATCATTGTTTTCTTCATGACATGCGTCATTTTTTTTATTTATGACATACGTCATTGTCTAACATGCACCTTGGCAAGGAACATAATTTGGCAAGGAAAATTTAGTAAAAATAAAGCTGCAATTATAAAACTTGTATGTAATTGTTTTTTTAAATATTTTAATCATTATTAATTTGATTTGTAATTTTTTTGAATCATCCTATAACAATTGTGATTGTCCCTCTCTTAGTTCCTTAGTTTGCACAACCGTTACGCCTTGTCAATATTTCATAAATAATGTATTATTTCGTTTACATCGCATGAGAAGACAAAAGACCTATCAAATACGCTATTTGGTTTTCGTCAGGAAATGAAAGAAGGAAGAGAAGATAGAAGTGTTTAACGACCGTTTCAGTGAAATGGAAAAAGTTGTCAATTTCTAATAATTTCATTTAAACCTCCTTACTTCTTAAAATAATCACCAATATTCAGATTTATGATTATTATTAAAGTAGTTAAGCTGAAACATTTCACGAATAGATCGGGGAATTTCTACGGATATTTTGTTGTCGCAATGAGCTAAGTCAAACATTAACTGAAGAATTAACCTTTTTTATTTATTTATTTTTTTTTTTACAGTAAATATCATCCTGTATAAGGGCGGGGACCACTCGAGGTAGATGGCTCGTTGAGAGGCAGTTTATACGGACTTGAGGGGATGATAATTGATATGATATGATCAGGAGACCTAGAGCAGTAGACAGGTGGCTCTGCACAGATCCCACGTAGAGATTCACTGTGATACACACCAAGTTCACTTCGTTGTAATGTTCTCAAGGGGTTTGTAAGCAACGAATATTATATACACTCTCTTTTTGTCTACATCGAGGTGCTAGATCTGATGGATCAAGCACTCTGCTTTTTCCCACGTGTTTTCAATGAATCACTAGTGACTGACCGATAACATCGCCGCCAACACTCCTTGATTTGAGGCTGCAAATCTATTACCACCGGGTGGTTGTAGCGAAGGACACTAATACGCAACCTCATAATACAAAGATTTGTTGAAGGTTGCCACATGGAGCATGACTGACAATATACATGAGAGCAACACATACACACACACACACACACACACACACACACACACACACATATATATATATATATATATATATATATATAGGTGCCGTGTGTATAAAGAAAAGTCAATAAATGCGGGTTTCACTTACTGCCTAATAAGACCGATATGGTTGAAACCTGGGTAGCAAGTAAGTGGTGAACATTTTGTCCTTTAATATATTGTTAATTCTGCATATTCATTTCTTTTGATTGTGCATTTCGCACGTTCTTAAATAACCCTCTAATAGTCTAACCAGTACATCTTTTACGCTTATATATATATATATATATATATATATATATATATACAAATTATAAATTGCCTAGATACCGAGAGGTCGCGGATATAACTCATTTCTAAATGAAAAGTATTCAAAGTTCTACAATATAATTGTATTGAACTCTTTTTAATTTACTTATGTCAATCACTTAAGTGGCATAAGTGATACACGCTTGGGCGACCACGTCTCAAAAGGAACATAATTAACTGGGCAGGTGATAATCCCGCAGTAGGTTGATATTACTTTCTGCGGTAGCCAGCTTAAACTATAGAACCCAGTCTGTCTCGTTATTTAACCCATAACTGGAGGGAAGAGACGGATTAATACCTTTTCCAAGAGTATTTGCGCGTAAGCGAATGCAAGGAATTCAACTGGAATTCGAAATCGGCTTTCCGATTTCTCGTTCTGAGTGGATAATCACTGTACCACAACACACATTATACAATTATGTATACAATTATTTACTGATCTAATTTAATTATCACCAAAAACTAACTAATTGATATAAGTATTAACGAAAATTAACGAAATTGGTTATAAACAACCGACAATTTGAAATTATTTGTAAAAATGTGTGTCATTCGTCAGGATTCGAAACTGCGACCCCTATCCGCATAGAGGAAGCCACCAATTGTTCTGGCTCGTCTTAGACCTCTCGACCACGAATGACCAACGGTCTAAACGAAGTCAAATCAAGCCTATATAACACAAGTTTTGAGTCATCGTAATACCCATATATTGTTTATAACCAATTTCGTTAATTTCCGTTACATGTTTACATTTGTTGACATTATGATACATTTCAGAGCAGATATGGTTATGTAGATGAATTTTAAAAAATTTTCACCTCAAGCAAGGCAATAAAGCTGCTAAAACGCCAGGGATTACCTTGTGCCTCAAGACTATTAATGCGAGAGAATAATAAAAGAACAGGAATTACGAAGAAAAAAGATAACGATTGATATTGCATTTAAATTTTTGAAGATCAAAGTTGACTTGGAAGCAAGAAGCCAGAAGAGAGTTCCACATGCAAAAATTGCGAGAAAAGAAGCTGTTAGCATAGAATTTACAGTCAAATCCAGCCATTTCAACGGTAAAACGATAAGACCTTGCCACCAATCTAGTACTGCTTTTAAATTCATAAATACTTGGTACCAGAGAGAAAAGTTTATCAGAACAATTACAATTAAAATTCTTATGAAAAAAAAAGCGGTGGGAATATGAGTAATGATGCCAAGTCAGGATCAATAACAATGCCAATTTTTCTTTGGATTTTATCTAGAATCTCTAAATATATAGAAGCAATATTCAGAGCGTAAACGAATGGTAGACTTATCTAAACTTATTTATAAATGGAACTTTGTCTGGGTGTGTGTGTGTCTGTGTGTTGTCCGTTACCTATAGACTCCGAAACGGCTGAACCAATTTTCTTGAAAATTTACACAGTTGTACTATAAGCATCTGCGAGTGTTCTTAGCTAGGTTTTGTGTCGAGGTACCCCGATAAATATCGAAAATCAATAATCGAAAAAATCGGGTTATAGAAGGAGTGGTCCGATTTTAATCAAATTTGATACACTCATAGACAAAGACATGTGAAACAAAATTCAGAAGTTTCAAGGTTGCAGTCCTTATAATAGTGCAGAAAATCGATTATATATATATATATATATATATATATATATATATATATATATAAAAGGCAAAATATTTGTGTGTGTGTCTGTTTATTTGCCTGTATGTCTGTATTTTTTCAGCCCTTTTATTTTAGTTTTTGCTTCGGGTTTGGCTCTAAGTAGGTATAATTGTAGTTCTTAGTCTCAGTCATGATACCATTTACTCAGATGACTTATTCAGTTTACGAGGAAAAAAACTTAGTTTATATCGATACCAGGAAATCAAAATTTGACATACATCTATTCATTTTTCTTTCAGTCTACGGTTTCGCTTTAACTGGAAACAACTATTGCTTTTTAGTCTTTCGTACCAACGTCCAAAGAGTTTGAGCTCCAGGACATGGATTAGTTTTAAAGCTTTCATTACACCCGAGCAACGCCAGGTTATACTGCTAGTAAATATATAAATTTGTTATTAAATTTTGTGCAATCCGTGTGCACATAGATCATTATATAACAGTCATTCAGTTATACGTGTTATGGTGGCCTCTGACGCGGAATGGACTCTTCTTCTTACGATATATAATTACCTGCGTGACTTCCGGAGGCAGTTAGAAACGCAGTTAAGTACGACAACTAGTACGTACGACAACTAGTACACAGTTAAGCCAGCTACTAGTCAGGCAATACGCAGCGTAACTGTACCATATCGAATTTACATTGTTCTATTTACTAACATTACTTTGTACATATGCTCTTGTTATACTAATACACTATTTTGAACCCTAATTCTGTTTTCCGTGTTTTACTTCCGTCCAAACCTGTCACTACAACTTTACGACGAAGTTTCGCCACAACAACTCCACAACAAATTGGCAATGAAGATCCACAACAATTCATGGGCGATCATGTCTTTTTCGAGACATGACTGACAAGGCAGAGTTTTTTTCCGCAGTAGGTTACCATTACTTTCTGCAGGAATGTAATGGCAACTTAGTGCGGGAAATAATTTCTTATTACATAACAGACAACCAAAATACAACACCTAACATAATATGCTAAAATATTTGCTCTATTCATATTCGAACGAGTATCTACATCCTTGTTGTTATCACAATGTTTCCGCTGTTGAGCCCTCCAGCCTCCGTCAGGTGTATATTGATCCGGTTAACCTATAAGGTATTCTGAAATGAAATTATTTAAGTAGATTGTTCTCGTTCTACTGCTCATGCCGAGGTATTACCGAGTTTATATTTTTATTATTTAGTCTTTTTCAATTATTGCTCGTCTATTTTGACCGAGTGCAAGTACACACAGCCCGACCAAGAAGTAACCGGACAGTACTACTCTGTCTTGCATATTCTAACAGCTCTGAGGTAAAAATCTATGGTTAATATTTTCGCTGGGGTGGGAATATAAATTGATTAAATCAACAACGAAACAGATGGTCCCACCCGGTTTTGACCTTTTGCTGGCGTTTATATTTACACCCGTTCTATCCCCGACACTGAGCATTTTTACTTATAGCATACCTAAATACTATATTTTATCGTACACCCGCACGCGCGCGCACACACATATATATATAGTCATCCGCAGGCAGATCTGTTTCGCTGTATCACAGCTGATCAGTACGGTTAGACATCCGATTACTTTTATTGAAACCCGACCGAATTGACATCAGTAGGCGCTTCTATATCCAAATGAATAAGGAACGAAGAAAATATTTACAACGTTCAAAACTTTAATTTAAAACAGTACTCAATATAGAAATAGAGCAATGAATATTTCTTATAAATTATACTTTAGAACATGTCCAGACTACATTGGAAGAACAATATCTTGAACTTCTGCTTTGTAAATAACTCTAACTTATTTACAAAGCAGAACCTCAAGATATAAATATGTAAACAGACAGGGCAATATATATGTAGGATGTATTAAAGACAATTTAAAAAAAATGATAGTATAATCACAAATCTAAATTCAAGTTAAAAAGCCTTAAAACCAGTCTAGCCAACTACATGTTGAAATTAAGAGAAAAATTGTTCGAAGAAGAAAAGTTGATTATAGGATTAATTCCAGAACGAGAAAGGTTGCTAAATGATAGGTCTGAAAAAATGTCCAGATATATGCATGTAAGAAAATACATTTTGGATTCGTACAAACACGAATGAAAAGATGTACAATATTATTTTCCTAGTTTTAACTCTCCCATATTTTAAGATTCTTGTTAAGCCTTCTAAAATTTTTGTTATGCGTTCAAAAAGTATTCGATAATCAGTTAATAAATAACACCTGACGATACCGAAAGGTTGAAACCCTGGTATCATATCGGCTGATTTTCCTAATTTTAATTTTAATATATATATATATATATATATATATATATATATATATATATATAGTCATCCGCAGACATTAAAAACAAAATATCTATTCAAATACAATTAAAAATAATCATCAAACAAATAAATTTTATATAAATTTATTTGTTTGAATATTATTTTTAATTGTATTTGAATAGATATTTTGTTTTTAATGTCTGTAGATGACTATATATATATATATATATATATATATATATATTTCTACCGGCCTGATTATTCGCGAGAACTTTTGTTTCGAAAATGTGTATCATTTCATTCGGCAGAATTTCGGAACAAAATTTCTTATGAATACTCAGGCCGGTAGAAATATATATATATATATATATATATATATATATATATATATATATAAGCATCTCCACTCATCCGCAAAAAAAATGTATAGCATGATGTTAAACTTAATAAAAGCAAAGTTTTAGCATCAAAATTCTTATGCTATTATTAAGAGGAAAGAGCAAATTTTGTTATTATTTTCAAAAATTTTTGAATCTGTTGTAACATGTTCGAAATTTCAATTACATTTTTTTTTGTTTTCCGTCAGCGATTTACGCTTTGTTAACCTCATGTGACTACTAAGCAAAACGTAATATTACGCACGTTCTTTTTTTTACTTTTTTTTTTTTTTGGCGTTGAAAGATACATTAATATGAAACTTCTTGCAAAAATCAACTTATTGTCTGATTTTAATTAAACTTTCAGAACTTATTCACAAATAAATGAAATTATTTATGCAATTATTATTTTTAGAAAATCTTGGAAAAATATGTTTTTTACATCTGCTATCCCCCCACTTCAATTATTTGCATAAAACTTCTAGAAATACATTATCCATACCAATTTTTTTATCATTTAAATACAACACTCACTGGGGAATGTAAATCATGTAATTTGCTTTTAATAATGGGACTATCTTTTCGAAAATCTGGTCCGAATAGTAAAATAAAAAATGTGTCAAAACTGCGCTATTTTGAATGTATATAACGTTTTAATTAATTTTATAAATAATATAATTTTAGGATATCATTTCGGGGGACAACGAATTTTTATAAGAATTGTTTTCATATTTTTCTTTGCTAATTAAATTTTCAAACATCTTTTAAATTTCTTCCAGTTACTCAGTGTCTTCCGTTATTAATTCATTAAAAACAGACTTTATTTACAAATCGAAATTTCATAAACTTAATACAAATCTTTTAGAATTAAAATTTTTAAAATAACTTCTTTTTTTATTCTGTTAAACTACACATTTTCTTTTCCTATGGAAACTTATAATAGGTCACATGTTTTAAGGGTTGTTCCCCTTACGAAAAACTAAACTGGGTTATGTCAACTTTTGGTTACCATATGCCCAGATTGATTGATAGGTGCTGTCATCGTCAACTTAAAAGATCAACGAGTCAGACCTTTGTGATTAAGAAATACTTTTATTCTAAATTTCATACCATAAACAAGTAATATGTGTTTAAAATCAGATTAATTTAACTTTAAATTTGATAATTTTCCAAAAATAATGAGTGAGTGATGTATATTTTGTTTTTGCAATATTTTTGAAACCGAGAATTAACTTTTGTTTAGAAATGAGTCGATCGCTCAAAAAATGGCCGAGAAACTGAAAATTAAAAAAAAATTTCAAAATTGTAGATTCCAATGAATATAACTCCTGATAGAAATACACTCAAGTATTTTGCTTAGTGGAAATAGCAAATTTAATCATTTGATCTTTTTAATCATTTATCATTCAATTAAGCTAAAATTAAAGTTTATAGAAAAAGGTTCTGTTTTTGAAAATTCAATTTATCTTAGGTACCGAAAATGGAGTGGAGGTACCTATATATATATATATATATATATATATACTACTTAATTAAAGCGAGTATCGATTAAAAATAATGTTTAAACAAATAAATTATGTCTGTTGTTAATTCCATTTTGTTAATCCCCGGAATTTTCCGTAATATATATATATATATATATATATATATATATATATAATACAGAGAGAGAGAGAGAGAGAGAGAGAGAGAGAGAGAGAGAGAGATTACATCTCGGTAGCAATACCTGGTACTATACATAGAACCTGATTTCTAGAACTAGTGATGATAGATACCTAGTCATTAGTAGGAGTAGTAGTAGTAAGCTATCTTGCTTTAGATACATCATTACTGCTATAGCTTCAGTACCTCATTCTCCTCATGAGCTTAAAAAGTGCACTCAGCTAACTTTAAACTTCAGCATATACTGTTTTTCTCATTTTTGCATTAGTATGAATCTATCTTTTTCCCTAACTATGGGTTCAATAGCAGAGTAAACTGGACTTTCTAGCCTTGGGTGGCAACCAGTCTAGGAGAAGAGCAACTCTGAATTAAAAATAATGGGAAAGGTAACAGGAAACCACTCCACTCTACTCAAAAGTCATGGCAATTCCCAAATAATAACGATATGGAATGTGTGGGAGCCATATTGCCTACTTCCTGAAGGAACATGGCATTAAAAATACATTTTTTAACTTGATATATCTTATTAAAACAAAACTTGCATTTCGTTACGAAATAAATGCTATTTTAATAAACAAGTTTATCTAAGTATTATTTTAATTACTATAGAAAGAATTAAATATACCGTTATTTAGTTTATTAAGAATATTCAATAAATATTTTAGAATAAATTCATTATATGTAAATACGTGTAAAATTCTTGTCTTTAACAAATCTCTAAAGAAAGTTAATAAAGTGAAACGTGTTAGATTTAAGACACTTTTCCTACCTATTCTTCACTTATTTTGTCATATATATATATATATATATATATATATATATATATATATATTAACGAATTTTTTAACGAAACTTGGTTATAAGCAACCGACAATTTGTAATGAATTATTTTGAACATTATTTTTACCGATACTCGTATCTACTTAATATCTACTTAAATACGAGTATCGGTAAAAATAATGTTCAAAATAATTCATTACATATATATATATATATATATATATATATATATATATATATATATATATAACGACTATTTTGCTTGAAGTTTGTATTTTTTTTTTTCATTTCAGGTGAAAGTGTGATAGTTTTCCGGTGTGTTTCAGTGAAATTTTCACTTTCCAGAATTATAATTTATTATACTTTAGATATATATCTATCGCCCGATTCACACTGCACCCACGTCTATTGAACAGGTTAAGAGGATCATCCCTTGTTCCCTGTTTAGAATGTGGTTTCCGGCTTTCTCTTTACCAATCTTCTCACTTTGTTTTTTTTTTCAATTGGAGTAGATAGATCTATCTATCGCTCGGTTCACACTCCACCCACGTCTATTGAACAGGTTAAGGGGCTCATCCCTTGTTCCCAGTTTAGGATGTGGTTTCCGGCTTTCTCTTTTCCAATCTTTTCACTATTACGTAGCCCCCTGCACATCAGTGGCGTTACCGCCTTGCTCGGAGTGATACGATTAAAAAAAAAAAAAAGAAGTGGTAGTAGAAATAATCATCTCTATACTGAAAAGAGGAGTCTGGTAAAATAATGAGGTATTATGTTCTTTGAAGATTTTGAAGAGGAGAGACGGATTTTACTCGAGAATAGAATATATTTTTGTTGTTGCTAACCCAAGAGACCAGGGGTCCTTAACTATGCTGTGGGAATTTCAGGGCATCTCAACTAGAGTTTCAGTGTGCAGGCAAAAATCTTCTTTTTTTACACCATGAGTGAAAAAATAGTCAAACTTGGATTTTCGTGTCCACAAAACAAAACGAAAAACAGAGTGTTAAAAAGACTGTTTTTCCCTTGACACCGCTGTTATTTTAACTACCCCCACTGCTTGACGATGTTTTATTTTCGTTTGATTTTTTTTTTTTTTGGTTTTACAAAGCGATGATTTGAACTGTAACAAAACCTAAACATATGAATGTGAATTTATACATTTTCTTTGTTTTTGAGAAATTACAACAAAATTGATTAACAGTATTTAGTAGATTCTTTATTGGCACAACTGTCAAAACATCGGCTTAGTGTCAATTGAAACTTTATAAAATGGTAATAATAAAAAAATCCTCATAGTTGGTTCACATATTTTTATAATTTTATATATTTTTTTTAAATTGATGAATAAAAAATTGTTTTCACATATTTATAAATTGGTAAATAATAATTATTGCATTTCATTTCTTTTAATTGCATTAGTTTTTAGAATGTTTTAAATATAGAATTATTCTTGTAAATAAGAAATCTAATAAAAAAATAGGGCTTAACATTTTTAATGTAAATCCTGAACTGTAAAAAATATACAAATTCACATTTAGTATAAGTTTAGGCTTTCTTACATATAATAGTAGTTCTAAAATTCATTTAATATTGGAATTCATTTAATTCATTAGAATCATTTTTAATATTTTTTATTATAATACATTTTTTTATATTATGTCCTCATCTTTATTGTCAACGTTGTTACGGCCGATCTTCTTCAAGTGATTGGAATTTTGACTGTGTAATAAAGTTGAAATAATATTGAACACCACTGGAAAAATACAAAAAAAAATATAAGGAATCAGCGCATATGCTGGGCCACAAAAATTCCCTAATCCGGTCAAGCATAGAAATGAATATAATATGGAAGCCAGTAATGCGGAGTGCTAGAAAATAAAGCAAACAAACAATTACAAATATATTACTAGACAGTTATAATACTTTTTATAATACGCTTTTTAACGTAGACCACATACTATACCAGTGACAGAATTTCGGAGGCCACATTAAAATGGTAGGCTTCGTACTATACCGGTACCAAACTTCTCATGTCAGAAATAATCCATTCAAGAGCTCTATTTTTTCAAGAATACTGCCTGATCTGAATCTATCTCAGTCAAATTTCGAGTATCGAAAGATTGTCCTATGAAGTTGGATATCAGATGATTCCTTTGCTCGGCATTGGTCTTGACATTTGTAAGAAAATGATCTGAAGATCCTGAAGGAATTAAGACTTTTGGAGAATGTTTGTGAGCACATGACATGTGAAAGGAATCTAATATGTTGTTGTAATGACCAGTTATATCGGGAACACAAGTAAACTTACGAGGTTGGCTCGTACTCGATGGAGAAGTCATGATCGTTTAATTATTTCATAGGTTTAGTTTGAGCGGACTAACCACCCAACATGATGAAAATCAAAGTCGCTACATTTATAAATGCTCGCTGATAGATAATGCTGGCCGACACGGTTTTTGGTGCCAAAAAACAAAACACGTTTTTTAGCTAATTTAATGAAGGCTGATTCTGAAAATAACCTTACATTTTCAGGTTAACTACCGTTTTTGCTGTACTGAAATTGCTTATTTTTGCAAAAAAAAGATCAATTTACCTTCTTGGCTGTCGCAACATTTTGTTAATAAACGTCGTAGAAACCCATCAGTTTTTAGGTAAGTCAAGCAATTTATGTCAGCCATCTGAAATAAACTATTTTTATTTAAAAACAGTGTTTTCAGTCACAAATTTTAAAACCGAATTTTTCCAATTCATCGCCAAAATTCAAATTAATTGATAAATTTTATCAGTAAAGCTTCTTATCAATAATACGTTAATATGAGTATCAATGTTTATTTTTTACATAACCATCTAGATAAATTTCAGCGATGAGCAAGGATAACCATTTTATTAGTATATCAAAACAACGGAAGAGCGCAACCAGGGACGGTGGAACAAATGAATGATGGCTGGTGTATCAAATGGAACTTAAATAACATTGATCATGACAGACAATCATAAAAGAGAACATTTTTACCATAGTTCTTACGTTCACGGAGGTTTTATTTCTGCTGTTGGTTTATTAAATAATTTGATGCAAATACTTACTGGTCTTGGTATATTCAATCGTATTATTTTTAAAGACTAGCGCTGTGATTGTTATTGAAAAAATAGTATTTCTCAATTAGCAGACCGATATTTGTTGGTTTAAATACGAATTAAGAGGTTTCTACTATTTTACTTTAAGAGATATTGCCATTGATCATTATCATATATAAACAAAACAAATGAAAATGAGGCATTTCTGTACAGTAAAAAGCTGGCTAACAGAAAAAGTTACTTTCAGATTCAACGCTCTCAAATTAACTAAAAAAGATGTTTTGTGTCTTGACACCATTTCAAAAATCTTTTGTTGACCAATGCAATCAGAGAGGATAGCGTCTATCTTCTCAGTTATTTTGTCAAACATTACAATTCCATCATTCTAAGAATGACAACCAGCGAAGAATAAGGACTTTGAACTAGGTTAGCGATAATATACATGAATAGATAATCAGGGTCCTCGTTTTGGGGGTCTTTGCCACATTGTAATCTATCCCTGATATAGATCCCAAATGCATGAATATGACGATTGAGAAGTTCATTATTTGTGGTTAAAGACTGGAATTATAAATTGTCAACTTCGGAATAGGCTGGCTTAGTCCTGTTATAGATAGGAACATAAGGTCAAATTTGAAGTTTCCTTTCAGAACGTAAGCGACCATTGACTTCCACTTACTCTGATCTTTTGGTAGCTATAGAAAGCGAAAAGAAAGGACTAAACAAATTACAAGAAAACTGAATGCATAGTCATCAGCAAAAAGAAGAGCTCAAAATGCCAACTACAAGTAGGGGATACTGAAATCAAGCAGGTACAGAAATTTACCTGGGAATTGTTCTCACAAAAAACAGTGTGACACAGAGACCCAAAGGCGTATTGGCATGGACAAGGATGCATTCCAAAAAAGCAACCAAAATGTGGTTCTACAGAAGGATGCTGAGGACACCATGGACCGAACATTTTAACAATGACAAGGTTTTGGAGAGGATGAAAACGAAAAGGGAACTTATACTTAAAATCAGGAAAAGACAGCTGAAGTTTCTGGGATACATAATAAGAAAGGAGGGCTTGGAGAATATAATACTCACGGGACAGAGAGAAAAACGAGACAGAATGCAGCAACACATGGCATTCCTGGAGGGCTTGAGCAAATGAATGGCAAAACAGGATTTGGGAGAAATACCAAGAGGAAAGGTATTAAGTGCTACAAGAGATAAGGAGATGTGGAGAGCCATGATCCCCTGCATCCTGAAGAAACACAGAAAATAGGAAGAAAAAATCTCTCTCAAACTCTTCTCCGTCATCCACTTGCTCAAGCCATCAAGTATATCTCATGTTGCTTCCTCTGTCTCTCTTTTGTGTTCATAATTTTCTTAATGAACTCTCCACAAGCACGTCGATAACGCTGCTAAGACGTAAAGAGGATTAATGAGAGATTAAAAGATTAACGGGAGAAAACATGAAGGAGAATACTATAGAAAGGACCGGAAACCCCATTGTAAAACGGAAACCTAATCCTGAACAGGAAACAAAATAGAAACCCCTACTTCTGGTCAAATGACCGGGAGGAATATGAACTTGACAATAAGCGAGAAAGATGAAAGAACAAGGTAGCAAACTAGCAATAATTCCAGCCCCTTGCCCAAAAAGGGGAGGTACTACCTGGGGGATGATCATCCACCGAAACTTGAACTGACATTAATTTCAACTTCCCGAGTATAAACTTCAATATGGCATAAAGAGGTCCCACTGGAAATTCTTGCACAGTTCAAAACTCATTAACAGAAGATCAATACAGTAGAGCCGATATTATGTTATATAGCAATATACAACAAACACGCATATATATAAAAATATGAGTTATATTTTTATTGATGACGATGAACCGTGTAGCCTAGGATACAGAGAGTTGAGGGAGCGCTCTTCTAAGGGTTGACGGGGGGGTCGTATCTGTTGCTCCTCTGGTCTGGTCTGTCCGGACTGTCTCGTCTCTCTGTCTCTCTGCTTCCGTGATCCGTGCCCCGAGGTCTTTTATAATCTCCAAACCGGGACTTCCGGCTTTTGCCTCGCCCACGCACGCCCACGCAATTCTCAGAGACACCTGTTCTGTTTGCCTCTTGTAGCCATTTCCGCTACTGCCGGAAATAAGGTCAAACAAACATCCGTTCCTTTCGACGACCGGAAAACACCCCCGCTTGCATCAGCCTTTCCTCGGGTGGGGCCAGGTTGTTATATTACAATTATGCACCTGCCTTTTTACAGGTTACTCTAAGATTTGGATCCCTTTAAAAAGGCAGAAATACTGTCGAAATATTATCAATCATTGTTAAACATTGTGTCTTACAACATTTCATTTTCTTAAATCACGCACTTTTTACATGTTGCAAAATATTGAAAGAGTTAAGTCAATGATTTCGTTGAATAATCATAATAATAATGTGACACGTATGAACTGAAATAATTCTATCTGAAGTTGGAGCTTTGGGTTAAGTAAAGAAAGGAACTTAACAGCAAATCGACAAAACTTCTCGTTCACCATCTCACCAAGAAATCCAAAAATACTTCTAATGAGCACAGCCTGCAAAGAGTTTTGCCCTTTAAACTCTGTCTTTTGTGTCAGTGAAAACAACAAAAAAGCACATACTTGGCTTGATCTAGGCCATTGGTTATGACACAATATGCCGGTCAAAAATATTTTTGAAATAATAATAATAATGATGATAATGATAATAATAATAATAGCGGTACTAGTAGTGGTTGTAGTAGCTGTTGTTGTTCTTGTTGTTGACATGACAGTTTCCGCAGATTGTGATATAACTTTAAAGATCTTTAAAAGATTATTAAAATACAAGAATCTTGACGTAAAAATATCGAAAATGGGGCACACGAAGGCTTCAATAATTCCAGTTGAAGTTGTAGTTTCATATTGATTGGAAAAGGGTCCGATAGACTCATTGAAGGGATTCCTGGTAGCCCATGTCTTGGAGAAATACAAAAAATAAATCTCTTCAAAAACTATTAAAATCTTGAAGAGGAAATCTAAAAAGTGTGGCACATGAGGACATCAATAGTTCCAGTTATAGTTGGAGCCCTCAGATTGATTTGAAAAGGTCCGATAGACTCATTGAAGGGATTCCTGGTAGCTTGTGCTTTAAATAAATACAAAAAAGCCTACTCACAAGACAGCTCACACATTACATTGTGTGATCTTGTATTTTATTTTGTATTTTACAAAAATGATCAGTGGAAAATATCATGATGTCATTACTGACCTTGGGTCTCTGGTTAGGACCCTGAAAGAAATGAGTGTAGACCAGAAATCAAAGGTAATAAGAATGATGATAATAGATGGTTACAAAAATAATGGCCGCTCGAAGTGTTGTATTTTGAAAAGCCATTTTAACATAGTATTCGCGGTATATATTAGATTGTTACAAAAATAATGGCTGCTCGAAGTGTTGTATTATGAAAGGCCATTTTAACATAGTATTCACGGTATATATTAGGTTGTTACAAAGATAATGGCCGCTCGAAGTGTTGTATTATGAAAGGCCATTTTAACATAGTATTCACGGTATATATTAGGTTGTTACAAAGATAATGGCTGCTCGAAGTGTTGTATTATGAAAGGCCATTTTAACATAGTATTCACGGTATATATTAGATTGTTACAAAAATAATGGCTGCTCGAAGTGTTGTATTATGAAAGGCCATTTTAACATAGTATTCACGGTATATATTAGGTTGTTACAAAGATAATGGCCGCTCGAAGTGTTGTATTATGAAAAGCCATTTTAACATAGTATTCACGGTATATATTAGGTTGTTACAAAAATAATGGCTGCTCGAAGTGTTGTATTATGAAAGGCCATTTTAACATAGTATTCACGGTATATATTAGGTTGTTACAAAGATAATGGCCGCTCGAAGTGTTGTATTATGAAAGGCCATTTTAACATAGTATTCACGGTATATATTAGGTTGTTACAAAGATAATGGCTGCTCGAAGTGTATTATGAAAGGCCATTTTAACATAGTATTCGCGGTATATATTAGGTTGTTACAAAGATAATGGCCGCTCGAAGTGTTGTATTATGAAAGGCCATTTTAACATAGTATTCACGGTATATATTAGGTTGTTACAAAGATAATGGCTGCTCGAAGTGTTGTATTATGAAAGGCCATTTTAACATAGTATTCGCGGTATATATTAGGTTGTTACAAAGATAATGGCCGCTCGAAGTGTTGTATTATGAAAGGCCATTTTAACATAGTATTCACGGTATATATTAGGTTGTTACAAAGATAATGGCCGCTCGAAGTGTTGTATTTTGAAAAGCCATTTTAACATAGTATTCGCGGTATATATTAGATTGTTACAAAAATAATGGCTGCTCGAAGTGTTGTATTATGAAAAGCCATTTTAACATAGTATTCGCGGTATATATTAGATTGTTACAAAAATAATGGCTGCTCCAAGTGTTGTATTATGAAAAGCCATTTTAACATAGTATTCACGGTATATATTAGGTTGTTACAAAGATAATGGCCGCTCGAAGTGTTGTATTATGAAAGGCCATTTTAACATAGTATTCACGGTATATATTAGGTTGTTACAAAGATAATGCCTGCTCGAAGTGTATTATGAAAAGCCATTTTAACATAGTATTCACGGTATATATTAGGTTGTTACAAAGATAATGCCTGCTCGAAGTGTATTATGAAAAGCCATTTTAACATAGTATTCATGGTATATATTAGATTGTTACAAAGATAATGGCCGCTCGAAGTGTTGTATTATGTAAAGTCATTTTAACATAGTATTCACGGTATATATTAGGTTGTTACAAAAATAATGGCCGCTCGAAGTGTTGTATTTTGAAAAGCAATTTTGACATAGTATTCACTGTATATATTAGATGAGTGTTGGTATACATAATAAATATGTGTTATTTAATAATTTTTAACGTATTTTTAGACAAATACTCTTGAAGCATAGAAACCCTTAATTATGAACATGACAAAACATGATCTTATTATACATAATAATAAATATGTGTTCTTTAATAATTTTTAACTTATTTTTAGACAAATATCTTGAAGCAAAGAAACCCTTAATTATGAACATGACAAAACATGGTCTTCGTTTACTTTTCTTAGGCACAATGCTTCTTAAACTTTTACCAATATCAACAGAGCATCGGAAGACCGTTTCACAAGTGATCGGACAATATGATGGTGGTCCCTAAAATTTTTCCTTCTAGTGACGAGAGCCTTGAAGATGAAGAAGGTAGAGGACAGTCATGCAATCTTGACAACAAACAATTGCAAGCAGTTATAGATCAAAGCCCACATCAAAGTGTCATAGAAATGTCTGGCGCTTGATGTTAGCACTGCAACAGTCTCATGCCATTTGCAGAGTATTGTCAAGGTGAAAAAGCTCGATAAATGGGTTCCTCATGATCTCAATGAAAATCAAAAACTTAGGCGTTTCGAAGTGCGCTCTGGGTTTTTTTCTGTGTAAAACCAATGATTCCTTTCTTGATCGAATAGTCACATGTGATGAAAAGTGCATCATTTATGATAATCGTAAAATGATCAGGTCAATAGTGTGATCGTGATGAATCTGCCAAACATTTCTTAAAGCCAAAGTTGCATCTGCAAAAGATTATGGTGACTGGATTTTGATCTGTAATTGGTAATATCCACTAACGCTTTCTGGAAGCATATCAAAGCCATAATATAGAGCTTTACAGCAACCAAGTTGCAGAAATACATGCCCACCTGCAAAAATAATGAGTCCTGCAATGGGGAATCGACGTAATCCAATTCTCTTACACGATAACGCGCGGCCATATGTTGCAAGAATGACATTGCAAAACTGACAGACTTGGATACGAAATTTTACTTTCTCCTCCATATTCTCCTGATCTTTCACTGACTGATTATCATTTTAAGCACTTAAGCACATTATGAAAAGGTACAACTTTTTGCCCCAAACGAGAGATGGAATCAGCTTTCAAAGATTCCGTTGCATCACAGCCAATAAGTTTTTATCAACGAGGATTAAATGATCTCGTCGATCGATGGCAGAAGTGCATAGATGCTCAAGGCTCGTATTTTGACTAATTTCAACATTTCTACAGATAATTTTTCAAGAACACAATTGTTTCTAAAATCGGCCAATGTTTTTGTAACAACCTAATAATAATAATATTAATAATATTAAGCGGAATAATAATGATAATAATAATAATAAGCTTCTTTCAAAGCATAAGAAGCATCATCCAAAGACCGATGTAGACCGTCTATACATACCCTGTAAAGTAGGTGGAAGGGGTCTTATTCAGTTAGAATTGTCATCCAAGACAACAACTATTGGCTTACTCACATACATAGAAACAACAAAGGACTGGATGATATAATTAGTCAAGCAACATGAAGAAAGAAAGAAAAAATATTCAATAATAAAAGTAGGCAGTAAATACAAACAAGATTTACATTTAGTAGATTCTGTAGAAAAGCAAAACAGAAGCTAAGAACCAAATATTGCGGCAAAAAATATAAAAAGGAAGGCCAAGGATAAAGCTCTTGAACAGATGAAACAACACTGGTAAAAACAAACCTTTGCATGGCCAATATCCAGAACGTGCTAATAAATCCAATATTGATAAAGTTAATACTCATCGATGGTTACGTGCATCTGGATTAAAGACTGAAACTGAAGACTGAAACTTGCAGCGTAAGACCAAAGACTTTTCACTAGAAACTTTCAGGCAAATATTATACATAATAATGTGGATCCAAAATGCAGGTTCTGTGATAAATACAAAGAAACAATAAACCATCTAATCTCAGGATGATGTTCTGCACTTGCTCCAAATGAATATAAAAATCATCACGATGGATTGGGACAATATTTACACTAGACAATGTGCAAACACTATGGAAAATGTGTAAACAAACACTGGTATGAACATAACCCAGTACCGGTTACAGAAATAGAAGATGTCACCATTCTATGGGATTACACCATCTACACAGACAGAAAAATTGAAGCAAATAGGCCAAACATTATTGTTAAAGACCAGAAAGAAAAAAATTGCCTATTAATTGATATAGCTTTTCCAGCGGATTGTAACATAGCAAGGAAAAACTGTCAAAATATAAAAACCTGGAAATTTAAATAGAAAAAATGAGGAAATTGAAAACAAGAATAGTACCAGTGATAGAGGGTGCACTTGAAATAATAAAAATTGGAATAAAACACCACATTGAAAGTATCACAGCTTAAGTCAGTCAGTTAAGTGCCATACGTGAAACACGCTTGGGCGATCATGTCTCGAAAGAGACATGACTGACCGGGCAGAAGATTATCCCGCAGTAGGTTGCCATTGCTTTCTGCGGTAGACTGGTTGCCGACCAAGGCTATAGAACCCAATCTATCCTGTTATTTAACCCATAACTGGAAGGAATAGACGGATTAATACCTTTCCCAAGGGTATTTGCGCGCAAGTGAATACAAGGAATATCTGCTGGAATTCGAACCCCGGCTCCCCGAGTTCTCGTTCCGAGCCGATATCCAATGCACCACAACGCACATCCCCAGCTTAAGAGATATACAAAAAAATGTCTTGTTAAGTACAACCCAAACACTAAAGGGAACTTTGTATACGTAACGCTAGGGACGTTAAAGGAGATAGCAAAACCATGAAATGAAGCCATAACAACACACCACGACCTGTCTTAGGTCTTCCCGCAGACTTGGTAGGTAGTGCGACCATAGCAGAAATAAAAATATAATGATAAATGACATAGTAATAATAAGAAGAAATTGTTAACACCCAACTAAATATGCCAGCTAGTAAATTAGTTATAATGTTTATTTAATAATTTATTTTTTTAACAATTTTTATATTTTTTATGTAATTTTTAAACATAATTTGAAGAAGACAAACGTAATGTTTAATTATAGTTAAACACTGTTTATTCTTTTTCTTTTCTTAAATCGCGGTCTTCTCTACGTTTTGTAACAATACTACTACTAATAATAATAATGTCAGGTGACGGCATCTAGTAATCGTAAACAAAATAAAAATAGCACAATAAAATACATTTTACTGTTTTGGGTTATCACAAAGAAAATCTCTAAGACAGTGAGAAGCTTCCTAAATATCTGAGTCTTGGCAAAAGAACCGAGGAAGTTAAGCAACTTGAAAGTGAGATTAATGTCAGTTATTATCAGCAAGTGAATAAAACCATAGAAAATCGCCTTTGCTTTTGCCACTGAGTCAGAGAATACGATTCCACTGACTCTTTTAGGTACTGAATCCACGACCAAGTAACTACATACACTTAACCAATATTTTCCCCACCAGGCTATTGCCCCATTAAAACGGCATAGTTATATCAACTTGATGCGAACATACATATTTAGTTCGTTCGTTTAGGTTCTTATTATTATTCTATGTGCCTTGTCCTTTCAGGACGTAGGCGATCATGGCTTTCCACGTCTTTCTATCCCTGGTGGCTCTTATCACGCCTTCTCCTGTTACACCAAGCAAACCCGGTTCTGTCATCCACCTGCTCAGGCCCTTTAAATATGTTATCCGCTGCTTTCCCCTGTCTCTTTTCCCCTTTATCTGGCCTGTCAGTATCAGGTTCTCCAAGCCCTCTTTCCTTCTCGTTACATACCCCAGGAACTTCAGCTGTTTCTTCCTGATGCTCAGTATTAATTTCCTTTTCATTTCCATCCTTTCCAAAACCTCATCATTGCTCACATACTCGATCCATGATATCCGCAGTATCCTTCTGTAGAACACACATTTCAATTGTTTCATGTTTTTCCTCATCTTTGGTGATATTGTCCAGCATTCACTGCCATATTAAAGAACTGACATCACAATCTAGTACTCTCTTCTTTGTTTCTAGCAAAATTTTCCTGTTTCTTAATATTTTACTCAACTTTTGGAACGCATCCTTCGCCATGACAATTCGTCTTCCGATCACTTTGTCGCACTTTCCGTCGTCTGTTAGAATACTTCCCAGGTATTTAAATTTGTGTACCTGCTTGATTTTAATATCCCCCACC